>CABFWB010000599.1:117921-243677 GCA_902151455.1 Timema bartmani | reverse complement strand
AAAAAAAAAAAAAAGAAGATAAAAAGGCTTCACCGCATCACTGATTTCTAAATAGCATCGTTTAATACGTATTGCCAATTCTCTCATAATGTCATGATTAGTGATCATTATTACTGTAAATTGAAGTAGAGAACGAATTATTTAAACAAGTTACAGTTAGGGCTAAGTTGTAGGTTTTTGGAATATTAAGGTCTGTGTGTATGCAAACAAGCAAAAATCAAAATATTACTATACATTCTATTTCGTTTTCATGAAATCGTTTTAAAATAAATGGTATGACACAATCGTGCACAGTCTCTCATATAAATAATTATTATAAATTGGAAACAAATTTTCATAAACAGATTTTTAGTAAGCTAGACTTAAGAAAGATTAGAAAGATAAGCATATCGTCATGTTAATCACAATAAACACTCTTCAAATATAAATTTCAAACATAATTGTTTACAACATTAAAACATATCAAATTTAAAAAAATCAGTCATATATAAATTACCCTGAAATTATTTAAATATTTATGTAAATATAAAATATAATACAAAAATATAAATATAATGAATATAAAAAAATAGTAAATATAAAAACAAATTCTTATTAACTATGAAAACCAATGGCAAAGTAGGCCCACCCATTTTGAACTAAATTTAAGTACTATTTTTGAAATACTAAACATGTTCTAGATCTAGATACCCATTTTGACCTAGCTCCTCATAGCAATTTTTTAAATACTGGTCATCAGTAAACTATCCTCAAACGATCGCTCGTTGCCTTTAATTTTACGTTAATTATTTTAAGGAAACGACAATATTCTAAAATCAATCTTTTGTTAAATTTAAATTATAAAATTAATTAGACTATTTTAAAAATGAAAAAAAAAAAAAAACTCAATGGCGTCAACCCGCAAGCGAGTTTTGTACCGACCGAAAAGCCATCGCATGTTGGCAAAGATAGTGTCAACATTGGTGTCATGTGGTCAGCACAGCAGATCCTATGGCGTATAATCTCAGTTTTCTAGACCTGAACTGCTACCTATTTATTCAAGTAGCTCCTTATTTATCTTCACAAGGCTGAGTTTGACCCCGTTCCAGACCAAATGCTACACATAAAAATGTTGGAAGCGCCGGGGATCGAGCGCGGGATCTCTGGATCCGTAGCAAGGAATTCTGACCACTCGACAAAAAAATATTAATGTTTGTGTTTGTAATCAACAATTGTTAAGTGGGTATCAGGTTTTAAGGGTATTTCATCTAAGGAAACAACAAAAAGTTTCTTTTTTTTATAGACGGCTACTATTTTTTATTAAACTTATCTTAATTAAATATGGTTTGAGAAATAATAATTTCAATTTCAATTCTTTTATCACAGTGCTTGCCAACATTCTTTGGACCTATGACAGGCCAGCACTGAAAAGCACACAAGTGCCTTACAAATATATAATAATAATAATAATAATAATAATAATAATAATAATAATAATAATAATAATAATAATAATAATAATAATGATAATACTCTCCCCTATGATCCCACAATCGGAAGCGTCAAGCCCACTATACCCAGATTGACAGTGACGTGGAGATAGAAGTTCGAATCTCAGTCGAATACACTCCCTTTAAAATAGCATTTCTCATTCCTACCTATTGAGTTAAGTTATTTATATAAGGCCTTATATTAAATTGTAATTACATTAGTAATAACTTGCAAGTCAAGCATACACAACTCTGATAAATTTGCATCTATATTTTTTAAACGTAAATTTTGAAACAGCGCAATGTTCTAATTAGTACAAGGTTTTTGTAAATTTCTTCATAATTGGATATTGCACATGACTTTACCCTATGAATATAAAGGCATCTTATATAATATATAAAAAAGAAAGTAAATGTGTGTGTGTGTCTAAATTATCCACGTCTAGATTAGTTAAACAGCTTCAATTTGACAGGAATAAAGAGGGATTTCCTCAAACAGAAAAATCTAAAAATGTGATATTTCAAAATGGGTCTCCGGGAAATGATGAACATATCATTTAAAACACTTTTTAGATGAGGTAGAAAATTAATACTTGGCCAACAAATAGAAATACAACTCCTAATAACCAAATACATCTTAACATTTCAAATTTCTCAGTGTGAATTTAGGAAAAGAGGGTGGGGATTTCAAAATTTCCAAATCCAAGAGAAACACCTACTTATCAGTTTGATATAAAACTGAAATTTGGCAGGAAGGTAAAGAGACCACTCCAAATAACTAAAATACAGTGAAACCTCGATTCATCTTTTTCGTTGGGGTTCTGATAAAAAAAAAACACCTTTGGATACGGGAAATCGATAAATGCGATAGCCTATGTAATAAAACTATCAGATTTTCCTAAATGTATTCACTATTCATTTGTTAAAAAAAGTACACAAATAATGTTATTGTTTCCACTATCAAGTCCACTTCACATTATTTCTTTTTAAAAAAAAGAGACATTAATCCTCATTTATTTAGTAGAGCCTTTCTTTTTCAAACTGAACAATAAACTTTAAATATTAACTATGTTTGCTTGGTCTCTTAAGGTGATATCGTGACTATACACAAACCCTCTCATGGTCTCAAAGGCATGATATGTTTCCATAAGGCTCGGGCACTGTTTCAGGCTCAGCTTCATCGTCATTCCTCACCACCCACCATCTTGCCCCTCCTCCAAGAAATTTCCACTTACCAACTCACCACACGTTGCGAGCTCCTGGTCCACAAACACGTACGTGTCAAAGTTCACGCCAGTGGTGATTTTCTCAGTCGAACCCATTATTCAGCAGTCATCATCATCTCTTCCTTCAATTTCTGTCACGTCTGACCCTTCATCTTTCGTCACGTGGTCACACTTTACAAAACATTCCTGTATTGTATAATGTGTCACTTGTTGCCATGCTGACACAACAAAGTGAATGGTCTGCAGGATGTCTATCTTGAGTTGAACCCCTTTCTCTGTGTCCATCAAACATACAGCCCTCTGCACTAGCTGATTCCTGTACTCCTGCTTGAAACACTTGATCACAACCAAATCAAGAGGGTATACGACACAGGTGCAGTTAAGGGGGTAAAAATCACCTTCACATTCCTCAAAAAGTATGTTTCTGGAGAATAAAAGGCACAATAATGTCTACAAATAGAAAGATTTTCCTTCCTTGAGCACTGAATGATGTATTAGGTGGGATGGAAGGATACACAAGAAAAGACCAGTGTTTTTGCAGTTTTTATGGCAAAACTTTTTTTGGCTAAAATAAATAAAATATTGCTCCGGTACAAACATAGAGTGTAATTTTCTCCACATGTTGAAATAAACAATCCCTGAATATCCATTATGAGCATAGCGGAATTAGATCAGAAACTTTTTAAATAAAAAGAAAAGGTTGTCATTAAATTCAATTACACACTTGACAGATATTCAAGTAATTTTGAGGTCATCTTGTGAAGAAAATTAACCTCTACGTTTGTTCTGATGCAATATTTTATTTATTTTGGCCATTAAAAAATGCACACACTGAAGAAATTTTGAAAACTCTGATAGTGATACGAGCTGCATCAGCTACTGCAGAAAGAACTTTTTCAATGCCTTATACGAATAAAAAGTTATCTTTGCTCCACAAAGAGGCAACGTAGACTAAATCACCTGTGTCTGCTTAATGCATACCCTGAGAGGCTCAACAAACTTAAAATGTGCAAAACTAGTTAGTGTTTCATAATTTTTTACTGAGCCGCATCAGGTATAATTTTTCTTAATTAATTTTGTGTGTATTAATTATAATGTTTGGCATGACTGAAATAAATGAGAAAAATGCACGATGGGACCGTTAAATACAGCCATCCATAATTATACGCGATCTCACTTTACGCATTTTTGCTATAACGCGATTAAAAAAATAAAAAATAATAATGCATAGTTGACTGTAGTCTCGCAGACACCTGTGCAATGGTGGCGTGACCTTTTGTCCACAAATTCCAGTGAGGACAAATATCTTTAATGTACAGTTTGGTGTTAGGAGAGTGGTATTGACAACATTGGAGATTCATGGGCAGAAGTTAAACAGTCCTGTATGAAGGGAGTTTGGAAAAATATTTGACCTGAAGTTTCTGATTCTCATGATTTTGATCCTGAGCACGAGCTTTCCAATTCAAGACATGACATCGTTGACAAAGCAAGATATTGGATTTGAGGATATAGGCCAGGTAAATGTGGATGAATTGCTTCAATCCCACTCAACAGAACTCACCGATGAAGATCTTCTGGAAATGGAGAGTGGCAAAAATGATGAAGAGGAAGAGCCCTATGTGGTTGACTGTTGATCCTTTCAAACAAATTTCAACTAAACAAATTGCTGAATATTTTAAGCACATTGACAGTGTAATTAGAATCATTAAAGATAATTACCCTAACATGGATATAAGAGCCAAAGTTGCCAGAGAGATCCAGAGTTCTTTGGCTTGCTACAAATAACTATATAGAGAGATGAAGAATGCTGCCCGTCAGCTAAGTCTTGACTATTTCATCAAAAAAGTTGAAAATCTTCCGTCTAATGATCCAGAACCTTCACGACAGCAAGAGCTGTCGGTCAAGAGCCTTCAAGAGAGCAGGAGCTTACCGTCCCAGGGCCTTCCAGAGAGCAAGAGAGTGATAATCCAGATTTGCCAGATCCAGTTAATTTATCAGCAATTGAAGATTAACAGTAGGCCTAAGTGTACCTGTAGCATTGTATTAATTAGATAAATTTATTGAAAATTGCATTTATGTACAAATTTTAGGGGATTGAAGATTTACAATAGGTGTAGGCTACCTATAGTATTGTACTAGTTAGATAAATTAATAAAAATTGCATTTATTTACAAGTTTTAGGTGTTTATTTATTTTTTCATTTGGATTAATCCTTATCTCACCCATGTTAAAATCATTTCCCTTTACGCGTTTTCGTGTTACGCGATTATTTATCAGAACCAATCACTCGCGTAGTGCGAGGGACAGTTGTATTACATTTCCCTGGTCTTTTATAAATCTCAAAAATGTTGTGATCCCATGTAAAAGTAAATGTAAGTTCCTGCACCACTGGCGACAAAACACTTAAAATAAATAAATTCTGGTGGCATAGCTCTATAAGCCATTATGCTCTTTGGGAACCTATGATGCTCATTATTCAATATGTTTCTGTAGCAGAGTATATTATTTAATTTATGCTCGTTGGAAAACTGTGATGCTCTTTTATGCAACATGTGTATGTAACAATTTATATGAATTCTTTAATTTATCTTATGATCGTGCTTAGGTAAAGATTGCGTTTCCAGTTGTGTTCGTTGGTGCACACAATTTGTTCCTAGGCAATATTTTGTTTAAAAGATGTAATTTATTTTATTTTTCCATAAGTGGCTTAGAATTGTCACAATTGTTTTGGCATTGTACAAGAAGTATCCATCAAAATGTTGGCAGCTGGGTGTTGCAGTTGAACGTCCTAATTCCTAATTTGATACAGTTTTAATGCGGCTTACCCGTGCGAAGAATGCGTTAAAATGCTAGTAAACTTATAAACTGATTAAACTGTACTCAACGCCAAAAAATTCAAAAAATATATACATATAATAATATTTGGGAAATATGTCTTTAAATGATTTTTTATATCTTATAATTACATTTGTCATTCAAATAGTAAAATACAATTTCTTTAAAGTGCTTAGAATTTTCTTAAAAAACATTATAAATGGTAATAAGGAACGAATATACAATGTAAGATTAATTCAATTTTAATAGACTGGGAATTGGTGTCTGTGTTAAGTAGATATAATTTAAGACATGACAAATGTATAAGTGAATCTATACAAACATTAACATAAGATTTAAAAGAAGTTTTACTACTTCAAAAAAGTCAAGTTAAAACATAAAGAATAAATTTATGTATGAGAAAGTTATGTGAACAACAAGTTATGTTATACTGAAAATTGGTAATTAGTCATAAGATAAAGTTCTTATATTAAGATTGTTAGCAATGACAAAATATGATAACCCTTTTGATTATAAAATTATTAAAATGTGTTAACACATATAAAATGTTGAAAGCAAACTATATAAATGACTAGATTGGTTGATACATTATTAAGATCATATCTGAATAAATAAATTATATTGAATGACCAATGTTTGTAAGAACTTTTACCACTTCATTAAAAGACAAGTTGATACACAAAGAATAAATTTATATATGTAACCAATGATAAAATATTCTAAACATACAATTATAAGATTATTAAAATAACTATTAAAACGTTATCATGCATAAAATGTCAATGGCAAACTATGTAAATGACTAGATATGGTATCAACATGGTATATTTGAAAAATAAATGTTATGAATGAATTTGTTTAAAATTGAATTAATATAATTATTTAATCCCTTGTTCCTTGTAAACTTTCCATAAGTGGAGTGAGCTTCTTTGTCTACATGTTTCAATGCGCAATCGGCATCATCTTCAGGACATGTTGCAGAATAAATGTTGAGTTCCTGGTTGATGGAGTATGGAAACTGTTTCCATACTCCATCAACCAGGAACTCAACATTTATTCTGCAACATGTCCTGAAGATGATGCCGATTGCGCATTGAAACATGTAGACAAAGAAGCTCACTCCACTTATGGAAAGTTTACAAGGAACAAGGGATTAAATAATTATATTAATTCAATTTTAAACAAATTCATTCATAACATTTATTTTTCAAATATACCATGTTGATACCATATCTAGTCATTTACATAGTTTGCCATTGACATTTTATGCATGATAACGTTTTAATAGTTATTTTAATAATCTTATAATTGTATGTTTAGAATATTTTATCATTGGTTACATATATAAATTTATTCTTTGTGTATCAACTTGTCTTTTAATGAAGTGGTAAAAGTTCTTACAAACATTGGTCATTCAATATAATTTATTTATTCAGATATGATCTTAATAATGTATCAACCAATCTAGTCATTTATATAGTTTGCTTTCAACATTTTATATGTGTTAACACATTTTAATAATTTTATAATCAAAAGGGTTATCATATTTTGTCATTGCTAACAATCTTAATATAAGAACTTTATCTTATGACTAATTACCAATTTTCAGTATAACATAACTTGTTGTTCACATAACTTTCTCATACATAAATTTATTCTTTATGTTTTAACTTGACTTTTTTGAAGTAGTAAAACTTCTTTTAAATCTTATGTTAATGTTTGTATAGATTCACTTATACATTTGTCATGTCTTAAATTATATCTACTTAACACAGACACCAATTCCCAGTCTATTAAAATTGAATTAATCTTACATTGCTTAGAATTTGTTCAAATAAATATCACAAATTATTATTATTATTATTATTATTATTATTATTATTATTATTATAACACCAACACACATTTTAAAACACACATGTTTTCCAAACCAACAATTTCTTGAATTCAAACTTGTAATAAAATATACCGTTTAAGCGGTTTTAATGTCCCTAAATATCACTAAGATTATAATTGCAAAAGCCCACTAACCTAGAAGCAACTAAAAAATTACTTCCCTACTTTCCTACCGGAAACCAAGCAGTACCAGCTATTTTTGGAACAAACCCTATTACATTTCCCTCATTTCAAAACCACAAAATGAGAGTGCAATTTAAATAATATCAATTATAATGAAGATTAAAACGTTAATTCTGTTCCGTGGTTTCATGTGAGCTTAGTTTTACGATGTTGTGAAACAAGAACCTCCGTAATTATATTAAAAGGAAGAGGTCATCCTGGTACCTCTATACTTCCCAAGAAACAAGCGAGATGGCCGTGTGGGAAGTGGGTATTACTCTATTCCTACCTCGTTAGGACCACATTTTATTCACCGTGCCAATATGGCGTGTCTTATTTCAGGTTGAGTGTCGGGAGGAATACCTATCGTGGAAAGTTCTAAGTAGTGATTATAACTAGAATCTATGTCATGCTTTCCATGCAACTAGATCGTGTATTACATAAACGACAAAAATAAAACTTAAGTAGGTCACAATGAAAATACAATATATCTTATATATTTTTTTATTAAATATGGTTTGAATATTTCTTGGATCAAAACATATCAATAGTTATGTTTAATAGAAACACTAGCAGGCTTTGTCCTTTTCTTTTCTTCAAACCGAAAGAGAAAAAATCTTCATTTTATTCATTATAAGTTTTTTTATTAATTTAAAAATATCTAATCAAAATTTTAAAATTCCTGCTTCGATGTGCACATGTGATACACATTTTTTTTAAATTTCAGCCCTCTGCTTGAGATAGATATCGCATAATAGCCATGACAGACAGACAGACTCTTCATCTTAGTAATATTGATAGAAGAAGATAATTGGTTAACTTGAGAAATATAGTAACTATTTTGATTTTATAAATAGTATAAAGATCAACAACAAAGAGAAAATCCCACTATCATAGGCAGGGAATTTTAGAGAGAAAAATCAAGTCTTTTTTTTTGTGGGCAAAATTAATAACAATTTTACTATTAGTGCTATTTACAGGTATTGATAATATCTATTAAAAGTGACAGCTGTATATCACATGACTTGATGTTTAAATACGTGAAAGTGGATTTCTTGTAACTCCTCTAGCAGTCAGATAAGGCTCTTCCTATTAAAATGGGACTATACTGTAGTAATTACATATTAGCAGACATTATGAGAGGGGGCTGAAGGGGGTACATCATAGTCGGGCCCAGCGGTCTAAAAGGGGCCTAGGAATTTCCTGTAATCTCAGAAAATGTTCATCTATATTAAATACTAGCAATCATATATCTACTACTAGTACTGTTACTAAATTATTGGTATAGGTACAATATGTATATATATATATATATATACATAGGTATAAATCATACATAACTTTTTGTCTTTTGTCTTTGCTTATTTTCAGATAAGATTACCGTTAGTTAATTTTTTTGGACAGGATAAATGGAAAATGGAAGGGGTCCCGAAAATTTTTTTTACACCCCTGATACATTTTTTTCGGAGGCCCTGCATTTTAGTTACATAGTCACAGATAATAGTAAAGATTAATCCCTAGCTCTAAATTGTTTACTATTACAATACTTTATCTATATTAGAAAAAATCAATTGATTTAAAAAAAGAAGTCATCACATAAGCTAGCACACTCTTGTGACAATGATCCCTATAGTCTAGAATTAATTGTTAAACATTTGTGTAAAATGAGATTGGGATGTTCGAAAAAATTATTTATCTGATAAATTTATTATAAAACAGTGAATCGGACAGCTATACCCAGGTGTTATATTATATCTATACGCTTTCCTTAATGTTAAGTTGTATTAACTGTAAATATACATAAAATGGATATGGATGTTTAGTTTAAGGGTTAAAAACTAATTCCATAATGGAACCACCCATACTTCCAGAAAATGTCTAGAAATGAAAGATTTAAAAATGGGGCATGGGGAATTATGGCGTCTTAGGGGTCTATATATAGAAAAAACCTATTAGTGAAGGTAAATAGTTGAAATTTGGCAGGCAGGTGGAAGATTCCAGGTAATCAAACAAGTATTAAATTATTAAATCTAAAAGTTGGAGTTAGTGAACTGGAGGGAGGGGTGCAGGGCTGGTGCGTGATATTTAGTTTTGGTGAGGCCAGTTCAAAACTTATTGGTAGTGATTTTTTTTCTCACCACGTGTTAACATATTCAATTTAATTCATTTAAGTTTTCTTATTTTAAAAAATCACTAAATGAATCTACAACAGAAATAATAAAGGTTTTTAGTTAAACTTACCAAGTGATGACATTATTTATACAAACCAAATAATAAACAATAAAAACAAAATAAGCTCTGTTTTTCTTCACCCATAGTTAGCAACAATTATTGTTTACCAAACCACGTATTAGAAAAAGTTCTTTTTTTTCTTGTCATCCACCTGTAATGTCACTAAGCTGATGTGCTCCTAACCACTTAATTTCAAGTTTTTCTTACAGTTTTAGTGAAAAAAAATCTAGTTTTAAATACATAATCTACTTTATTCATTTTGTTGCGTGTCATCCATCAGCTGGTGAGCGATCAACAACTGAGTGAGCCACCGAGACCAACCATCACACGAGACCTAGTTTTAGACCTAAACTACAGACAGCGCCCAAAGTGGTTGGGTCATATTTATACATTTGTGTGGTGAATGTGTAAATATTACTTTAATTATATCGCTCATAAGTTAGAACTGTAAATATAATTCCTCGTAATATCATTATTTGTTAGTCTGTAAGTAGAGTGTAAGAATTTAGATGTATTTAGATTCCTACCGTCCTACAGGGACGGCGTCGTGAACCTCTTTGTCGACGCGGGGAGGTGACCATGGAGTCAAATCGGGGGATTCGTGACCCCTCTTCTGGTCGTGTGAAACTGGGGGGGAGTGGCCAGATAGCGGGCGATACCGGTCTAGAGGCCGCGACCTGAAACATCGGGCGGGTGCCTTGCCATAGTACCTTGCTGTTAGAGGCCAGCGGGGTGAGGGTGCCCGTCGAGGAAGAGAGTAGTGATGGGTCGAACTAGCTCATTGACGTGAGCTAGCTCACATAAGCTCGCTCACTCAAAAGAGTCGTTCATATGAGTCATATCGTTCACCGCATGGCTCGCTCGCTCCCAAATCCTTCACCCCTTCACCCCTTCACCTTCCTAACTTGATGAGCGAGCACTAACTAGTTATCACAACTCTAGTTCCGAGCGTGCAAATCTGTCCCTTCCCTTTCAACTTATAAACGACTTAAAAATATTTATGTGTAATTTATCCGAAGCCTATTGAGTTTGATTCTTTAATTTTATTACTTACGCATATTACTTATAATAACTAACCTTAGCATATAGCCTTTAATGTCTAATTCACAGAATTATGTCTATTGATGTTAAGAAAAATAGGCTGTGCTGCAATCTAGTAACGATAGTAAGCATCTATAGTTAATTTTTTGAATGACTCGCTCACGAGCGACACATCACTAGAAGAGACCAAACGGTCACTATAGGTAGTGCGGGAGAGACATAACCCCCCCCCCACCCCTGCCCGCTTGATGAGATTTGTGCCCTAACGTGGAATATACTTTGAACTTTTTTTATTTATTTATGGACAGTCGTTTACATTCGAGAGCCCCAAGGGGTTGGTGTTTGTCTTATTCGTCTTTGTGTATACGGTATTTTGTTAATGTCTATGTATTTGTATATTCAGAAATAAACTATCTGTTAAAAGCTAAAACTATCTTACCTGCGTCTGATATTCATTATTCCTTCATTCAATCAAACATCCGGAGGTATCTTTCTTGGCTAGCTGCATTTATTTCCTTTCGGTATTCTTATACCTCTGACCAAAGCTAATGACCCATCCTAAGGGAAGCAGAAGAGGAGGAAAGAAGACGGAGAAGCCTTTCGACCCCGGTTACTCGTGCACACAGAATTCTCTCTTCCCTCCTCCACCAATCACCTCTTTGTCCACGTCCTCAATACACCAGATCCTCATCTCCTCCTTCCAGCCAACCCTCAAGCTCCCGACAACGCTTTTCTAGCTCTATCCCCTGCGATCAATTGAACTGGGACTTCACAGACATCCTTAGTCAAGACTCATCCGACGAAGAGACCTAAGAAACTCCAATGCACCCAGTAAACCTAGCCATTAACTCTCACCCTCTCACCCCCCCCCCTTCCCAAACCCTTAGCAACCTACCCCTCAAACATAATCAACACTCCCCAACCGTAACAATTTTTAACTAATAACTTTCACTCGTCACCTTATTTATTGGGTCTTTAAGACGCGTTAATTACACGCTAAAACAAAATATAAACCATCTTTATCGAATCACGGGCCCGCCTAGACCGGTCCGATGAACTACTGGGAAGCTCGTGGTTGGAATGGCCTTGAGAGATATATCTCATTGGATGATGGGGCTTATCTGAGAGGGGCTGGCCCATGTCAGCTTCTCCGTCTACTCATTGGAGTCTCAAGTGCTGGTACAGTCGCGTGACGATTGCAGCGAATAAAGGATCCTCTTGGGACTGGAATACTGTATGACGAATCGAATGATTCACTGTTTGTAGAGAATGCTGTTACACTTCATATTCATATTTTCTACAAAATATGTTATAAAATATAAAGAAAGATGTTTAAAAAACCCAATAGAAACTACAACTTACTAGGGTGGTATAGAACTTAAACTGAGTAGGATGGTTAAATGACCCTTTTAAATAAACAAAAATACTTACTAATTTCATATTTTAAAATGAGATTCTGGGAAAAGGAAAAGGGGGTGTAATTAGCAGAAATCTACAATTTTAGGAGAGAGAGAAAATTGAAATTGACCAGGAATGTAGTGGAATTACTCAAAATACCCAAATAAGTTTTAAATGTTTTTATATTATAAATGGGGGCTGGTGAAACGGGGGGGTTTCGAAACTTCCAAAACTTAAATAAAAAACTGCTTCTCATTGTAAGATTAGTAGAAGATTGACATTTTGTCAGACAGGTAAATGAGTCACTCCAAAAAAATTCAAAATGAAGGACCAGAAAATGGAGAGGAGTTCCCCCTCCAAATTTCTTAAATCTAATTGACTAAAACAACTTCCTTATGGTATAGAATTGAAAAATTTACATGATTGTAGAGGTACAACCCCAAATAACCAGAATAATTTGAATATTTTAAATTTCAAAACAAGAAACAGTTACATGAGGATGAGCGGGGTGTAAATGTTTAAAGCATATAAAAAAAATAATTAAGGGTGTAGTGGAAAATTTAATTTTGTTAGGATAGGGAATATACTTCCCAAAATAATGAGGAGAGTATGTAAGTTTTTAAATTTTATAATGAAGGTTTGGAAAATAGAGGGGGCTAAAAATTTAAAAAATGAATAAAAATAACCTTCTTTGTTGGGTAGAAATATTTTCAAGCCGGTACCAATTATTTCCAACCCATACAATTAGAAAATACTGAAAATTTGAAATTGTTTCCCAGAAATAAGATGCTTATTATGCTGGGATAGAGAGGAAGTTTGGTGATCGTCTAAAAAAATTAAATTTTGATTTTGATGGATTTCGACATTTTACAACTGTCTTGTGTGTTTGTAGCTCAACCTAAAGAAGAAACTACTGGTCGAGCTAAGACTTAGTATCTTTGGTTTTAATAAGTTTCCCCAAAGGGGTCTTCGCAATTGTCTATATAATGCTAAAATTAAGAGTACTAGTTTACTTGAAGGTGAAAAGAGAAAAAAAATATCGATTTTATCAAAATAGTTCCTAGTGATTTTGATTAAAAATCTTAACTAGGCACGGCTTAAGATAAAAAAACAAAATGGCAATAATTTCATTTTTCTGGAATAATGACTTTGAATAGAGGCTAATGTATAAAAGTGGATATCTCAAATTTGGATAATATCTTCAAAACTCTTTGAGATAAAAACCAATGCAAAGTTGTAGGACCATTAAAAATAAAAATAAACTTTTATTTTGAATTTATTTTGATAAAATCAACAGTTTCCAAGCAATAATTTAAAAAAGATTAAGAATAAATTGATTGTTAAGCTCTTTTGTATGGAGAGATTTTCCTTTTTTTTTTTCTCAATGTTATTCTATTTTTCCCAATATGTATATACAACCATGTATATTCTTTTGTTTAACATATATTTTGAGTTCCAAGCAAATGTTTCCATTTGTAGGTGAAGGGGAGAGTATATATGTGAGGTGCACCGAACCATTTATTTCAAGAGGTTTTTGTAAAATGCACAGGGAAATTTTCTCTTAGTAACGAACATCTTCCATGATCAATAAAAGTCTATTATTAAGAAGTGTTCGTTATTTTTTTTTTTCTAATCAAAGGGCTTGAACACAGTTTAATCCACATGAACCTAAATACTGTGGATATTATCTACTTCAATCTAAATTTTATAAATTTTCCCTCGAAGGGGAAGGCAGGACTTAGTTCGAGACAATTTCATTCCCTACATGCCTACAGCAAAAAATGGATGTTATATTTTAGCTGTTTAGAGATTTGTATGCATAAATATGCGTTTCTATCACTGTCCGCGTCCATTATTGAGAAAGTCCGCTGTTGGGAAGTTGTTTCATCGTAAGAGCCAATACTATTTTGCGGGGATAATTTAAACTGTTTGTTATCAAGAAAAATCCGCTATTCAGAGGTGTTAATTAAGAGATATTTCAATGTAAAGAACGAGCGCACCAGCTAGTTAAATATAAATTAATCTCTTTCGAATCATAATTATATTATTTACTTACTCTTTTCATAATGTAAACACTGCTAATTAATCTAAAACTAGCACATTTTATTTTATTTAATATAGTAGCTTGCATACATTACAGTTTCACTATAAAACTCTATATAATAATAACAAAATATTTGACAAGTATATTTTGTTCATAAGATAAAACATAATGTGTCAGTCTCTTATTTTCTTTAACGTTTCCTACAATAGCCCCATGGCTTCTTTGGTGCTGGCTGACAGCTGACGGCTTTGAAAAGTTACCAGACCAAATTATGTACCCCTACGCCGAACCATATGATCTGCAAAAACATGTGTTTAGCAGCTGTCAGCTGTCAGATGGGAGCTGTCAGTCAGCACCAAAGAAGCCATGGGGCTACTTTTTTGTACTAACAAACATATTCCAGGTCAGTTAAATATAATTTTTAATATTCACGTTTTATAAATATAAAAAATAACAATTTACAATTTACTAAACATATTATAGGTTTGTTAAATAATAAAGTGACTTTCAAATTTAGTTACTATTGCAATATTACTCATGTCTTTTTAAAAGCAAATTTGACTTTATTAGCGCGTAGGAATTCTGAACTACACGCAATATTAAAATATTACGTCTCGGGCCCCTCCGAGATTCAAATCGAGATTTGCTAGAGGAAGTTAAGCAACATTAATTTTGAAACTACAATGTCTTGACAATCTTGTCCGTGGATGAGGCCAGATATAATCGAATTACAAAAATTATTAGTTACGGAGGAATAAATAGATTTCCATTTTGTATCGTGTGTACAATACAGTACTTTATTTTGATAGTAATAAAATGCTATACTATATTTAAAATATATTTTTTTGATCTCCATTTTGAGAGGGTATAGTTTGACTAGATATTATTTTGAACATAGTTTGCAACTTTTTCTCAACTACTTTGTCAACTTCACATTTTATTTCGGTATCATCCCTATTTATTATTACTTTGTTTTTTCTTAGGGTTACAATTTTCCACAAACCTGCATCAATCTCTGGTGAAAATATTCCAGTTTTCACACTTATTATATTATCTGTTGGACTAAGAACATCGGTAGATTTTCGACCACACTTGCAAAATGCCCAGTCTAGCCATTTTTCGAGCTCCTTTTTTTCAAAAAGCATATTTACCTGATTATGCCGTTTAAAACTATTATCAGAACACAGAATAATTTTTTCTCCGCTTATAAAAGCTATAACAATAAACATATTTATCAAAGAGAATACAACAGTAAAGATAAAGATGAGATAAATTAAAATATCTGCTAGCTTTTGTTCATTTATCACTCTAGAGATAGAATTAGATAAATCATATTCAATCGTTGCGTTACTACGCATATTTGATTGATAATCTTCCCCTCCTCTCATTAAAATGAGCGACGTATAAAAAAACCATTTCCCAAACTCTCCAAAGCTAAGGTCCTCGTATTGCTTGTTAAGGACGTAAAATGAAACAGAGAAACCAATCAACACCGAAAAGAACACAATGGAATATTTAAATATTTCTCTTAATATGTTCAAAAAAACATCAAATTGTTTTCCAACTGTGGGGATCACATTAGTGTAAAAAGGAAGGATAAGCCAAGTGATGAGGATAGAAATTGCCTTCCACTGTGGTCCATTTGGCAAAGATGTAGTGATGAGACACAAAATAGCTGGGATGACCATTAAGGTTATTTTACCAAACCTAAACATCATAGAACCATTTCCTGGAAGCAGAAGAGGGGCAACAAACAAGAATACGAGTATCGTGAGTGGCATAAGAGTCCACCGAATAGGGTCAGTGGATTCGTTGAGGTTAGGGTGAGCAACGTACCAGCTGAAACAAGCAAGAAAGAGGATATAGTTCACAAAACGGTACCACAGAACGAATTTTTGAGGATACCATTCCAGTTGTATAAATGCTAGTATAAGAGGATGTTCCTTCAAACTTGGACATCTATTCTGTTCATATAGTAGCTTCGTGACAGCCATTTTGTTCACTCCCTCTGGACATAACACACTTAAGTCAAGCATGAATTTTCTTTCACTTCCTATGTCAGTGCTGATGTCAACACATTCGTCCAAAACTTCACTAATTAAGTGGTCAAAATTATCGACATTTTGAAATAACACGTCCAAAACCTTTTCTTGCGAAGCCCCAATAATGTTGTGGCTATCCACTGGACTGGAAAAAGCCAGATTCCCTCCGTAGTCTATTAGAAACTTGACACATTCAGCGGAACCTGCCCTTGCGGAGATATAAAGAGGGGTCAGGCCGAACCCATCCACTTCTCTGATATCAGGGCAGACGATCTCCCCTAGATCGGTGTGTCCAGGACTCGCAAAGCACGACAGTAGCAGCTCCAAGCATTTAACGTCCCCACTGGTAGACGCCAAGTGAAAACAGTTGCTGCCTTGTTTGTTCCTTTGTTTGAGGTCCCTCATGTACCACCAATAAACCGTTCTTCCAGATGGTCTGGTGCGATTTCTCAGGTCTAGAATATCCTCATGACTTGTTAACATGCTAGATAAGGATGAAGGATTCTTTTTCAAGGAAACAACTTCTTCTCTTTGTGGGGTGGACTTCATGAATCTGAGACTGTAAGGTAGTAATCCCTTTAAAACGTGACTGTGGCCTTGAAAGCAAGCTAGATGTAATAGAGTGTTATTGTTTGCATCCTTAACCTTCTGGTCTGCCCCCGCGTCGAGTAGCTCGTCCATGCAATCGACGTTGCCATTGTAAACAGACCAACTCAACGCGGTGAAACTTTGTTTATCACGGTCATTCACCATCTTCCTCACTTCCGGTTTCCTCAGTAGCTCCCTCAGCATTTCCGTCTCACCCTTCTTCGCTGATAGGTGTAGCACAGTCTGATACTTGTAGTCCACGACGTCAACGTACCTTGCACCGACGCTGACGAGGAGGTTGAAACAGCCCACGTGCCCGTTTTCCACAGCGACCATGAGAGGAGTGCGCCCGAGCGAGTCCGGATCTTCTAGACCCTGACGGACGTCCAGTTTCTGAACGAGTAAGGAAAGGACATCAACGTAGCCTCCCTCGGCAGCGATGTGCGTGGCGGTGGTCCCACTGGAGGTTGCAGTGTTGTTGCGTCTTCTGACAAACTTTGATGTTTGGTTGCTGCGATATCTGTCATCTGGACTTTTAAATACCCTAAAAAATATATTAACAATGTAAATACTGCCAATTAATATAAAAATATATAAAATCTATTTAATAAATGTGAATGAGTTTCTCTCTCTCTCTCACTAATTCATGTAATTAAGTTTTAAACTATTTCCAGATGTCCGTTAGTAAAGAGTTGTAAACACTTAGCTTATTTATAGTGACCATCATAACACATTCAAAACAAACTATTTTAACTCTAATAGATTTCTTCTAAAACTAAAACTATAAATTTCAAATCAATTCTATTGAATATGAATTATTATAATTTCCCAAATTAATGTACACATTACTCAAATATTCAAATCATGCTAATATTTTCCACACTATCATAATTTAGTTCCTATCGTTAGTATTTGAAATATGTTAGTTCGTTAAGAGAACTATATTATATCTTTATATTATAATATTTATGAATATTTCTTAAAGTTTTCTTTTAAATTGGTCTGAAAGTCAATATTTGCATTGTCTGGAATTCCATAATTTTAAATGACTTTGTAGGATTGGGAGACTTTTACCAAGTGTGTGATTTATTCCACCATCATGTTTAGTGATTCTGATGCCGTAGACGGTTTGATCGCTGGTATGGGTGCCTTTAAAACCAATATACCAAGGAAAAAAGTTACACACGCTCTTAGGTTTTCTTCAGGGTGCGCATCTTAAGCTTATTACTCTTTAAATGTACGTATAGTACATCCGTACAAATTTACATACAAAGTATGACGCAGTAAACATCATGACTACCAATTGGGGTAGCTAAAAAAAAATCGAGAAACCTAGTAAGTGGAAATTGGGTATGGACCTATCATTGTGAGCCTTACGCCTTAGACGGCGTGACTACATGTGTGGTTAGCTTCAAAACAAATCAATCTAGAGAAGTTAATCTTTGCATGCGTACTGTACTAAAGGAAAAGTGGGGGTATGAAGCTATATATTTTTGTAACTTAACAAATTTTACGAGCCTGAAGACTTAAACCACGTGATTCCTATTTTGTGATGCTAAAAATATTTTCAATATAGTCCACTAACCGTATGTACTGTTTAATACGGAAGTAATTTGATTTCTACCCATGCAAAGCTGGACACTTGCAATTAGTGATCAATAATACCCTTTGATTCAGTTAACTAAGTAATTCCCCGAGTATTAACTAAGCAATTACTTCCTAGATACCCACTTCAATGGCGTAGTTAGCTAACGCGCTAGTTTCATGTTGAGCTAGATTGCCGAGGATGGGGAGATATAGATTCGAATATCACTCGGGTAAACTGGGGGTGGTTTTCCTAAATGGTTTTCCACTCTCCCTCCACGAAAATACGGGTTCACTTCCTCTATATTCACCCTTTCCAATTCCTAACCCATTAGCGTAATTAGTACTTAAGCGTATAACACTAACGGGTAGTAAGACGCGGTGCAAAATATGAAAAAATTCCTAGATAGGTTTTTCTAAAAGTGTGGACCAAGGTAGCCTATCAAGTGAACTGCAGGGTCCCAAAAAGATTATAAATATTAATGATAATGAATTAAAGAATGTTGATCACATTTAATACAACATTTTGAACTGTTAAAGATTATACAAGAGATAGCCAAACTATGCTCTATTTATTTGCTTACTAGACACAAGTAACATAGAAAAGGAGTTCTGTACCAAACTTAAGTCAACAAATCTGGACAATTATTTATAAAAAATTATGTGGTTTAGAATTTTGGAAATAATCAAACAAATTTTACAATACTTATTCAATTTTATAACTTATTTGTTTGAAAAATGTAATTCAATAGATTTATTTTAGTTTTGTACGTTTAAGTTATGCATTAAATCGTTTGAATGTGGCGAAAGGCAGAATGGAGCTTCGTAAAAATGTATCAAAAACTAAGGTTATAATTTTTTATAAGAATGGTTCAGGAAATGCTTGCCAGATCAGTACAAATGGAAAAATGTTAGATTTCGTGTATCTGGGCAGAATGTTCTGTAAAAATATAAGAATAGATAGTGAAATCGACAGATGGATTAATGGATCTCGGAGAGTAAGTTGGAAATAATGAAGTAGTATCGGAAGAAGCAAAGATGGTAGCATGTCAAATTTTACTAGCGCCAACATAGTTTTATGGATGTAAAAATCGGGTTTGTTAGGAGAAACACAAAAGCAAAGTGAATAAAGTTGGAATGAGATATCTAAGAAATGTAAGTGGAAATACTCGTATGGACAGAGTCAGTAATGAATGGGTGTTGATGGAGTGCAGTATGAAAAATAATCCATTTGGTCAATGTGATCTAGTACCGGAGCAAATATATGAAGGTAGAGTGTGTGGATCAAAAGGAAGGAGTAGGCCATGTAAGACGTGGCTAAATGTTGTAAATGAATGTGTGAAAAAGAGATCTTGTTGAAGCGAAGGGAGTATTCAAAGATATGAAAGTGTGGATAAAGTCAGTGAGGATGGATTAAGTAAAGAGTGATTTTTTGAGCTACATGCACAGTTTCTGGTGCATCCTATAAAGGAACGGCGTGATTATGTTATGTATGTATGTATGTATGTATGTATGTATGTATGTATGTATGTATGTATGTATGTATATATGTATGTATGTATGTATTAGCTAAAATATTGCTTGGAGATCATGTTATTTTGGTGAATCTACAACCCAAAACCCTCTACCCCACTACTTCCAGGGCCCTGGTAGTCCCTCAGTAGTAAGTACGCACATGATTCATTTGGTGGTCTTCCCTCACCTAAACTTTGAGAAACACTGTCCTAGATAGTTTAAGAAGCTCATAACTTATATAGATAATTTTATACTTACTCTTTTTTACTTTCTCATCTAAAGACAAAGTATTGAAATAGTGAGAATTTTAGATCTTGATACTATAATGAATCTTTATACGTTCTATGCACCCTGAAAAATAAAAAAGTGGATTTTACTATTCTGTCTGTCCCCAGGCATGTCTGTTAGTGTGTCTATCTGTCTATCACTTACCACATATATCAAATGGTTTGCTAGATTTGTTTTTAACTTGATATTTAGATACTATATGGCTGTACCTCGGAACATTTATTTGATTTAGACCCTGGCCCTTAATTTAGGGTTATTGTACCGATGTGTGATTTTTTTTTAATTCCAAAGTTTTCAAAAATAGCTTTATTGATTTTGTTTGAAATGGATATCTATGAAGTGTTTTGCATCCCAAATTATAGTGTATACTGTGGGTTTACTAGGGTTTAATTATATTGTAATCGCTGTTTGAAGGAAGGTTTAGAACATACAAACTTTTTTTGTGGTCAACATTAACAATTATAACGTTACTTATTATTATTATTATTATTATTATTATTATTATTATTATTATTATTATTATTATTATTATTATTATTATTATTATTTAGATATTGATAAAATCTTTCAAAAGCAACAGCTGTAAAATATTTTAACCAACCCATGTTTATATAAAAGTTATTTTATTAATTTTTACTGTCAAACTTTATACCATGGTATTACTATAGGTGTGTTGTAATCATTGTATGAAGGTAGACTTAGAATATATACACAGCCAATTTTTTTCCCTATAAGCATTTACAAAATGTAACCATGGGACTATAATTATCATGTCCGACACCTTAGCTCAGTTGGTAGTTTGTCCGTTTACTGAGCTAAGGGTCACGGTTTCAATTCCTAGCATGGCCAAGAAATTTATCATGGGTGAAATGTAGATTAAACCCGTTCATAGTGATGAATTAATGTCCTGGGGCTGGGTGTTGTGTCTGTTACAGACTTAAGTTATAATCATTCGGTTCAAAAAATGCACGACAATATTTTAAATAAATGAAAAAAATATCATCTCTCCGATATTGACATCTGTCATAAAGGACATTTGCAGAACATTTAATTTGCCACATAGCTATAATAAGGTAGCTTTACTCCTAATGCCAAATTACCGGCCGTACACGAAGACAAACACACTCACGACAGGGTGGTATTCGCACCGGCGTCCATGAGCAGCCTGACGCATTCCCCACTACCGACGTCAGCGGCTCGCATAAGAGGCGTGTAGTACTCGGCATCCCTTTCATTGATCAGGATCTGGAAGATCCTTTTGTCCAGGAGAAGCTTCAGGATCACCGGGCACTTCTTCAGAACAGCGATGTGGAGTAGGGGCCTTCGTATGGGGAAACTGTTGGCCATTTCTGTCGAAATACCGGATGGTAGAAACTAAAATTTTAGTGGTTAGAGAAGTTAGTTGGAATTAATTTCTAATTTTGTGAATGTTTATGGTGCCTCTTACGTACTCTATGGCAATTAGGAACTCGAAAGCTCATTGCCGCACTTACAAAAGTACGCCACCTACTCCTATCTTGAACTAGTTCTATCCAGTCCATCTCATTACACCCTATCTCTTTCAAGTCCATTCTAACATTATCCTCCCATCTGCATCTAGTTCTTCCCAATGGTCTCTTCCCATTGGGTTTGCCAGTAAATAATCTGAACACGGTTCTAGATTCTTACATTCGTGTTGAATGTTCTGCCCACCATATTCTGCGAAACTTTACTATCCTAACAATGTCTTGTGATGAGTTTAGGGTATATAACTCATCATTATATAACCCCCACCACTCCCCAGTATCCTCATCCCTTTTAGGACTAAACAAACATCAACCTAAGCAGCTTGTTTTTGCCTTATAATGTCTGGTACCTCGCAAAATGTCAATATCTAAGAAGGGGACATCACAGAGATCTGAGAAGACGTCTCAAGCGTGATGGTTCAACAACGTTTGGATCAAACATATGAATTGTGAAGAGGAATAATAATTTAACCACGTAATACAACAAATCAAACGTAAATGACTATTTATAACTTATTTCATTGGTGTAAAAAAATGTATATAATCTGAATAAGGGATAGTTTATTGAATATTGTCCTTCAAAAATCTGTAAATCTCATGCAGAGAGCCAAACGCAAGATAACTTATTCGACAGGTGGGTTTGTACTTAATACATTCTTGTTGGAATAAGTATGATATTGGAGCTAAAAAGAGAAAAAGTAGCCCTCTCTTTTGATATTATAATTTAAAGGAAATAATTTTTAAACCACTTGGGCTGACATGTATAGCAGTGGGTGAGAGGGGTGCTATGTTGTAATAATGCATAATAGTTCTCCCTATCTACACGTGTTCAATAAAATTATTTTATTTTAATTATGTAATATGAAGAGGTAGATTCTAGAAATAATTGCATCATCAATTTCATCTGTATAATAATAGGGACGAAGCATTTCAAACAATTCGATAATGTTCATTCCTATTTTTTAAGATGAAAAATGAATTTACATTCTTATAAACTTATATTAAAATATTAAAATGTCCCACTATGTTTTTTTTGTAAATCCAAGAAGACCTATAAAAATAGTTTATTTGTTTATAAAATACTAAGGCATTGCTTACACACACACAATTATTCTCATCTTCCCCTTTTGGCTATGTGGGATTTATTATTCAACCTTTGATTGAAGTTTGCGAGTCAAAAAACCTCGAAATATAACATAATGGCTAAATTTCTTTGACTAAAATTATGGGGAAATAAGCCAAATAGGTTAAAATAACTCTGCTTCTGTGAAATTATTGTTATACTCTATAATGAACCACTTTCAAACGCTTAAACTGCACACAACACGGTTGGGGAATTTATTTAGACTTTACATTAGTAAAAAAAATAGGTAACATGGGAATGGTACAGGGGAAATAGGGAGAGATTCCAATTTTAACTAAAATTGAGCTAGTACTGCAATCTGTTAGGGTGGCCAAACAGTCGATTGTTATCTACCGGTCGACTGCGGCCGCTAATTTGGTCGATCAATTAAAAAAGCTTGCGAGAAATAAAATTAAAGACAGGGTTTGAAGATTTTTCTCAGATCAACATTGGAAAATCTAAATATCGAAGCTGTCTGACTGATGACCATTTACAAATTCTGCCTTCATTTATGCCAGAATAATAATGAACTTTCATTCAACAGACTATCCTAGGAGTCATGTATCATCTTCAAAGTTAAGTGTACTTTTTTTCAGGGAAATCAAATGATATGTGGTTTGATAAAAAAAAACTCAGTTTCAACGTGTGAAAAGACAGCAGTATTTCTATAAAATATAATTTTACTATTAAAAAATACAAAATGGGTTATTCATTTTTTACCAATGAAACCAATAATACAAGCTTATGGTTCCGTAGTAGATCCCAAAAGATTTTTCTTCACTGGAGCAGATCCCAAGATCAAAATGCTGGCCACTCCTGTGTTAAACAATCATGATACCTTTATCATGCATTATAGACTATGGTTAAAAGAGTTATAAGTCGTATTTAAATTAACTAAACAAAACAATTTGCTAGTGTCCTTAAGAGGTTTTCTCCCCTCTTATCCCTTGTAACATTTATACAGAAAATTCTTGAAGGTCAAATAACGGATTTAGAAAAAGTTAGCAACAATGGGGATTAATCCTATATAATTATTATTTCTGTTGTCAACATCTATTTTTCTCAACTAATAAAAAGCCTACAGCGATGAATAAGGTATCAGTGGATAGGATTTTTTTTACCAACTTCTGACATATCATACTCAGTTTACGTTAAAACACATTGTTTGTTTAAAATTTAAGTTAAAACAAAAATCTAACAATATTTTTGTTACAATTACCGAAAATGACAAACAAATAATTCAAAATGATTGAATTCTGACATCAAATATTGTATACAAAGAAAAATTGTAAATACTTTCACATTAATAAACTCTCTTTGCTATTTTGTGTATACACTTCAGTGAGTATTTAATTTCAACAATCCCACAAAATACTAAAAAAAAAAAAAATTGGGGAGGGGAAGGTTGAATGTGCGAAAGATTCGCAAGGGATTACTGGTAAATCATTAATACTGTATCTTTTTTCTTTATTTTTCAATCCACGGATTGGTAGACAGCTGCACTCCACGCACCCCTGTCTGAAACTATTCATCACTGTAACTACCTGTACCAACATCACCCAAAATATGTTTCATTTACTGATTTTTAATTTAGCCTACAGAAGACAAACAAGATCAAAACATTAATGATAAAAATGTATATTTAATTGAGATCTAAATATATAATAAAAGTATGAGGCTCATTAAATATGTGTAGGTATTATAGTTTAAAAAAAAAGTCAACCATTACCTGAATATTCGTGCAGTTCCCTCTCTGTTACTTTCTTCAGCAGAGTCCGCACCACGTTCACCTGCTCGGATAAAACGGCGTAGCGAAGTTCTTCCATTCTGGTTATCACCTGTGAAAAAATAATGCTATTGTCTTTTCATTTTAAAATATCATACAAGCCTAAATCTTAAAACTATTCATGTTTTCAATCATGTACTACTGGTAAACACACATATTTGAAATTAATTAATCTCTTTGGTGAGATATATATATATATATATATATCATCAAAGAGATAAATTACTGGTAAAAACTATTAATTAATTTCAAATCAAATATGTGTTTTTACCAGTAGTACATGATTGAAAACATGAATAGTTATATATATATATATATTATATATATATTATATATATATTATATATTATATATATATATATTATATATATTGGGCACTGCATCTTACTCAGGGAGTCGAACCAAGATTTTTATCGGTTCTGGTTCCGTTTCCTGTTTTCTAAACAAACACCTTTAGAAGTTCTGGTAATTTTCGGTTCCTGTTAGTGTTCCGGTTCTGATTCCGGTTCTTTAATTTAGAAAAACAAACCTTTTAAGCACAGCATCTTTCTATCCATTCCGGCTACGGTAATGTACTAATTTTGATAATGGTGTTTTAATGAATGAGGAAGGTTATATTTTTATATTTAGAGGAAGTGTGTCCGTAATTGCGTGGAAGGATAGCGGAAAACCACTTTGGAAACTAACATTCTGGATCAAAAGTATTGTTAGGTTAGAAAAACAATATTATAACGTATCTTAATAACAATAGTGCATCCTTATAATTTGCATCTTGATTTGTCACCGTCAATCTCATAGTCAAAAAAACTTCCGAGCTGGGTTTTCTCTAACTCACCCTATCAATAATATTATTCAAACCACTTACTAATAACAAAAATAATCACCTCCACACGGTAAACAAGGAAACCATTCACTGAGCTACTTCCTAATTTAAACTTGAGTGAAAGAATTTAAAGTTTGCGTTTTTCCACCCTCCATATCCTTTTTCCCTCTAATACAAGATGTTCAACCAACCACCAGATTATCAGTTCTCACTTCCAGGAAGTACCTACTAAATACAATAGGCTCAGACTGCTTGTCCAAAAGAGATGATTTATTAATTTCTGTATTTCAACTTCTAAGGAATGTGGTATTATCTTATGTATATCAAAGCTACAGTAGCCCCATGGCTTCTTTGGTGCTGACTGACAGTTCACAGCTGACTTCTGACAGTCAACAGTTAGGTATATACCTAAATTTCGTCTGTGAGAAGTGACAGCTGCTAAACACATGTTTTTGGCAGATCATATGGTTCAGCGTAGGGATACATAATTTGGTCTGGTAGCTTTTCAAAGCTATGAGCTGTTAGCTGTGAGCTGTCAGTCAGCACCAAAGAAGCCATGGGGCTACTGTAAATACATCTTCACAAACCTTTATCTTAAACATTAAAGTGAGAAAACAGTGAACAATGTGACAATCACGACATTCCTCTGGAATTTAAACTCATTAGTGTGTATTGCTAAGGGCTCATTAACTCTAATCTAATCACCTTAGGCAAGAGGTTTCAAACAAAGTAGTAAACTAAAATATAACAAGCCCTCTCAGAACTTACTGAGAAAGGGGAAAACACAACATTTCAAAATTAAACCAAGTGAAAGGAAAAAAATAAATATATGTGTGCAACTTATCAAAATTATATACATATCTGTAAAACTAGGAACCTTTAAGAACCTTTTATAACCTGTTTGAACCTAAAATTATTTGATGGTTCCAATTCCGGTTCCGGTTTTTCAAAATAGTGTTTTTAGGGTTCCGGTTCTGATTCCAGTTCCTTAAAAACAAATATACAACTGGCTGCTTTACAGTAAAGTGCCTGATTCATAGAGCGGGTAAATAGCAAATTTCCAGTAAAATGCCTCATTTTAGTTTAGCCAGTTATTTATCCTCTACACCATCTGTTCTCAAACCGTGGTACATGTAGTACATTACTTTGTCTCAGGTGGTACAAAAAGACGTCACAAAAATACAAATAATTATACAATTATAAATAGTTGCACAAAGTATTATATGTACAGTTCATTTCCACAGGGAAGATGACACTGTCATAAGCTGGAGGTGTGTCCACGAAAAACTTATCCGATCCAGTTATTTTACTGGATACATTTCTATGCCTTTTTTCTACATCTAATAAAGTTTTTTTTTAGATTTTATTTTCAGTCCACCCTGATATATAATGGGCAAGTGGCTGAAAATTGAAAATTATAAGAGGAAACGACCAGCAGATAACACTGACACAGCAAGTAACAGCAGCAGTAGCAGCAGTAGTAGTAGTAGTAGTAGTAGTAGCAGCAGCAGCACCCAGAGTCCCATAAAGATTCTGAGATATCAAAAAAGATTACAATTAAATACAACAAAGAGCACTTGGCATATGAATTTACTTGGTGTGGAGATGAAAATGATCCCAAGCCACAATGCGTTGTTTGTTACAAACAATTCACGAACTGCTCAAATGAAACCATCCATTTTGAAATTTCATTTCTACAACAAACATGAGCATTTGAAAGAAAAACCTCACAATATTTTTTTTCAAACACAGTGAATATCTGTTAATTCTTCTAATGCAACTAAGACACTAGATGTTGAAACATCATATTTAGTTAGTCTGAGAATTACTCAAACTGGAAAACCTCACACTACTGTAGAAACTTTAATCCTACCTGTAGCAAAATATATTGTAACATCCATTATTGGCCCAGCTGCAGCCACAAAATTGAATGTTGTTTCTCTATCAAACGAAATTTTTTTTTTCGGAAAATTAATTAAATGGCAGCTCAACTAAAAGAAACTCTAGTTCAAAATATAAAACAGGTGAGATTTTTTAAAATTCGGATAGATGAAATTACTGATTTAACGAATTATGCGCAGTTGATTATCTACATACGATTTTAAAGAGAACAAGTCATAGAAGAAGAAATTTTACTCTGAAAACTGCTTCCAATTAGTACCACCACAGATGAAACTTTTAATAAAATCAATGAATTCGTCACCATTTATGATATTAATTGAAAAAACTGCCTATCCGTATGCTCTGATAGTGCACGTGCAATGAGAGGCAGTCATGGTGGTGTTCATGCTAAAACTAAAGAAGTTGCTTCCGACGCAAAGTTTACAATTTGCAGCATACATCATGAAGTACTGACCATAAAATCAATGGCTATGGAACTAAAGATTGTGTTAGAGCAATTAGTAAATATGATGAACTTTATTAAATCCAGAGCTCTTAATTCAAGACTATTTCAATTTTGTATAGTGAAATGGGTAGACCACACAATAAGTTTCTTCTGCATACAGAAGTCAGATGGTTATCAATACGAAGAGTTTTAACTTGACTAGAATTTGAACTCTCTCATTGGTTTACTAATAAAATCTGGTTAGGATGATTGGAATATTTGGCTGATATTTTTGGAGGCCTGAACGAACTGAATTTCGCTTACAAAGTCCAAATATAACAGCTTTTACTATAACATACAAAACAAAGGTAGCTGACATTAAACTCTAATACATAATTAAGGATATACGACAGAACAAGTTTGCTGCATTACCCACATTAAAAGAGTTTATGTCGGAAAGTGAACTAACAAATGAATGAAATACTGATTGGAGGGGGAAAAAAAAGCTAGGGTCTTGTTAAGAATTTTCTTTCTAATTCCCCTCCTCCCCCCTCCACAAGCTGAATAAGAGAACTATTTTCAACCATTTCGTAAGTTGTGTTGGATAATTTTCCAGTTCAAGAGAGAGCTCAACTAATATACATTTTATTCATGGGATTAAATTCTAATAAGTGAGCTTAAAAAAGACAGCTTGTGCAATTTTTTGCTAAAGATAAGAGCTAAACATTGAGTTTTTTCAAACAAAGCATTACAATATTTTTAATGCCTTTCAAGACATTGTATTTGTGTGAAGAATTTTGGGTTTTCTGCCTATTACAGAATTAAAAATAAATATTGAACACGATTGCTACTTAAGTACGACTTACGTTTGAAGTTAACGAAGATAAAGCCCGATATATTTAAGATAGTTTCAAAGAAACAAGCCCACCCATCACATTAGGATTGAATAAATGTAAATAATAGTTTGCGCGCACTAATTAATATATTAAAACTATTTTTTTGACAATATAGTTTATTTTATTCTGTCTGTCCTATGACCATAAACGCATACTCATGGCTGCACAAATTCTGAACCACGAAATATGCTCATATTGGAATATATATGTTTAGCAGTTTATTTAAGTGGTACAACATTCCAAAAGTTGAAGAGCCTCTGCTCTACATCAAGGCTCTTTACTTGAAAAAGCCAATTTTCTTACCTCTAAATAAATGTAACTGACCTGAAAATAACCAATTGTGAACCCTCTACGTCAAGATATCTGACTTGAAGGTAATAAGCTGTAAGTACTTTATATGAAGGTACCTGACTTGAAAGTAATCAGCTTGTAAGCCTTTGGCATCATGGTACCTGACTTGAAGGTAATCAGCTGTAAGCCTTTGGCATCAAGGTACCTGACTTGAAGGAAGCCAGCTGTCAGCCTTCTCCATCAAGATACCTGACTTGAAGGTAGCCAGTTGTGAACCCTCTCCGTCAAGGTATCTGACTTGAAGGTAGCCAGTTTTCAGCCCTGACTTGAAGGTAATCATCCCCTGTCAGCCATCTACTTCATGGTACATGACTTGAATGTAGTCAATTGTCAACCCTTTACGTCGGTTTACCTGACATGAAGGTAATCAGTTGTCAGTCCTATATTTCAAGTTATTAACTGAGTTTAAACAACTTTAATTGTATTTCTAATCGTATACAAATATTTCTCTTATTAGCTTTTCACACATTTTATTAGAGTTATTCTTGTTTAGTTGAAACTCTCAAGATATATGAACTCTTTACATGTATTAACATTTCCCCCTTCAGAATTTAGATAAGGAAACAAAGTAAATTATAAATCAATTTGTTATGAAATACCGACAACATAATATATGTATTTAGATACTATACTATCTTTCTATTGCCTGTTTCTCGTGCCGTGGAGTAGAGGACATTCCTACTGCCCATTGTTTAACTTAAGTGGGTTGTTTGCTACAGAGATATGGTCGCTACTGATGTAATTCCTCTAGAGGACCATCTTACACTGTCACGTCCAAAGCTGCGGTCACACTGGGCTGGTTTACTAGCCGCTGTTTGTTGTTAGCTGTTAGCAGCAACAGCAAGTATCAGCTGCTCGGGGGGGGTCACACCTTTATACTCATTGCTGATACTAACAGCTATTGGTTGCGACAAGGCACAAGGCTATTTTTTTTTATTCCGGTACATGTTTCAAACTGTTTTTATTTTATTTTTTAAAGGCCCCATAGTATGATTCAACCCGGCAGCATTCAATTGTTCCATCATCTTCTTAAAAGCTGTTTCCTTCTCGTCTCTTTTAACGAAATCTCTGAATGAGGTGTGACACAAGCACTCGCACATTTGATATATATTTTAAATTTATTTATTTGAGGTATTTAACGTTCTAAACCGACTGATTATATCATCACACGAGAATTTCTATGAGGAAGAGCGAAAAGACCTACAAATTTTGCTGCTAAAAGGTATTTTCACATGCCTTCAAAGGTTCTTTTACATGCGATAATCGACACGAGAGCGACGGCTTTACTTCCCCTCCAAAGGAAGTTGTTCTGTGGATTTTTTTTATCGCTCAAGAACAATCTTTCGACCCTGGCTGGGCTTAGAACCCACGAACTTTAGGTCCTGAGACGAGCACCTTACCCCCAAGATCACCCAGTTCAACTATATTAAAATAACATCTTAATCTGATCCCCGGACTACTTTATTTCTGGGATCGCAAGAGACTACGCTAGGCACAAACCACACAATGAGACAATAATGCAGTGTCAGCCACATGGAGTTTGGACTGGCTGCTCTGCTCAACCATCAAGCACAGGTCCAGGTTGGCTAGTGGCTGCTAAAGTTAACATGCCCTAGCACCCAGCAGATGTTTTTGAAACGAAATAACAGTTATTTTAGTATAATATTACTGTGCTGCTATTAATATAATATATATTTCCAAACAAAAATACATGGATAAAATTAAGAGATACAATCGTATTGCTAATATACTATAGCTAGAGCCAATATTGTGATTACTAACCTCGTAGTAACGATTAGGTCCCTTATTTATATTGCTTACATCATAGTGATTATAAGGGATGATTATTTATTACTAATTATATCGTGATTATTAAGGTTATTAATACTGATTATATGCCACCTCTTAGTGATTACTGAGAGTAATACTAATACTATACCATCTCATGGTGATTACTGAGAGAGTAGTATTACTGTTATACCACCTCGTAGTGATTGCTGAGAGAGTAATATTACTGTTATACCACTACTTAGTGATTGCTGAGGTGAGTAATATTACTGTTATACCACCTCGTAGTGATTGCTGAGAGAGTAATATTACTGTTATACCACCTCGTAGTGATTGCTAAGAGAGTAATATTACTGTTATACCACCTCGTAGTGATTGCTGAGGGAGTAATATTACTGTTATACCCCCTCGTAGTGATTGCTGAGAGAGTAATATTACTGTTATACCACTTCGTCGTGATTGCTGAGGGAGTAATATTACTGTTATACCACCTCGTTGTGATTGCTGAGAGAGTAATATTACTGTTATACCACTTCATAGTGATTGCTGAAAGAGCAATACTAATGTTATACCACCTCATAGTGATAACTGATAATAATACGTATGTTACCCATACACAGTGATTATCATGGATAGTAAGTCTTTTACCAACTTATATAAAATATATTATGGCTCACCTCATAGTGATTACTGGGGACTATACTGCTGTTTCTGGAACGAATACTACCCACTTCAGACTCGTCCAAGTAAAAATTGACATGTCCTGCCATCGTTACATACGTTAAGGTTAAATATATACACTTTTTTCAGTGTCCTTTAGTGTTTCAGTCTTAATATTATCCGAATCAATACGTTAACTATCTTTAAAGGTTGTCTTAAACATTTGAACACGTTGCGGTAATGAGCGAAGCGCTGTCCGATAGAACTGTAAACATTCATACGCGACTGACACGCATGATACTCTGTGCTTGTAATAATTGATGTGTGGTAGATATTCTATCACTATCAACCTACTTAATATAGATAACATGAGATAATAATTGTAATAAGACATGTGACGCCAGTTTATATACTTACAATAAATGTATGCCAACAAGTGTTTTGCTAGTAGAATTATTGCATTGCTTTAATAAAACTCTTTAATACATTATCTACATCATTCCAGTAATTTATTTCAAGATTGATGTTCATAAGAAATATATCTTGAATAGATATTACATTTGATATTGTTTAAATCCACTTTGGTGGCTGCATGTTCCAAGGCACTACTTTAGAATATACTAGACTGCTGATGATGGTGAGATCAGGGCTCGATCCCGGTCGGGTGTACTGAGGGTTTTTCCCTAAATGGTTTTCCAGCCTCCCTTCACGCAAATGTGGATACACTTCCCCTAATTGCAACATTCCTTATCCCTAGCACATAGTTTAATTAGTACATAGGTGTATAACCCGAACGGGTAGTAAGACGCGATGTTAAAGAAATATATAGTTCAATCCGCAAAGGTGGGCACGTTAGCTAATCGTTCAAGTTCATCTCATCTGGCTCGCCGCTGATGGAGAACTAGAGGTTCAAATCCCAACCAGGTGTACAGAGGGTGGTTTTTTTTCCTAAATGGTTTTCAGCTTTTCCGCTAGGCAAATGGGCGTGACTTTCCTGTAATTTCTAACTTCCTCATTTTTATTCCTTAATGTAAATAAAGGTGTATTTTCCGGATAGGTAAAAAGAAACGACACGAAAAATAGCTTTTAAGCATACCTTATAATTTGAATTTTTATGACAAGATTTGTTGTTACATTATATATTACAATTTATTTAAATAAATTTATAAATATTGATTAGTTATACATCAAGTTTAAGTTTATATACCGTACAAAAAAATTTATCACCATGACTTAATGCCCGTTCGGACTAACTGCTTTATTTACACTTATAGGGTAAGAATGATTAAGATAGAGTTGAGAGGAAATGTACCCACATTTGCAGGGAGAATACAACATTTAGAAATAGCATCCTCGTTGAACCCGGCTGGGATCAAAACCCTAATCCCTCCATCATTCTCAATCTAATACAATGCAAGAGTGAAGTCCTAAACCAAGCATGCAGGTTTCATATAATCGAATGGGAGAAAGCAAGGTAGGACAAGTCTTTATAATCTCTTTGAGATACATAATAGTTTCCTCACTCTATCTATCATTCAATAACATATTTATTCTGTTTACTTGCGAGAATCCTCAAATTGGTGTACAGTTCAAAAGAAATGTTCTCTTCATTTATATGAAGCACTAAGTTGTTTCGCTCCAAAGAATTACTTGCAGTACCAAAACGTGAGCCAAATAAATCGAATACTTTCTCCATGCTCGCTATTAGGTTGACTTTGTTCCTCAACTCACTGATAAGGCCTTGGTCCTCCAGTTCGTGGCCACCCCTGATGGCGAGTGCCAGCAACATGTTCATCAGCGCCAGCACCACGGTAACTAGGAAGACAATGTGTATCAATCCCGCCACCACCTCTGTATCGCGTTCGTTTTCCATGAACAAGGCGGAGCCATCCAAACCTCCGTTGAGCAACACCAGGGTGGTAGATAGGAAAGCGCTCCAGATATTCCCAAAGTTGTTCGGATTAAGGTCTCGATAAAGAAAATAGAACGTCAAGGTGAATCCTATCAAGACGTACGTGAGCATCACCATGGTAACCGTCATCCTCCTCAAGATATGCTGGAGCATGGCTGAGTGCTTGCTGAAAACCGGTAAGATGTTGCTGTACAGGAGGAGAGACAGCCAAGAGAAGATAAGCGCAAGGCAGGAAATGGGACGGGACTCTCCAAACAGGGCAATCATGCTCAGCACAGGTGGTACCACTGTGATATTTAATCTGAAGAGGGTTTCTAAAGCGGACCCTCGTCCTAGATAAACATGAGGCAAGCTCATTAGAAGAGACAGCGTACAAAGCAACACAAACACTGATTTACAGGCTGGTTGGATCATTTGAGAAGAAAAGTCAAACACAACGGTAAATAAACAAACAAATAATATATAAAATAAATAAATTACAAACTGTGACCAAAGTATGGTTTTATAGGGCCCTCTCCCCCATTCTAGTGCGATGAAAGCTTCAAGGAAAGGATGACTCAGCAAGGAATTCATCTTACTCCCCCTATTTTCGTATAAGCGCTCCAACACGTCCATTTTTTTCCCAATAGGTTGGTAGCACACTTTCATATTCAGGTTGACGTCCTTGTAACCATCCTCATCTTCATCTCCTAGAGTGACGCAGGAACTGAATATATCATGGATCATTTCGGGTCCTTCAGGGACGTATTTTAAAATCAAATCCACCGCGGCAATCCCGGAGGACTGACGTGAAAACTTTCCACCTGTTCTAATACTCGACATCAAGTTTGCACCGTTTTCTATCAGAAACTGCGTGCAAGACATTGAACCTGACAATGCAGCGTAATGCAATGGGGTGAGCATTTTTTCGTTTCTCATGTTAAGGTATTTGTCGCAGTTGAATTTTATATCACGAATGTCACTTTCAATGTCTAGAAAGCAGCAGTACAATATTTCAAGTGCCTGGACGTTCCCAGACTGCGCAGCAAGGTGAAGGCAGTTGCGTTTGGACGAGTACTTCATTATAATTTTCACGTCACGACCACTACGGTTCTGAAGTACAGACCTATTATTAGGGTCTTTCTTTAGTTCAGCTATCATTTCACACCCTTCCTTTCCATACAAAACAAGCAAGTCTTCGAGAAAGATTTTACCATCCCAAGCGTTCTTCAGAATAGTCTTCTTATCCAACAAGAATTTAAATTTAGTTTTGATATTTTTTATGCTCATAAACAAGCGGCTGCGACATTCTTGGGACATGAGCAACAATTGCATCATCTCTAACTGGCCCAGTTGAGTTGCGAGATGTAAAGGTGTCACATTCTTCTCATTGTTGAACTCTTCGACGCTCGCTCCAAATACCAACAGTTGCAGAACACACTCTGTACTTGTCGATTTCACGGCCAACATGAGGGGTGTCATACCTTTGATCGGTTTAGCTACAAATGTCCTTGAGCCTATTATACTTAGTAGTATTTTTAGCAATGCCGCGTGTCCATTTTTTGAAGCAACATGTATGAAACTTTCACCATTGACTCCTAATAAGTTTCTAAATGTTTTATTGAACTGAACAATGCGTTTGTAACAAGCAGTGTTGCCACTCCAAACGGCTAGGAGCAGAAGTGATCTGTGATCTTCTATAGAATTGGTAGTTTTTATCAATGTTTTCATTAAGTGTCCATGTCCATTTCTGACAGCCCAAACTAAAGCAGTGTCACCGTTATTGTCAGTGACGTTAGGATCTGCTCCAAGTCCGAGGAGAATCTGAACGCACCTTAAGCTACCTCGAGAAGAAGCTAGCATAAGGGGTGTCAAACCCACGGGATTTTTGCTGTCCAGCAAAATATTTCTGACGTTTTTCTTTTTCAGTAGCTCGTTCAAAATGGAGGGGCTGGATGTTAGCGTTGCCGTGTGCAAGAAATTTTGTTTGTAGAGTGTTGAGCCTAGATTTTCTATGCCTGTAAACAAATCAATAAATTTCAAATATATCTTATTATGTCTTTCATTTCATAATAGATAAAAATGGTTAAAATACAACTAAAGAAGATATTAAGATTAGTGTTACACTAGTTGTGATGAATCACAATACTAATCAATATTTACAATTCAAGGCCTACTGAAGGAACAAATGGTTCAGAGAATAAAATTTACTTTAATAAATCACCAAAAACACCCTAAATAGTGGTTGCGTAGGCTAAGGCATATTCTTAGTCTGTTCTAGTTTTCTGAGGATAGGGAAAGGGGGGATGGAGTTGAAGGCTAAAATCCCAGCCAGCTCTAAGGAGGTTGTCTTTTACAAAATTGTTTTCACATTCCCGCCACGTAAAGATGTGCACGCCTCCTCTAAACTAAGCCTAAAAGATAAAAACATGCCTAGCAGGTCGTGGTGAAGGTGAAGATCGTGGTCGTGAGGGATGTTTCATCCGTGTGAATCAAAAGTATTGAAAGTTGTAATTGTTAAGAGTATGCCAAGGTCACCCTCGCCGTCACCTTCACCGTCACCCGTGATGTTCACTGCTATATCTATGTCAAAACAAATTATTTTGTTTCTATCATCGTGACCTAGAGTGATTGTAGGGTTGTGCTTGGCTGTGATTGGTTGAGCTGGATCATGTGTCCTAAAAGCCAGTGGTCAGCTCAGCAGTCCACGGTCTAAACCAGGGGTCGGCAATGTTTAAAGCTATATGAGCTACCTTGAGAGAAAAAAAAGACATCTTTCAAGAACAACCACACTTTTAACTGAAAGAGAAAATGTAATCATAAAAAAAAGGAAAGAAAGGTAGTTTAAATAAAAGGCAATATGAAATGTTTTAGGAAATAAATGTAGTATAAGTAAAAGGAAATATGACATGTTTAAAAAAAGTAAAAGTTTTACAATAGAAATGCCACATATCAAAATAATAATAATAAGAATATATAATACATATTAATGTGATAAGTGGCATTGCTTATCATCTAATAGTTTGTTTAATTTGGTGGAATAATGTGTGACAGCCAATCTTAAACATTTTTTTAGGCTAGACTCAGTGAGTTTTGTTCGATATTTTATTCTTGATAATATTTTTGTTTGAAAATGCCGATTCACTTAAGTATATTGATCCAAATATATATTATATTTACATCCCAATGTCTTGTAATAGGTTGTACTGACTTTCATTCACATTGCTCCAAAAACTCAATCGATCCTTTGAGTGTTTGCAGTTCATTTAACTGTAATTTTGTAAACCAATTATTTATATTTCTAGTTTTGCTTTGTCTCACTCAAACTGATCACTTATTATCTTTTAAATAATTTCAGCATCAGTATTTGTAAAAGGATACAAATTACATTTTACAATTGACTCAATTTTCCGAATGACAGCTAAAAAAAAGCTACGAGCTCTACTTTCACATATTCATAAGTCAGATCTGGTGATTCACAGCTGTCAAGTTTGATAAATATTTTCACTAGCTATAAAATAACACTAATAATATGATAGAATCTTAGCAATTTTGGCCACAAAATAATGTGATTGTATGCTCTAAAAGATCCTTGCTATGAGAATTGGACTTAGCATCTTGCAAACATCAAAGTGTCGTAGCCCACTATTGCACCTTATTTTCTAGCTCTTGTACGCTTCAATTTTATATAATTTAAGCCTAATCATCTTTAATTTCTCGAAATTGATTTTTGCGAACAATTGGTCCTCAAACTTCCCATATTAATTGGTTGTTTTGCTCGAGTTTTGGCGTTACTTTACTTTACGTGAATGCTGATCACACCCTATGTTTCTTTACTATATGTTAGTTTTACTTTTAGTTAATGCTGATCACACTCTTTGTTTTTTTACTATATGTTAACTTTACTTTTAGTTAATGCTGATCAAACTCTATGTTTCTTTACTATATGTTAGTTTTACTTTTAGTTAATGCTGATCACACTCTTTGTTTTTTTATGTTATGTTAACTTTACTTTTAGTTAATGCTGATCAAACCCTTTATTTCTTTACGTTATGTTACTTTTACTTTTAGTTAATGCTGATCAAACCCTTTATTTCTTTACGTTATGTTACTTTTACTTTTAGTTAATGCTGATCACACCCTTTGTTTCTTTGCGTTATGTTACTTTTACTTTTAGTTAATGCTGATCACACTCTTTGTTTTTTTACGTTATGTTAATTTTACTTTTAGTTAATGCTGATCACACTCTTTGTTTCTTTACGTTATGTTACTTTTACTTTAAGTGAATGCTGATCGCATCCTACGTTTCTTTAAGTTTCGTAACTTTAAATTTTTAAGGTAAATGTTGATCACACCCATTGCTTATTCACGCTTATTTGAGGTATTTAACAATCACTTTATGTACCGATTCATCCAATCTTATCAGCACACGAATTATAAACTAACTTAAATTTAGATAGACACAACACCCAGCCCCCATTCTTTAACTCATCACATTGAAAGGGAAAGCCCACATTTCACTAATTACTTATTTTTCAGCTATGTTGGGAATCAAACGCGTGACCCTTAGTTTAGTTTTATTTACGTTATGTAAACATTGATTTGATCATGATCCGGGAAAAACAAATCACTAAGGATTCTAACTTACTTCCCCCATGCTCGTTGAGGATGGCTTTCAGCTGGGAGATATTCTGGCATACAACTGCATCCACAAGATCCTTGAACAGTTTAGTTTCCTGGAAAATTAATATAGTTTCGGTCGTAATACAGTAGGCATACATTTATACATATTTAACATTTAATACATCAAAAGGATTGATTCGTACCCACAAAATTGTTAAGAGTTTTAATATATACAGCCAGAGAGATTGAAGAGGGGTAGTTTTAAATCTCTCACCATCGTGTAGAGGGGGAAAATAAAAGTTTGTCTTAAAGTTCAAAACCTAAATCTAAAGCTTACGTCATATTTTAACAAATATACCTTTCGTTAGAAACTCGAATAAGGGCTCATTATATAGGACTTATATATCCTAGTAGAGAGGATATAGTAAATTTTATCGAGGGAGTTTTCAGCAAATGCGGCAACGATAAGATTGGCTTTGTGGGGCTTGCTGCAAGGAAGAATTTTAGTGGGATTTGTTATTAACGAAAATATTTTATTGGGGTTTTCAGGTATTTTAATCTTTGTGAATTATGTAGCCTAGCCACATCTACAAAACCTAACCATCATCATATAAGGATTGGGCACAATACATAAAATAGTGTAGTTGAGTTTGTAGCCGTTATAAACATTATCATGTGTATAACATAACTTAATCCAACCACCTGCATGTGGGATTTGGGGCAGTTCAAGACGCTGGGCGCAAAACCCATGGTCAAGTCTTTTATCACCTGAAAAATCCACTGACTGTAAAACCTACGGCCGTAAAACCCAAGCAACCTTTCAATTACTGAGAAATCACCCGGTTCGGGGGCCGCATTGTTTAAGGCGTCACTCTAGCAATAGACTAGACCCCCGATGATGGTGAGTTCGAAGTTCCATACAGGTCGAGTGTACTGAGGGTGGTTTTACCTATATGGTTTTCCACTCTCCCTCCACGCAAATACACTTTGTATAGATGCGACCTTCCTAATCCCTAGCACAATAGAGTAATTAGTACATAGGCATATAACCCTAACGGTTGGTAAGAGGTGCTGCTTAAAGGAATAATTGTATCTATTACTCTAAATGGTTAAGAAAGTATTTAGCAGTAAGTGTTAGAGTAGTTAAGCAGTAGTGTTAGTGATATAGGCTACAAGAAATCTTACATATTCTCAAATTTATTTTAAAAAAAATTGTTTTTACTGAATAATACATCATTATAGCACATACTATATTTACGTGTTTATTCTAATCGGTGATAACGTGGTCATGGTTTAAGGGGGCCATACTTGCAATAAATGGGATTACCGGTGATGTGAAGGTCTAAGTTCGAATCTCTGCCAGGTGCAACGGCGATAGTTCTCCACGTGTGTGCATTGTGGTCTTCCTTTTAACTCCCCATTCTAATGAAGGTGTACTTCCTCTATCTAAATTATCTTCCTCATCTATATCCCTTAAATTTAGTCGTCATAACATATTGTACGTTAAACATACAAATAGCAAATAAATTTTGATTGTTCACATTGTTTTTATAGCTCATCTCGTTTGTCTTACATAGCATATTAATCATACAAAAACCTGAAACAATGAACTTTATTAGCAATAATTAATAATTATTATAAGCATGGAGTCAGTAAGAATACCTACCCCAGCTCCGTGTTCGTAGAACTGTCCTGCCCAAGATTCAGAAATAGCAGACACCGGCCGACTCATGGCATGGAGTATTTCCTGGAAACACAGGGGTAGATTTAACACTCAACAATTATACATTCTTCAAGTTAATTTATTGTAGTTATAATCTAACACTCCACCTTTATATTTTTATTTATCTAACTATCTATCTATTTGATTGGTCTAACTGCAAAACTGACATTCTCTACTTTGGTTGGTCGGTTTAGCTCGATTGCAGGTTCACGCCATGGAGTTATTTTTGTGTATATTCTCTTTGCTTGTATTGTCTGGCAAGTGAATCTATAGTATTGTGAAGCTAAGCCCAAATTTTCCTGTATTTTTCCACCGTCAAATATTAGTCATAGCTTAAAACTAACACTCTCCATTGTTGAGTCCGGTTGCAGAATTCACTCTCTCCATTCAGCCAGTAAGAATATTCGATTAGATCACATGATCATCAGCTGTTGCTTAGTACTTCTAGTATAGTTTGATTGTGTTTCTTTGTTTTGTCACTCTTAAAATTGTTTAGCAAATGAAATTGTTCACTAAACTTTAAACTTTTTAAATGATGTTATCAGTTACACCAGTAAATAATGGTGACAATCCAAGAAAAATAGTTCCCCAGCCGTATATGTGGGAAAAAAAAAAGCTCAGGCCAAGGAGAATAATCAAGCAACCAAACATACTAGCACAGATCTAAAATCCATCACTTGTTTATGTTAGGCCTATGAGCCTAGGGGGCCTATATCCTATTTTGTATACTTAGGAAAGGTAGTGTAGTGTAGCATTCTCAATCATTATATATTTATTGTTTGGCACCCCCAAGGGTTTATATCTACTCTACTTGCTTAGACTCTTAGAGAAGACAAACAAAATTATAACGAGATGAAAGAGAGAAAAATACGCTTAGAACAGAGAAAGGATTTCACAAGTTAAGAGCTAAAGCTTTTTATGATCTACTGAAAGAAGATCACGATAATTCAATGATAAACTCATTGGAATGCTAAAAAAAAAAACTTAAAAAAATAGCAATTTTCAAAAGTTTCCGACCAGTAAACTTAATATAGCTGACAGATATATTTTAACGACTATTGTGTTGTTAAAGGCCACTCAAAATAATAATTTAAAAAAATAGCAAAGGAAATTATAGCTCCCTACGTATTGTCTGAAAACGAGTTTCGCAAAGACACCAATGAAGTATCTTCCTTTTCGTTCAAATATTGAAGATATGACTCACTACACCATCCTGAGACTCATGAGGATCAGAACAAAAATACGATTAAATAAGCATCGTCCGCTATTGGTTTATTACTGCACCAGAAAACATAAAATTAGTTAATTTAGTATTTACATTCACGGGTAGCAGTTTTATACCGCCAGACCACGTATTCAGGAATATCGAAAAAGCTATTAAAAAGAGTGAGGTAGTCATAGTTCCAAATACAATACAATACTGTAGAAGAGAACATTACATCTTCAGGTGCTTGGCATTTTGGTATAAATAACTGAGAAAGAATTTACTCCACACGAAAGTTTGAACAGTAACAAAGATTTTCGTCCAAGAAAAATGTATGCAGAGGTCTAACATTTCACTTTCCCACGTGGTAAAAGCTTGAACATTTTGGCAAAAAGGTAAAAACTGTAAGGCAAGATCGAAAGGAAAATTATTCAATTTTCAAGAAACATTAAGGAGAATACTGGTGATTTAATTATTTATAAACTCTGAATATGTCATTGATGAAGCTGTGGTGATTGAGTGTGGAGATGAGGTAGAAGTCTTTGAGTGCCACCATGTAGAATAAATTCCTGCTTTTCTTATTTAATCAAATCATTAAACGCTAACAAATGTGTAACTATTTAAGTGTTTATAATAAACGACCAAAAAAGGGTACTTTTGATTTTTGTTCAATACTGAATTGAAAAAATAAAGGTAGTTTACTCTTTTTATGCCAAAAAAGATATGCAAAGCACTGGTAGGTACGTGGAGTAAACGTAAAACTTGTTTAGTCTGATTTACTGAGGATGTAAAAGTCAAGTTTCGAATCTCAGCCGGGTGTACTGAATGCAATTTTTCCCGAATGGTTTCCCACGCTCTCTTTACTCAAATACGGGTGCATTTCTTTAAAATTAAGTATACATTCTTAACCCAGACGAGTAGTAAAATACATTATAGTATAATATTGCGCGTCTGGGCTACAGCAATCGTAGTCCAATAGTGGAAAGATTAGCAAGTACTAATGTAATATTATCCAGGGGACACCAGAATGTAGGCTACTACTCGTTAATACTTTTAGTGGAGGCTCTTTCCATGTCCCAATGAGATTAGGTGATTGTGATAGTGAGTATGAGGGTGTGTAACCAGTGTAAACACTTAAACCTAATTAACCAAACCTTGGTGACCGTTAGGGCGATTCCGCTTTCGGAAAAAATACCCAAGCTACCAGCTGGAAATCGAAACTGGGACCCCTAGGCTCGCTGCCAGGTGCAATGACCACTACTTGACAGGGCAGGTTAGTAAAATACGCTGAACAAATTACAAAAATAAACTAACCCCTACCTTAGGGGAAATATTGCATGTGGCTTAGTGGTCAGGGAGATCAAAAGTTCACAGGCAAGAAATTGAATTGACGTCATAGTCAGCTGATAATAAATTATGTTAGTATTTAAGTTTATTGATGTACTCACCTGCGTCAAATGAATTTATTAGTGATCCACACAAACATTGTATTTAAACGTATTAGTTAAAGTGCGATGGGAGAGAACCTGATATTAGGTCAATATTTTTTAGCTTTTGTTTTTTTAATGTCAAGACAGTTTTTAGCTCAAAATAAATAAAATAGTGTTTCAGTAGCTACGTTAGGTTTAATTTTATAGAGGTACACATGTTAATCTCAAAAACTCTTAAATATTGTTTTATCATGATAATAGTGACATTTTAATATAAACTTTTTAAATGAAAATAAACTGTACTGTTCAAATTTAACTATGTTAATGGCAGATATTCATGAACTGTAGATTTTTTTTAACATCGCGTGTTATTACCCGTTCAAGCTATGCGTCTGTGATTATTATGTCTAGAAAATTAAACTAAAGATATCTACTGATATACATTTTTTTTTTAAATAGGGACCTTAACTCGCACTGACTTCAATCCCAACCTAAACTTGAATTAAAACAAGAGAAAACTAGCGCCTTACCTCAGTTGCAATATCGTTTACTTGTATGTATCGAGTATTAACGAATTAGTTTCTCACTTGGATTGAAGTCTTGTTCGCTGGCTGCTAGTCAATGACAAATTTGTATGTTTGAGAAGCAATATTACAAGTTTTCATGTCATATAGGACTCCCCTTTCTCCCTCCAATTAGGTCAAACTTTCTTTGTCTTTGATTTTTATATTTACAATCTAACCTGATAACTTGCTGGTGTTGATAACCTCCATAATATAAAGGATACACAAAGAAAGTATATTTGTTTTTCGTATTGAAAGTTCAGTGATGATAGGGGCCTATATTTTTCAGATAAAGATCTGGTAGAATATTATATTTATTTGCGTTATATTTATTATCTCTCCTTTTTTTTGGTTTATCTTATCTTAAAGCTTAAGTTAAGGTTAAACTAATGTTTTGAAATCGCTCATGATTTTAGTTTGAATCATGGACCTTATTATTATGATTACCTGCATCGGTAGACACGAGGACTAGAGTGTCAAGTTTATCCGTACTAGTCCCCGGATCGATTCCTGACCGAGTGTATTGAGTTTAAAAGATATATATTTTACTCTCATCCTTTTCCAAAATCCATGCATACTAACACTCAAATTATTACTTTCTCATTCCTACCCTATTAGTGTGGTTAAATGTGAGTTTTCCAAACGGGTATAAAGACGTGGCGCGAGAAATAATATTAAAATAACTTAATTGAACACACAGTTTGTAGGCATAGTATTTATAATTTTAAGTAAAAAATATATATTTAAAACAATTCTATATATATCTATGATATAATTTATGTGTTGTATTTAGGTATTAATAAAATAATCTATTGTTAAAATCTATACCATTTCTGTCTGTTTATCTTTCCGGGGGATTTTTTTCGTAGTTTCCGGTGAGCTAGAAGGTTGAAGTTCAACATGGAGTTTCCTGTAAATCCAAAAATTATTTGAAAAATAGCCTGAAAGATTAAATAAGGGGCTGATATGGGGTCTCAAAAAGTCTCCATGCTTACCTTATGGGCCTAAAAAATCAATTTCATCCTATTATACTGAAACTAGCTTTAGAGGGAGTTATAAAACTAAATTTTCCAGGAATGTAGATGGAACACTCCAAATAACAAATTAATGTTGAATATCTTATCTCTATATGTGGAAAATATTGAAATAGATGGGAGAAGGGAGTGGTTTCTAAATTTCCAAAACTAATATAATAAAATAATTTTCAGTGTGGTGGAAGATTGAAATTTGTAGGGCAGGTGTAAGGACTCCCCCTAAAAGTAAAGAAGGCCTTAAAATTCTTAAATTTAAAAATGAACGAATCTAAAATGGAAAGAGATTTCCTTCAAAATTTTCAAAAGTAAAAAAAAAAAACACTTTTTGCTAGGTACATTAGTAAATTGAAATATGTTATTAAATATAAAGTATTAAACCAAAATAACTAGAAGGTTTGAAACTTTAAAATTCAAAATAGGTTATTAAAAATGGTCTGGGTTAGAAATTTAAAAAAAATTAAAATTATCAACCATTTATCTGTAAGATAAAAAATTGAAATTTGATGAGATGGTAAAGAGACCACACCAAAAGCTCAACATTTTTAAAATTTGAAATTACAAAATAGGGATCGAGAAGTAATATCTAAAATTATAGTATGGTATAGAATATAAATTTTGCAAATAACCAGAAAAGAATTAAAGTTTTTTTAATTTTAAAATTAATATTTGAGTTAAAGGAGAGCTAAAACTTTAAAAAAAACTAATATAAAAAGTTTCTAATTCTGGCAGAAAATTTAAATACGACCACCCAAAATAATAAAAATCTAAAAATACTGAAAATTTTGAGATTTCAAAATTGGTTCCAAGAAATGAGGTTTCAAATTTGTCTAGGCCGAAAGAAAAAACTTATTGGTGTAAAATAAAACTTAAATTTGACATGTAAATAAATATTTATGTTCAGATAAAGACGAATTAGGTCTTAAATTAGATAGGAACGTAAAAGCACTATATAAGATAATCAAATAAGCCTTAACATTTCAAAATGAGAATAAGGGAATCGAAATGGGACAGGTAGCTTCAAATTTCTCCAAAACTATTGGAAAATATAACTTTCAGTGCGTAACTGGATGAAGAGAAGAGGAGAGGGGGGCTCAAAGCTGCTAAACTAATAAAAACATAAAAATTAAGGTATACACATTTAATATTTGTAGAGGCAGATAAAAAACCTAAAAATATAAAATACACAAAATAAAGATTATCTTAAAAGGGATCCATTGCACTGATATTACATACCTTGATATCGAAGGATAAACTACTGCCTTAACAGGAGCGATATAATAATTAAAATAAACAACTTCAGGTGGCATAGCTTGGGGAACCATGATGCTTTTTGGGATACCATGATGCCTATTTATTCCACATGTCTCTATATTAGTCTATTATTTCATTTAATTATCTTATAGTTAGTCTAAATTACTAAAGAGGCTTTTTTTTTATTATTTATAATGAGCACATGCTCACTGCCTAAGACAGGCTTGAATATTAGTATCATCAGAGTGTAAGAAAAGGCACTGGCTTTAACTTCATCCAAATAAAGACGAAACTATTATTATTACTATCTTCATCATAATCATCACCCTGAATATCTAAGCACAACACTTGACTTACTCAATGACAGATTCTTTAGAAACTGCAATATCAATCATCGGTGAGCTAAAATGATTTACTCTGGTCAACATTCTTCAAGAACTCATCCTCCTTAGTCAAGAGTTTTTTATTTAATTTTTCAATTTATTTTATTTTAATATCTGAAGTTTTCTTATACACTGTTACCTATTGTTAACCATTTTGGAAACGCTTAAGTATTTTTAACTTATGTCTAAGGACTTAAATTTCATGAATAATCCTTCAGATAAAATTTTAACTTAATTATAACACACTTTGTTAGTTTGCAACAAAATTTATTTTTCTCGATATTAAGGTTTGAATACTTTATCCAAATATTGTTTTCTATATTTTGTTATAAAATAACCATTTATTTTATAAAGTAAAAATGTTCATACTTCCTTAGTTTTGTATTTAATAGAAGCTTCACAGTTATAAGGAAATTAAAAAAATACTTGAATAATATAAATGAATATAAAGTGTATTTTCCTATATTGCATATTTCCTTTCATACAATGTCCTTGTTAAATATTGAAGTTGTTAGAGTGCATTACTTTTTTGTGTATTTTATTCACTTAAGTAATGTTGATATCCTCTATCAGAAGTAAGTCATTGTTGTGCATGTGTCAGTACACTACAACAACCAGATAGGCTATAGAGAGGTTATTCCTGTCCTAAGTACACTCAGAATTCCTGAGATTATAAAAGGTTTCCTGCACTGAGCAAGTTTGTTTTAAGCCTAAGGCATATTCATCATGAAGAATCAAATAGCCAAAGCTATTATTTATGCTTTTAATAATGATTTACTTCATCTAGATATCACATTCTGACAATTTAAAATTGACACCTGGACACGGGAATCGAACCCGAGACCTTTAGCTTAGTAAGGCATTGCTCTAACCACTAAGCTATACAGGAAACGTTCCGTTGCCAGTGTCATTATTCACTCATATTTTAAGGCAGAGCCTAAGATGGACTTGCAAAAATCGTCGGCTACAAATTTGTGATCACGAGCTATCAAAAAACGTAGCCACCTTTGATTCGGCAGTCAATAATTGTACAAGTGGCAGCAATAAGCCAACTACCAAGTCAAATAGATTAATTATTAAAAGTTATAAAAATAATGTTAAATTATTAAATTATATATAATATAAATTTTTATAACTCAATAAATCAATCAATATTAGTTTAAAATATATATATATATATTACTAATAGGTTATTATATTAAATAAATTACATGAGCCCCCATTTTATAAGTTCAAAAAATAAAATGGGGGTTCATGTAATTTATTTAATTGTAGTCAATAACTGTACAAGTGGCAGTAATAAGTCAGCTACCGAGTCAAAGGTGGCTGCGTTATCTGATAGTTCGTGATCTTAATAAAATTACACATTTGTAGCCGACGATTTCCGCAAGTCTATCATATACTCTGCCTTAAAATATGAGTGAAGAATGACCCTGGGAACGGGATGATTCCTGGATATATCAGTGGTTAGAGCATTAGCGTACTAAACCAAAGGTCCCGGGTTCGATTCTCGTGTCCAGGTGTAATTTTTCAATTTTAGGAACATATTCATCATGTTAACACATAGCTCGTAGAGTTATTTTATTATTAGGTATATTTCTATGATTATCAATTCCCAGCTTATAATTTGTAATACCAATGTTAATAACCCTGGGATATTAAGTTTTTTGTTTGCCGGAAAACTTTGAGTTAGTTTGAAGTTAGTAATATTAACGTATATATAAATGAAATACTAAGAAAAAAACATAAACATTTTAATAACATTTGATATAAACAAAAAATAGATTTTTTACAGAGTAGGAAGGTAGAAATATTAACTTTATATATATATGTATATATATAACAACAACCGGGGATATATAATATATATATTTTATTATATAAATGAAATACTAAGAAACAAACACAAAGATTTCAATAACATTTTAATATGAACAAAAATTAGTTTTTACAGAGTTTTTTTAGTTCTAGATATTTGATGTTGGACACAGCGCTTACACAAATATTATAAATCATCAAAATACGTCAACCTAAGCAGGCATGCCAATATTAGACACGGTTCATAACAGAGTTCTATTTGCAATATATATGAGATGGCTGAGAGAAAATGACAACATAAACTATGATGAAAATAAAGTTGACAATGAGTATATTAGCAAACCAAACACGGGAAATAAGTTTAAATGCTTTCCATACGAGAAAGCAGAGAATGATGACATTAACAATTTTCAAACAATACTACGCGACCAACAAATATAGCCGTGAAGTGAGAAAATAATCCTGACACCGATAACAAATTAAAACGCTTTCGTTTTGATAAAATGGAGAAAGGTGTCCTTAAGGGTCTCACCTACATTAAGTTGATAATATTAACATGGTAAACAAAAATAGCTACGTAGCTTGAGCCAAGCCCATATATCCACCTCAAACACACGCGGTCCGACTTGATGAGTCAAAAGAAACAAAAGAATTGGCACTCTATCGATATCAATGTATGAAACATTTAATAACAATATAATCATGGACTCGATGAGTCCTATTTAGCAACAGGTTAACCATATAATACGTTAACTTAAACAAGCAAGTTAATGAAGAACAGATCGTGCACCAGGCAACATAATATTAGATTTGAAGGGCTAGAACTAAATGGATTACTTTCGCTGACCTTGGCAAGAAAACATTAACCTCTGCACATGATCGCCTCACCCAACGATTAAACTATACAAAATAGACCATCGAAGTTCCTAATACATATTTATCAATTTAATATACACGTACAACTATAAATGAGCTTACTAGACTTTTCACAATTATAGCCCATACGATCAACCAGTTACCGGTCCACAAAGTTCAATACTACGACATGTCTGGCAAGTCGTTGATGGCGTCCTCACTGCTTGACGAATATCCGAAAAAAAGGCCCGTCCACAGGGCCAAACCTTAGCTTTATAAACGTGTGTTTGAATAAACATGATGTGTTCGTTGACGTCTTCTCCACCAATAAAACTCGTCGTTGGCTTGCGCGGTCAGACACATCTTCTACTTCCGCCAAGGAACAGCGGCTGTTATAAGTTGCCACGTCCCGTGCCAGCCACGTATTTCGAACGTGCGACCAGTCACGTAGGCCGTTTGAGCCTGATGAACTGCGTCGGCGTTTCCAAGGAGATGCCTGAGTCTGCGCAATGTCCCCGCCGTCGCGAATATACGTCAACCTTGAGACAGCTGGTTGGCGTCCCGCGTTCCCATGGCAACCATTACTGTAGTTCCAGCTAAGACTACAGTTGAGTTTCTCTCCGCCCTGCAGGGCTATTATGACCACGACGCAAAACGAATTTGCGACCGTTAGCATAGAGACGCTAGACTTTGCGTCAAAAGTTATTATGGTCGACCACTTTGCGAAAGCAAAGTACTTGCGAGCGCAAATATTTTCCTAGTATAGTGACGCTAAGTTACGCAGACATTTTACTTGTCCTTTGGTTTGCGTTATGAGGTTATGTTTGCTAGTTTTTGTAATTTATTAGGTGTTTTGTGTTACCTGATTTAAACTTGCCATCTCATTAGCCCAATATAATAATTTCAAAACTTTTTTTTGTGTGTTTCACATAATTTAACTTTAAATAGGCCTATATCATAATGTAAGCCAAGAGTGGGGATAGTACGCTTACACTGAATTCTAAAAGAATATTTTCTTTGAAACATAATACTATCAAAATGCATTATTATTCAACATATACACACTGATAATTGGGACATTCCAATACTAATTGTTTGTAGGTTTTATAATAGGTGGAAGTTAGTTAGGCTTCAAAATATTTGGGATGTTAGTAGTATTTTGACCTACCTCATGGGGCAACATTGACCAAGACGTTAATCTCTTTAGTCTAATTTTCCAATGGTGGGGAGGTTGGGATTTGAATCCTAGCTGGGTGTGATGAGTGATTTTATTTCTCTAAATGTTTTCTCACTCTCCCGCTATACAAATCCGAATTCTATAACTCAACCTTTATCATCTAAGTATACCCTATGGCTATTAGTGTTAAACACATGAACAGACCAGTTGACAAGATAATAAAAAGGTAGGCCTAATCTGTTTAAGATACCTCAACATAACTTTAATAATGTAAGCCTATTTAAACTGAATCGTACATACAGTAGTAATTACTTTCCATATTAATGTGAGTTGTAGGCCTATGAAATAATGCAGCCAAGACTGGAAATAACCAAAATAGGCCCTAGCTTAATATGTACATGTGGTTTGGTATAGGCCTAGGTTTTTTAATCATAAAAGATTTAACAAATTTATCTGAAACCGATAATTAGTAGTTAGTTATTAGTTATCCTGAAGTGAATAAATTGCAAATAACTCATTATAAAGAAATATAATATCCTTATATTCTTAGTCACTTAACTAAAGTCTCAAGAATTCCCTTTAAATAAAATATGGATTTTATTATTTCTAACCATCCAAACCACCCTCTCGTTCACTTTATTGTTAACTTAGTAGACTGACTGGGTATAAATGCCCATTGTTTTGACATTAAGTTGTCGAAAATATTCCGTGTAAACACTATTTTTGGGAGTTCTTGAACGCTTTCATCAACTGTATATAACTAGTTTTATTTACTAAGATCTTCACACAACATATTAATTGTTCCAGTATTAACACAAATATGTGGAGAATAAGGCATTGGGTCGTAAAGCATACATATTACAAAAAACATTGTTTCTTTATTGGCCAACGTCTCATTTCCCCGTGTGACATTACTATTTGAATGCATATTTCACAATATGATTTTTTGACTAAAATATGTTGTGTATTGAATAATGTAGGCCTAGTATTTTTTTCATTTCAAACCGTAGGCAAACAAAATTCTGCAAGAGATTTATTAGATAGGTTAAATCTTTCTTGCAAATAATGTGATTTGTGATCAGCTGTTTGGGTAAATAAAAACATATGAATAATGTTCAGTCATGAATACCAACATTCTTGAAATAAATTACCTAATTTCTAGCCTCTAACGTCTTAAAAGGTAATATTCTTTGGGAAAGTGTTGCCAACTGTTGACGCAAACTGATTTTATTCTGTGCGTTGACGCTAGAAGCAAAGTCGAAGCTAAAACTAGCGGACGATACAAAGTGTGGTGGTCATAATAACCCAAACGCTATCTTTTCCTCGAGAGTGACGCTAACTAGCGGCAGCAACTAACTTTGCGTCGAATGGTCATAATAGCCCCGCTGGTTGTGTCGATTATTGGGAACATTAGGAAATAGTCAAGATAACGGCGAGCATGGGCATTATTGAAATCTGAAATAAGTTTGAGAAATTCCAGAAGGAAATAGAACTATTATTTAGGGCTGTGTGGAATATCGATTCCCGAATTTCAGGAAAAATATTCGTGAATTCGTTTGTTCCCAAAACTCGGGAGAGAAAAATATTTCACGGGATTTTTCAGGAAAAATATAAAAAGGTCCCAACTAAGGACCATCTATAAATGCCACTTTTGTATATGATTTTCATTTAAAATATAATTAATTTATTAAATTTAAATTAACCTTATCTTCCGTTAAATAGATGGCTGCCCAAAACTTCAGTAGCTTTTATTTTATACCTAACTACCTTACAGCACAATTGAGCGCCATTAAAATAACATAACCACAATACGTATAATTGAGGGACATAGTTAACCTTGAATAAATTTAAGGCTTAAGCCAGAAAAACATATTTTTAGTGTAAAATAATTACTAAAGAAGCTTTTAAATACTAAATTATGTACGAAATACTACTTCAATACATTTATTCGGATACAAATAAGTCGATTACGTAAATGTTATTATTTGGAACTGCATTCAATTGCTTTTGTGTCATAGATTGTAGTAGTTGGATAAACTAACATTTTTGGAGTCCAATAGCGCTTTTAACGAGAACTTTGCTAACCAAGAGGTAACCGGTCACACTGGCTCAGTTGATAAATCTTTATGATATTCTTATGGGCAAGACTGTGGTTTACTTTTATTGATTAAGATTTATTTGAATATTTTAATGTTTTACTGTGTAAGTATTTACTAAAATTCATGCTACGAGTTTTTTTATTTAAGAAATTTTAATCAATATTAAAATCTGCTTTTAGAATTTATGTTTATTTATACCAAAAATACTTGATTAAAAATATACAATTATAATAGTTAGATTATGTCTAGGTATTTAATTTACATTACATCCAAAACTTTAAGAAAATCTTGTTGGATAAAATGTTTAGTTTTAATTTGGAAAGAATACAATTTAATAATAAATCAATATCGAAATTTTGAGTATGCATTTGTTTTTCTTTTAGTATAATTTTCTAGATTACATAAGTTTAATTTATTGTTCATGCCTATGAATTCAACCAAACCAGAGCTTTCGTCCTTTATCCTGACTATTCAAAAATATTTTTGGCATCTATCACTAAATTAAATTAAATTAAAACTATCAAGTTATTTTAATATTTTTATTGGAATGAATGAAAAGGTTAAGTTTAGACTAAAATATTTATAAATATAAAAAATAAATATAGACCTAAACTGGAAAATTTGTTTTTAAATTTTTTCCCGTTTTCCGTCCCGTTCTCATGGTAAATGGTTATTTCCATCACGAAAAATTTCCTAAGTCAAAATGTCATTCCCGCACAGGACGAATATTATCGGTAAATGTTGGACAATTAGGGTAGATGTGTACTGTAACTTGTAGAAAGTACTAAGGATCCACCTTAGTACGTTAGCAAATTTGTTAAATAATTGTACTTAAAAATAAATTATAATTAGCTATTATATTATTTCTTTGAGCTTTGATAAGTCTCAATTGCAAGTACTTCAAGAATGTTAGACTTAACTGATCAAGATAAATTTTAGTGAAATACTTTTTATTAAAATAGTCAGATTTATTGGTTGTGTTTTGTTATAGTTTTTACATTATGTTAGCCTTAAGTTCTGTTAAATATAATCACACACTACGTTGACGTTAAGTTGATCACTTTTCCAATCGGAGTTTTTTTTTAGCGCCACGTCTCAATATCCGTTAAAGTTATAACGCTTTTGTAATAATCACGTAAATGGTTTTAAGGATAAGGAAGGTTATATAATATAGAGGAAGTTTACCTGCATTTGCCTGGAGGAAGAGTGGAAAACTATTTTGGAAAAACAATCCTCAGTTCACCTGACCGGGATTAAAATTTCGATCTCCCAGTTATCGGCAGTCTACTTTACCACAAGAGTAGCGCCTTAGACTATCATCGGCAGTCTTGTTTACCGCAAGAGTAGTGCCTTATACTAGGCAGCCACTTAGGTGGGCTCCAATTGGAGATGTTAGAAGAAATTTAGTAAAAATTTAATTTAAATATTTTAGCTGGCAAACAAGACAACAAAGTTTAAGCCAATTATTGTATAAACCAAAAGCTGGAAATGGTATGAAAACAAAACACGTAGGCTGAAGCTCTCAGTTTTTAATTATGAACCGGTTTTGTGTAGCAATAAAAAAAAAGTTGCCTTCTACAGACAATTAAATAACAAAGAAAAATAAATATAACAAAAAATTAAATATTTATTTCAAAACAACATAAAATGTACAATAACAAAAGTAAACATCATTTAGGTTGGTAAAGGAACCGTTTTAAATATTTAAAAGTACTTGCAACTTAAATTTTCAAATTTCCTAAAGCTACAGAGTTAATACATTTTATTTGCAGTAATCCATTTTTTTTTACAGCTCACCAGTGCTGAAACATTTAATAAAAAAATAACATTTGTTTATTTCTAATACTTTAAAAATCCAAAACTGATCGTTTTTAATAAAAATTAGTTTAAAAAAAGATAAAATATCTCAAATAAAGCCCTATTTACGGTTGAAAATATATTATTATTTAAAAGAATTGCTATTCAATTAAAGATACCTTCAGAAAAAATATACATTATGCAATATAATAATAATCAAGATCACACTAAGACGTCTTCTAGACAGATATTTTTTACTGACTGTGACGTCCGAGCTTAAGTCATGACTGATTGTAGTGAGATTGTGAGATGGTTTATTTTCAATAGTTTTCCCCCTCACACCTCCCGCCAAATTTGTGTGGATTTTTTAAATCTAGATTCTACCTTAATCATCCCTACTTCATTTGTGTGTTTATGTTGATATCCCATACGGGTGATAAAATGGTGAGTATAAAACAAGTCAACAAGAGCTCACAAACATAATTTTGTTTGAAATAAGCTCATGTCACGTTTGAGTTTAATGTTAGCATAAAAGATGCATCTTTTTTGTCGAAAAAACATATAATTTTAAAGAACTTCTAAAATTGTTGTGCATTATTGAATTTCTATATGTATTATTCTTTGGTTTGTAAAATTAATAATTAGAAGGGATTTACATTTTGTGAACATATTTAATACACGTTAATAGAAGGGGTTTCTTTAATAATATATTTCTATAATATTCGATAAAATGAATTATTTTACTTATATGGGGTGTACATAATATTCAATAATATTACGGATTTTACTTATGTGGTTTATACAATATATGCGTATAACCCGAACGGGTAGCAAGACGCGGTGCTAATAATAATAATAATTTATACAATATAATAATCAATAAAAGAAAGTTTGGTTAGATGGTCATAATATTCGATGAAAGAAGGGATTTTTCTTACGTTGTTTACTGAAAACAATGTTTATACCAAAGACTGAAAGTCTGAATAACAAGAAATATAAGTTTATAGTTTAGCATTATGGGAAGATAGTTTTGGCTAACCCCTTAAAAACGTTATTTTTATTTTTATTTTTTGTATTTGTTCGATATTTGAACTGAAGGTGTTGAGAACTTTGTGAATCATATTGAGGTGGTTGTCTACCAGAGCACTAGGAAACGTTACATACGGTCAGGTATCCTACATTGTTTGAGAGATCATAAGTTATATTTTAAAATAGGTCTCACATCAAGACGGAGGCGAAAGTTATCATTATACCTCTAAATGACTCAAAAACCCACAACCTAAGTCTTATAACTAGCAAAAGGGTTTTAAAAGGAGGAAATTAGCTGTTTTTCAGCTACTTTTCGCATAAAATGTCACAATGTTAGATTAAATAGCTATAGACATGGATCTATCCTTCCTCAAACAAATAGTCATTTTTTAACAAGGTCACACAACACAAAATTCTGAAATAGTTAAACATTGTTTTAGTAATTTTGAAGCTTCATAACGGCCATTCTTTTTTTTTTATATAATTACTAGAATAGGAGTGTATTCCCTTAGAGTAAGTGAAAGTTTAATAGAAAAGGTGAGTATTTTAAAAAATACTAATTCTTACTGCCCGTTTGGTTCATGCGCATATGCACTAATCACACTATTGGGCTAGGGATGAAGAAGGTCGAATTAAATGAAGTGCAGCCGCAATTTGCATGGAGGAAAAGTGGGGGAAAACATTAAGGGAAAGTCACCCTGAGTGCACCCGACTCGGATTCTATTCAACCCTAGTCTCTCCGTCACTGGAAGTCCGGTCTTTTGTGAGAGTGACGCCTTTGACTATGCGACCACCGAATCAGGTGACAATTATCTTAGATTCTACTAGAGTTAAGATTATATTCTACCTATCAGTTCTCTGTAGGTTTGGTGTCATCAAGCGGGCCCCCTGTGGAACGCTCCCCAGCCAACTGCTGATCCTCCAGGTTGTTCCAGTATTGTTTCTTTGCTGTCCCCAGGAACATAAACTGCAACCCGCTCAACAAGTAGGCGAAACCGATGATACACATGACGTACCTCCATTCTACTAGGCCACTCTGATAACAGCAAGAGTCGATATTAACTCACTATGACATCACTATCCACATGCATGGTCACGTTGTCAAAGATGTGAGGCTCACAATATGCAAGATTGCAAGAGACCTACAGTTTAATATTCAGGCCGGATAAAATGGGGTTAGTTCTCCCCCCTTTTGATTTGTCACTGTGTTTTTCCCATTCCTTCTTCGCAACAATGCTGGTGCACTTACTCTGATATTACCTCATTAACCCTACTCCTTTAATTAAGTCACCTGTAACCCTTGTGTTAAGAATATTAATAAGATTATCGTACCTTTGTGTTTGTTTTAACATAACTTTTGCACAAATTGATAGATATTTAACAAACATGTAGGGGCCTATAGACAAACACAAATAAATACAAACCAAAGTTTTAGGATTTTAATTTTAATTAAAAAATATCTTAAACTGTTTCATACATATTTGGTGCTATAAAAGTTGTATAAAACAGTTAGTTACACTTATAAATTTCAGCAAATTTATTCGAAATACAAGACTATGGAATTCAACACCCTAGTTCAGTCAATAGCCTTTCTTTATACTGAGATAATGGTCCCGGATTTGATTCCCAGCAAGGCCGAAAAATTTATCGTTGGTGAAATGTGGGTTTACACTTTCACTGTGATAAATTAACGGCTAGGGACTGGATGTTATGTCTGTGATAGTTTTAAGTTAGACTATAAGGCATATGAAGCGACGACAGGTCGAGAGTAAGCCGGTAGCGAAAAATATATGGCTTGAATAAAAAACCTAGGTTGAAAAGAGTAATGGATATAATAAACAAGACTAAAATATATCTCTTGAAAATCAATTGAAATAATGTGATCAAGCTTATAAATATTTTGCGCATTAAAAAAAAAAGTCCACTTTTATTTCGTAAGGAGCCCTCTTAATCATTTTCCCGAAAAAATTAGATTGAGGCCATTTTGTTTGTATTGTTAAGCCGTGCCTAGATACGATATTATATCCAAATTGTTAAAGTCAATATCAATAAAATGGGTTTTCTTTATTTACCTTTAAGTATACTACCCCTAACTCTAGGGGTGGATGAATAATTCCAAAATACCCTTATGAGGGAATCTTATAAAACATACTATAAAGCAAGTTTCAGTGAGATTGGTAAAATGGTTTGGGTTCTAGACCGATTGACAGGCACGTAGGCAAACATAGAGACAGACCATGTAGCAAATACCGCTTTTCCGTGTTCAGGGGGTCGTAAATATTCCATCAAATTATAAAATTTAATTTATTTTGAAGATTAAAATATTATCTCTCTTCGAGGGGTCGCGAGAAAGTAAAAAGTACTAGGCTGGAATCATTTTTACTTAAGAAGTTTACTATTTTTTTTAGTACCGCGTCTTACTACCTGATCAGTGTTCAGGCTATTATGCTTATGTACTAATTACACTAGTGAGTTAGGGGTGAGAAAAGTTGGAATATAAAGGAAGTGTACCTGCATTTGCATGGAGTGAGAGTGGAAAACTATTTTGGAAAAAAACCTTAAGTATAACCGACCTGAATTCGAACTCTGATTTTCCTGTCATCGGCAATCTAGTCCAACACGAGGCAATCTAGTCCAACACGAGAGTAACGCCTTAGACAATGTGGCCACCGAAGCAGGTTTTCAAGATTTTGACAAAATTACATATTTTGAAATGCGGCCCCAACAGTAGTTTTAAATATTTTAACACCTTGTCTTACTACCCATTCGGGATATATGCTTATGTGCTAATACGCAACGTATGTATGGATGAGTAAGTTTATATTTAGAGGAAGTGTATCCGCATTTGCGTGGGGGAGAGTGGAAAATAATTTTGGAAAATAATCAGTACACCCGACTGAGATTCTCGATCTTTCCACTATCGGCAGTCTAGTCTACCGCGAGAGTGAGGCCTTAGACCATGCATCAACCAAAGTGGATTTTAAATTTTTAATTTGACTCTTTCGCTCCAGTCTTTGGTAAAGAAAAGGGGGGTATAAGTGGTTCGGTCTTGCATTCCTGTATAGAAACAATGAATTTACCTTTTTGGCTGTGATCACATTCACCATTATTGGAGTGAGACCGCCAGCTAGAGTTCCAAATGTGTTCATAATACCGTACAGAGTGCCTGTAACAACATCATACTCATGTTCATGTACACACAAATAATACGCGTCAAAATAATGTTCACATATACCACACATTCACATAACATTATATACAGTACAGGATATGCCTTTTAGAATTATTGCTATTTTTCAAAACCATGTTCAACATTTTATTGTAATGAAAATGCACTTTCTAAGCCAACCGATTAGACGTATTAATCGGGGGCCTACATGACTTACAAACTAACTTAATTTGAGAACAAGCCTGACTCGGTGGCCACATGGTCTAAAGCGTCACTCTCGTAATAGACTAGACTGCCGATGACAGGGAGATAGATGTTTTAATTGAACTGAGGGTGGTTTTCCCTAAATGATTTTTAAATTGACCTCCACGCAAATGCATGAACACTTCCTCTAAATTCTATCTCCCTCGTCTCTAACTTATTAGTGTAATTATTACAGATGAATATAACCTGAACAGATATTGAGAAGTGGTAATAAAAAAACACACCACAGTCTCGAGGAAAGTGGGGGCTTTAAAAAGATTTAATAACATCGTAATTGACTTTATTTCACATATAAGCCCAAATTGTTGATAAATAATGTAACACTTTATTTTTTCCCAACACAAAAACTATACATATCTATTACGTGTAGTTTAAAGTCATCATCCTTAAATATTTTGCTTGGAACTTTCACGATGCTAAGTTTGTGTCTGAACAATTTAAAAAAATTCTAGTTGGTAGTAGAAAAGCAGTGCAGCCCTATCCAGTGACAGCTGGTGACAAGAAAAAAAAACCAGGCGTGTACAAATCAAAATATTCTACTTTATTATGTATTCACTTTTATATAACCTATAATTTTACTTATCCTAACATTTCATATCAGTAAATAAAAGAAAACACAAATAATTAAATACTTTAAAGTAAAACCCGCACAAAATTAATAACATTTTATAAGCGAAAATAAAATACAAATAATATCTACCTTAAAGTAAAAACTATCACAAAATAACTAATATTTTATATTAGCAAATAAACGATAAAACAAATAATTAAATACCTTAAATTAAGACTAGCACAAAATTAATAAACAAAAAAATATTTACAAAACATGCAACAAAATTTAATCTGTATTAGCTAATGAGCATGGAAGAAATTATTGTACATTAATAACTAATAGTTATTTATATATTTTAAATACAAGCTCCAGTCTCCATTCTTTTGAACTTGCAATCCTCTAAATTACCTAAATTACCTTAGAGTTCAAATCTGAAAAGATTGCTATGTCTTTAGCTGAACAATACAAATGTCAAGTAACTCCTTTCTGTTGCAAACACCGTGTTCTTTGTTTTTGAAGTATTTATAATTTGTCAGCAATCATCAATTCAATTACAGCTTTAAGTTCATTATTAGTATATCCATGATAAGTTTTTGATCATAATCAGACATATAAATCATTAATTTCTGATCATGCAGCAAGGAACAGCACGTTCTTCTCAGAACACTGACCTGAGGAGGATGCATCTAAACTAGTCTTCAAATGATGGCTGCTCACGCAGCTTCACAACTTAATGATATAGAGATTACCACTAGAATTTTAAAATAGTAGACTCCAACTTTTTATACTTTTTGTATTTCTTTATTAATCTTTCACCCATTTGCAATAACTTTTCCCAAAACTAATTTCTTAGTCTTTCTGTTTCAATTAGAATATAAAATAAAATACATCATTAGCAGTGATAAGTATTAAAATATTTAGTGAATAACATAAAAGGTATTTACGATAGCAATTTATTTGGCCATTGCTCATGAGCTTAATAATATTAAATGTAATATTTCTCAATTTCCAAATGTTTGTTTATTGTTACAAAGGCTCTTATGTCAACATTTTTTGACTATCTTTCTTTATGTTATAAAATTAATAATTTTTCATGTACATTTTCCAAACTTGTTTAGTATGTAATACAACTCTCTGTGACTTTTTAATTTTTAATTTACTTTCATGACCAATGATTGATTTACAAATAAGATAAACCAATGTGTGATCAGTAACTAAATAATTACTACACCCCTCAAAAACTGTTGAAAGATCACTCACATAAACATTTTATAAACAAAATTCAACTCAAAACATTTCTTTGCGGCACACCAACCTCATTTGTAGCTTTTGATGATTTACGGTTGAAATATTTTGTTATTTAATATGTACTTTCCGAATAGTTTTTTAGCCATATGAATCCATATGTTTCTAGTTTTTGAGTAAGAATGTGCTTGTCTATAGTTTCAAATGCTCGTTTCAAGTCTATGAACACATCATAAGTGGCCATGTTACATTCTATACTTTATTTTATTTAATGATGACATATTGTAACGCAAACTCACATTAACAAAAATATAATCGATATTTAAACAAGTAAATTAATTTGGTTACGAAACTCTATTAGTGTATCATACATACATAAATCGACTCTAATATCTCTTCACATGTAGGCCACATATTAACAGATCTATATTCCTCTGCTCTATAAGTGCCAGCCACATATGGAATGGGAACAATAGTGAATGTTTTCAAATTTCCAGGAAAAATAACTTGGCTCAAAATGCGTTTGACTAAATGAGATAGAGAACAACCTAATACATGAGAAAGTTATTTCAAAACCTTAGCCCTTATCTCATCTAAAATTGCCTTTTGTTGGTTTTTAGTGAGAAGACAATATTTTTGAGTTTTATACTCTTTAAATTGAGTTAATATCATCTCAGAAGTATCTAATTAGAAGTTTCTCATTGTAGTTTAATTCTTCGAGAGTATGCACCCTATTCTCGTAATCTGCTGGGTCACAGTTTTAGGAGAAGTTAGGCGAACTCGTTTTGTGGGGGTCCTGACATGCTGCCGTATTATAGCTAGCCAATTATACGAGCATAGGAGGTTGAGTAACTAATACTTGAAGCACTATACTCCGAAGCTCAAAAAATGTCCAAACAAACATTGAACGCGACCATAAATTATTTCACTTCTGCGCAGGCTATTCCTCAAAATCAATAGACTCCAAGGCTATCAAACAGGAACGTCCTAATTAGTATACAGTAAATACACTATCACTCATGAACGTTATGGAAAAATGTTTTTGCTCCCTCTTGATATATAATGGACATCTTGCCATGCTGTGTGATGACCTTATACACCAGCATCAGCTCTTCCTTAACAATGTCGTCCAACTGGATATCGATCAGCCACAAGAAGCGCTTCGGAGGCCACACACTCTGTACTTCCCATCCATAACAGTGAGAAGTCGTCGGCCAAAGAGTGTATTTATTGCCTATATGCTCTTGAAGGAGTTGCCACGCCCAGTCTCAATCTCAGTGAATTTCATACGGATTATCTCAGTGGATCCCATTGTAATCAACAAGATGGCGGTGTATCCATGTCACATGTTGAAACATCTTATCCTTTACTTAGACTGTAGATGGATGATAATAATAATTTCATCTTAAAGGGCTACGTCTATACAGAGAATACTCATTTTGGTGAGAGTCCCTCTAGTATGCAGCTCTGTCAACCAAACCAAACTGGTAAAGCACTTATAATGGTTACTAGATCCAGATAATTTATTAAGGTTGGGTGGTATGACGTCAGGGGCTTAGTTTCCTCAGCGAATGTACTAAAAATCACCTGGTATGACGTCAGGGATTCTTTTCACTCGGAAATTGTTTTTAGGGTTGTCGGGTGAGTTGTCAGGAGCAATTTTTACTGAGGTTTGCATGCCTCTCTCTCTTGCTCTCTGCTTGGTTCTTTCTTTGTTGGTATGTCGTTCTTTCTCTCTTACTATCTCTCTCTCTCACATATAACACCGTATTGAAAGTGTGACAATTTGTTTATCTGATGTAATATTATTATTAATAAGCTCGGTGGAACGTCGCGTACCCATGCCGGTATGGGATCACAGTTTGTGAAACATCTCGCAGAGAGCTTTCTGCTTATTTTATTGTTCATTAATTAAAAGTTCCCCCTAAGTAAATTGGACTGTAGATATGTTTGAAGTTGTTTTATTCAAAATGAGGGATGTACTGTCTCTTCTTCTAATATAAGTTAGAATTTAGAGAAAGAGTACACAGTTGACAGACAACAGAAATTATCATCCAGAGATATCGTTGTTTCTTATAAATACTTTCTGGTCAACTGAAATATCTCTATCGATTATTCTCATCAAAGTTCAACAATAGTTTTTCAATATAATTCAAAGTGGACCATTATTTTATCACCTGAGTGATTCCACGGTAACGTTTAGGGGTAGATTATATCTGTTTATCCACCAGACTATTGAGGGGAGAGGGTAGATGGACACCTACCCATGTTTCTTCCTCTAAGTCGTGTTTTAAGAGTCAATGGTAGCTCGCCGAAGAGGAGCGTTTTATCCTATCCTCTTGACATGAAGGGGTTAATTGCCGATAAGTGTCGTGAAAAATGTGTGCGTTGGGTGCCCTACACTCTTCCTTTTATCCTGTCTCCTGAATAATGTTATCCTTGATAGATTTATTAAGGGTGAAGCATAGCGATCTTATTTTAATTGACACCAGTGGAGCAGAGTCGTGAAGCTAGCCCCTTCAAAAATCCCTCTTTGAGTAGTGTGGGAGTGTTGCCAGCACTTTAGGTGTCGGTATGTGAAGGGTATAGTTATATTTGTTGCATGTGTGTGAATGAACATGACCCTTATCTCTTCACTGATAAAAGGGTTGAATTGTATTTTACCTAATATCTTCATCTGATTTATGTTTATAGTCACCACGATGTGAGCACCTCAATGTTTTTTTCAGCATGTTTGTATGCTCGTGTTCCACATACTTAGAGGTAGCGAGCATATTTCATTGCAACAACCTTTTATAAAAATGACATTAATATGTCCACCCGTATTAATGTGTCTACCGTGCATGTGCATGTGTGTGTGAAAGGTTGAATTTCCACTGGCTGCGTGGTAAGCCCAAATGGAGCGCCATCATTGGCTGATACGTGATCACTATTAGGCTAAAAGGATCACCATATAATTTTCCCATATGTAAGAAATCGGTGGGAAGCAAATGCTCAACACTGATTCTGTATTGAGGGGATAGCTTCTCCCCTACTTAGTATTATGTTCAAATAAAGCTAAGGACCCTATAAATTAATTGCAATTTTCTGGAAGGAGAGTGAAAAAATATCATGTTGAAAAAGATTAGATAAAAAAATCGGCAAGGATTGAAATTTAGCCATAAGATTATCAAATCCACTGACTTGATTCAGTAAATGGTAATGATGCAGATACCTGCAAAATTGGGTGCTAGATCGTGCTGATTGATGAGGTTGGTAACAACGGAAGCTCCGTTCATCCCAAGTCCTAGTGTCATGAGAGCGACGGAGAAAGCAGGATTGCAGCCTGTGAACCCAATTGAAACCAACAGCAGGCCTGGTATCAGATGAGCTGCAACACGATAAACAGCAGCTGGTGTCATTATCTACTCGTAGCTGCTGATGGCAGCCAGCAGGTTGAGACAAAACATCTGACGACCTAATATAGCTTCTTATGGCAGCCAAGAACAGGAGAAAATAGCGGGTGTCACCATCTAGCTACTGGTTCTTCAATTATAATCCTCAGACTTAAACTAAGAAAAAAAAATTATTGTAGAATGATTTAAATTAAATTTGATTACTAATTTTGAATCCAAACAAGTAATAATGGAGTCTATATATAGGCCTATTTTATTTCTGTTTTTAATCGTTTGAAATATTTTTAGACGTTTCTAAACAATAGTCTCATGTATCAAGAATGACTATATTTAGTTCTTTACACGGAATCAACCTATCTGAAATGAGGACAAATGTATCAACCTCATATTGTCTGGTTTTCTGGGAGGAAGGGTGCCGGGGTTAATTATTTGCCGATTGGGCTGAAATATTTATTATTAAATGGGTTCTACCTCCCTCCGTCTAATCAATTGCTAGCACACATTGTCCATCTAAACTCTGCCTTCCTCATCCTTACACCATTAGCGTAAATATTTAGTAAGGTAAAAACACGAAAAAATGTACGAAGAAGAGTTCATATTGAAATGGACTGGTTGAGTAATCAAATAGTTCGGATTTTACATTTTAGATAAGCTATCCTAAGTCTACGCCAAGAAATTTAGCAATAAACAGTCATACATTATAGTAAGCGTTACATTAATATATGAGTACTCGATTTGCTCGTTGGGGGCTCCATACCCCACTCACCGTTACTGGATGGAATCGGATACCGCCAACATGCCTTCAAGCAAAATATTACTAAATATTTCAAATCTAATTCTCTTTTTCAGGTTCTGCTATTATATTTATCACAATTTAGTATTTTTATCCAACCACGTGTCCATTTTACATACTCGTAGTATTTTATTTTGGAGACATCGTGATTATATCCAACCCCATCTAGTCATGAAAGGTGGATTTTGAAGTATATTAATTATCTCCTTTGGATTTTTCCAATATGATTATTATAATTTCGTATTTTTACGTAGTCTAATAGTGTAGCTGTCAACTTTACAAGATTGACACGCTACAAAACCCCCAATGAGGATGTAAACGAATGCAATTCCAGAGCAGTTTTTTGATAGATCTTACCGTTTAGCCACACGAGACCTCCAAAGAAAGGTCCGCACCGACTTTAAAACTGCCCCACTATTTGTAATTTTTTTTCGGGGGTTGAAAATTAATTTTTGTAACTTTTTGGAATTTTACCATCGGTTACAGGCTAGAAGCTAAAATTTTGCCAAATTTCAAATTTCTAGCTCATCTGGAAATGGGTAAACATTAATGTCAGTGAGTGAGTGATTCAGCCGTGTGGCTTTATAGTAGTATAATTTGGTGTATATCAAGTAAAAATTATTTTTAATATAAACACTTTTTTTTTGTTTTTATCTTTTGATTCGTATGATTGGAGTTTCAGATCGTTCAATGTGGGCCTTACCCTGTTCATCGCGTACCAATGAGACTCTACTTACTGTAACCTACATGATCAAGATGAGTTTGACTCAGAAACTATATACACTTAAAGAATCACCAGAACTCTACACCATAAAATGACGTCTAGCAGAAGATAATATGGTTTTAAATTACTCGGTAGTTAAGTCAGTACTGATTTACACACACATGAGCAAAGTATCTAACCTTGATCTGACTAGTCTCAGTGTACGTTGCCACTCTTTTACACATATGCAAACTAGAGTCGCCAAAGGTTTTGTCTTCAGTCACTTTCGTGAAAAGGTTTTCCTCCTTATGCCTTTATTGTTTATAATTTAGACTGACAAGAATGAATCCAAAGTACATTTACATTATATACATTTACTGTCTTATATATATATATATAATTTCCTTCCATTTTAAACTGAGAATAAATACTGGCTTGCCCCGCTACTGCGGTTACAAAACAAGATGACATTCTCTTATAACTCACACGGAATGGTGAACCAACGCCGAATGCCCCATGTGGTCATCTTTCCCTTGGCCAGTAGCCAGTCGGCTACCAAACTGAAAACCAGCCCAAGCAAGAGTCGAGCCAGGTACGGTGTCACATGAAACATTCCTGAAACCTTAAATGGAAATCTTTAGTTCAATACATTTATTTTTCTGATATGATTTAATGTTAAGGAATTTGACCAAACTGTAGGTGAAAATACCACAACATTTGAAAGATATAGAGGGAAACCCGAGAGGTAATCCGCTCTTCAACACGTTTATTGGTTATAGCGTAATCGTATAGCTTATAATATTCCTGTGAGTTGGGAACGCATTTTAACTTTAAACTAAAAATAAATGTAAATTGTTAGCAACTGAATAATACTAATCATATCATTACTGAATTGATTCTATAAGTAAAATAAAACCTTGGAATAATTATTTATTTAATTCAAATTAATTGAAAAATGCCACATGGACACGGGAATTGAAGGTATCATTTTTCGATTAATTTCAGTTGATTAAATTTTGGTCTTCTCCACACAAGCATTAGCCATGATTGAAATTATTTACACCTAGTGTTTTGGTATTTATTAATTATTTATTCAATGCTGCAAACGTTGACATTCAATTTTCTTCAATAAAATGAATCACTCTTATTTAAGTGTCCCATTTGAGTAGATTATTGAAGGTGTACCTCCCCCGTTAACGACGCCCGTGGGTAGCATTTATTTACGTAGGCATCATGCCATTTCTTACTTTTTCACCATCTTACAGGTAGGTATAGAAAGTATTGGGACCATCGAAAAAATCTAAGTCGAGATTTTGATGAATTTCGACGTTTCATGACTACCCCTCCCCCCCCGGCCGACCCCGAATCCGATTTTTTTTTTCCATTTCCGTTTGTCTCTATGTCTGTCTTCTGTCTGTCTGTCTGTCTTCTGTCTGTCTGTCTGTCTGTACCTCGGAGTAGAAACTAAACTATTTTACCGATCGGGCTAAAAATTAGTGCCTTGGGCTTTGATTAGGTTTCCCCGAAGAGTTTTTGAAATTGGATATCTAACCCTAAAATTAAGGGTAGTTTACTTAAGGGCAAAAAGAGTAAAACGTCGATTATATGAAAATCCGATCCAACGATTTTGATTAAATTTCACTTCCAAGCATTGATCAATATTACAAAAAAGAAAGAAAAATACTACCCTCAATTTTTTTTGTCAAAAAGAGTTTAAGTGTTCCGGTCTGATGCGTAAATTATCATTTTTTTAAATCATATCTCCGTAAATATTTGAGATATGAAATTACAGTAGACTCCCGACTATCCGTTTCGCGACTATCCATCCATACGTACTATCTGGCCTAGTTTTAAAAAAACATTCTCCGTAGTAAAATGGGGTACATATTACTTTGCCAAGGGGTTGGAAGCGTGTCTGCTACGTTCTACGATCCTACTACGTGCCGTGTGCAGTCCTACGTGCCGTGTGCAAAACACAAGCTACGACATGAAAAGCGCAGGTTTCCCCCGCGACGCCAGCTGATATCATCTGCTTGCGTAAGTGGAGGGACATTGCATCGTGGAAGAGGGCTATAAGGGAGAAGCAGTCATCTATCAAGGACTTTTTTCAAAACTAAAAACCGTAAGTTTTGACCCTTTTTTATCTTAGGCCTAAACTTTTCACATTTGTGTAATAATTTATCAACAAACAGTAAAATAAATTTAAATCTTTTTTTAAGAACTAGGCTTACGTTTTACGTTATTGCTTTGTTTATTTTAAAACTGTATGTACTGTATTTATTCTGTAGAGGGTACATGATTTTTATGTTTCCTGCAATTAAGTTGGACATTATAAAATTTATCTTAAAATTTGTACAATATTTTTATTCTTGGACTTCCTTTTTTCTGTAATCAATTTTTAAAACGGACAGTACAATACATAACAAACATTTATAAAGTACCGGCCTGTACCAAGAGGACAGAAAATATTAATAATAGCGAATTTTGGTATAAAACTTGTGTTTTTAATAGTATGGGGGACAGTAAGTGAGTATATATATAACACCGGCCTATCCGGCTTTTTTGCTATCCGGCCTGATCTTCCGCCACATTAGGGTGGATAGTTGTCAGTCTACTGTACTTATCATTATAAATATATAGGTCTATCTATAATAAAAATATATTATTTGAAACTTATTTTTTATAAAACCAATAATTTTCAAGCTATACGCAAATATATATCTTTTTTAACTTTTCGAAAACTAAAGGTAACGTATTGCGACCGCAAAAAAAATCTAGCCCGAAATGTTGATGGATGTCGACGTTTCATAACTCCCCGAACCCTAAAAAGTGGTTCTTGCAATGCCGTCTGTCTGTGTGTCTGTATAATCCTAAAATTAAGAGTAGTTTAATAAAGGGTAAAAAGAGAAAAAAAATCTATTTTCTCAAAATCGGTTTTAACGATTTTGATTAAAATTCGTATCTAGTCGTTGATTAAGATTATAAATAAAATGGCTACTTTCATTTTCCCGTGAAAATAGTTTTAGGATACTTTACAGAAGCAGAAATTTCCGTATCTCCGCAAATATTTGGGATACTAAATAACTTATCATTGCAAAATTGTAGTATTATAAAAAATAAAAAACTTTTCTTTGAAATATATCTTTATAAAATCAATAGTTTCTGAGATATTGGCAAATATATTAATACAATTTCGTGAGCTCTAGTTGTACAGAGATACTACTTATGTTTTAACTCAATAATTCTCTAATGCCTTAGAGTAAGTACATTTAGTAAGTCTATGAAAGAGTTGATGTTCTTTTTCCCTTAAACTCTCAGGGGAAATATTTGTACAGCAATCTATTATCGTTTTAGACTCAAAAGTCAATATTTGCCTTTTTTATTGCTCTAAATTTATAAATTAGGAATTTAATAGCAATGCGATAACAATAAAATGTGCAACCCCTCTTAAAATTTCGAAAATTTTAACCGGAAGACGAAATTTTAATGTGAAGTGTTGACCCTTGTGGACCAAATATCGATCTTTTTTATTGGTCCAAATGTACAAATGTGGACTTTAATTGTTTAAAAATGTAATTATAAATTTTAAAACTGAGAATAAAAAATTGTTTACGTAAGTATATTGCAATTTTTGCTCGGGTTTGCTAATGTATATTATTTCGTTTCACATATATTACGAGCTTTGAGTAAATATCTCCATTTTTAAACAATGGAGTGAGAATATCCGTGTGGAGTTCCATACCATTTATTTTAAAGTTGATTATTCCAAGTTACCATTATAATGTATGAGTAAACTATTCATATTATAAATGCACCAAATAATAACATCCTTACCTTCTTCATGCTTTCTTTTAGGACCGCTTCTTACTACCCATTTGGGTTATAAGCCTATATACTAATTCCAACAATGTGCTAGGGATTGGGAAGGTTTAATATATGAAGTGCACCCGCATTTGCGTGGAGAGAGTGAATTAATGGAAACCACCCTCAGTGCACCCAACCGGGATCGAACTCCAATCATCCCATCATCGGTAGCATAGTCTAACACGAGAGTAGCGCGTTAGAGCATGTGGCCACCAAAGCGGGTTTATTTATGTAAAGTCTCAGTAAATCATTCATTCACTTGTATACCATGGACTTTAAAGATTATTACTCCCATTATAATCTGTACGGATTGTATACCACAATATACTAGGATCCAAACCCTTACCTCCCTTATGTTATATCCCAGTACGTCATTCATGTACTTGGGTGCCAGACTCTGCAAGAAGATCAATCCCGCCAAACTACCGGTATGAGAGATTATAAGCACCCAAAACCAGGAAGATGTGAACGCTTGTTTAGCTGGGAACTTCCTTTTCTGAAAGTTGAATAATTAAATCTTTCAACATATTATGTACTATAAAAAATAAATACGTAAAAACTAGATAGCTACCAACATTCAAGCTATCTGAACAAAGAACCCTAATGAAATATCTAGGATGAAGAGGGTGTTTTTGAAATCAAGACACACTCGTTTGGGTTAGTGAAGGATATAAAAAGCAGTAATGTTTCAGCATAGGCCTATAGGTTTTTCATTAGCGGGTAGTCAAATACAGTTCAATTTATAAGGTAGAACCTTCTCTTCCAGATATAAATGCTCTTCTAAGATCTTACATGATATGTATTAAGTGTCTTTCAGCAACTCAACTCTTAAAACAAATTTGTCAGCCAACAAGCAGGAACTCGTCTTAGCTACTTGTTCTTATATTCACAGTACTAGGTAACGAGCTGATATAAGTATATGATTCACTCGTACGGCTCACTTAACATTTACGGCTAAATTCAAGTAGTGGGCCATCTTGGTATCCTGGATTATTTTTGGTGACTGTACCTTGTTAATAGAAAAAGGCTTAGCGATTTATAATGTCAAATAATTAAGATAAAATAACGATACTACTTTGTGGGAGTATCGATATTGCAAATTTATCAGACATTGTATAGCTACTTTAAAATATGAATATTATATATATATAAAGTATTCGCTAAACTCAAATTGATCTCTTTCGCTCAAAATTACCACTAGATCTACCAAGTTGTCGCTAAAAACAATAATAATCCATCTGGACGTAGGACGTAATCCTATGACTACGAACTATATGGTCAACAAATCTAACTAATTTGGGATATTGTGTGTTTAAAAAAATCTAAATCTCAGGAAATTCTTTTTGCTATTATTAAAATGTTATTAATGCTACAGTTTTGGTTTATTTTGTTTAATAAACTTTAGAGATACTTAAAGAAAAGAAGAAAAAAAAACATATAAAAATCTTTTGTTGAATTCGTAATAGAGCTTGTGAAAATTCATCAATTGTCATTTCAGACTTCTGTCTACATAAATTTTAATGAATTTATATAATTAAAACAAACACTTGGTGAGCTGTAAAGTATAATCACTTATTTCCTCAATTGGTTATCTCGATATAGTAATATTTTATCAATGTATCTAGCTGCCGGCGTGATGTAATGAGCTTATATTATTAACATTCCCATATTACATATTTAGTATCAAGTGTTTCAGAGTTTTAAATTTGTCTTCTAGCAGACCATAACTTTTAATGGCAAAAGATTAATTATTATGATTAACCTTTGCCTTTTTTTTATATATAGCAAGAGTTATGTCAAAAAACCATCGGTTGCCTGAAAAAATAATTAGTTATATCAACAGAGGAAATAGTACTCTCAGCTGAAAATCAATAGTCTCGACCAATAATCAATATTCTCAACAGAAAAATAAGTATTCTTGGCCGAAAATAAGTACCATTGACAGCCAATCAACATTCTAAACTGAAAATCGGTAATCTCTACCGAGAATCAGTGTTCTCGATCGATAGCAAATATACTTGACAAATAATTTGTTATCTCAACAGGGAATTAGTATTATCTATAAATAACCTGTATTTTCGACAGATAATCAGTATTATCGACAGAAAAGCGATATCGATCGAGATCGATCAATATCCTGGACATATAGCAAGTATACTCAACAAAACATTGTATCGCACGCAAATATTAGAGTGACACAGTACCTGTCCTCCACCTACACCTGCTATGGAAGAGTTTATATAGTCCCTTTCCTTCTTGGTGATCCTAGGGTGCTGGTTCGGGGTATCCCTAATGAGATACCACCAGGCTAAGCACCATAATATAGATAGACCTCCAGATAGTAGAAAGAAAGCCGGCCAACCTAAGTCTTCAATTATCACACCGCCCAAAGGTAGGGATATTATTGTGCCAAATATACCACCTAAAAAAAACAGAAATCTTCATTTTTCCATGAAAATTACTTTGAAGATACTATACATAAACAGATATCTCCAATTTTGATGATACCTCTGTAACTATTTGAGAAACAAAATAACTTATCATTTTAAAGTTGTGGCACTGTTAAAATTAAATATATTTTAACCTGGAATACATTTTTACAAGACCATTAGCTTCTTAGCTATAATCGAACTTATACTTTTTTCTATGAAATACTTAGAAATATGAACTTGATTGTTGTGCTCTTTGGTAGACATAGATGCTCCTCATTTCTCAACGTTTCTGTGACAGTGTATATTATTACAGTTACACTATTTGGTGGGGTGTTTCTTCAAAAGTGTATATTATTTCGTTCCGCAAATTTCATTAGTTTTAAGTAAATGTCTCTATTTTAAGATTAAACAGAGATAAAGGTTTTGTGGCGAAACCTGCTATTTGTTTTTCCAATCTTTAATACGTTATATGAGAAAGGTTGTACGATTGTGTAGTATCATTTATTTAACCTTCTTTGTCTTTTAGATTGTGTTTCTAAGCTATGATTTTATAGTAGGAATGTTTTATTACTATAAATCTATAAGAATTGGAATTGAAATTAGATTGCTTAGTTCTAAGAAATACTCAAAATATTCTTGTTGATTGATAAGAAATCTACTAGCTCAAATTTAAAAAAATAATATATTTTTAATTGGTGTGTTTTTTAAAAACAATTTGGTAATTCTAATAATTTATCTGCTCAAAACACCTCCTTAAACATCCAAATGCCTCTTTTAGTTTTACTAAATTATTCCTCAGTATTGACATTATGAAAGTAAAAGGATATTATTTAAGTTAAATTTCAAGAATTTACCAATGTGTTGAAAATTTGGTTAAGAGACTCATTAATTGTGTTAGCTAAATCCAGATTTCATGAACACTTTTTGAATAAGAGTAGGTTCGCTATATTAAAATATTCAGGGTTAAAACATCTTTCTCTCACTCTAGGTTGCCATGATTTATAGTTTTATTCCTTGAATATAAGCCACATTTCCCAACATAATGTGGTCCCCTACACCATTTAGAATTTAATTGTCATACAATTTTAATATATTATGTCAATATATTGTATTCTTGGAAAAATTTAGGCCATTTTATTTTAAATCTAAGATTAAAAATAAAGTTTACAAATTGTACACGATCTTGCCATTGAGGGCTAAAGTTGGTGTCATTTAAGCTTTTTCCCGTGCAGTTAAGCTCCTTTTAAAGTTTATGCTTGGTCAAATATTGCTTTTAGATTTGACCATGAAACTTTTTTTATTTTGTATTTAGTGAGCAGTGGCAACAAAAATAGTTTGTCCATACGTTCAAGCTATTCATACCAAACAAACTCCAGACGAACTTTCCTTTCTCCAGAGGAGGTGCCCATTTGCTAAAAAGAGAATGTAGAGCCGGCCAACAAGCGCCCTGGAATGATGGAAGAGACAAGTTGGTTACAATTATTACATTTCCTTTCTCTAGACCTAGAAAGGGTGCCCATTTGCTGAAGAGAGAATGATTAATTACATAAACTGTACTCATTACAATCAAATCTCTTAGAACACGGTAGGCAGGGCATGCAGCGCGAATGGAAGATTCTAGAACCTTGTTCAGGTAATTGACTGGCAAACTCTATGGGAAGAGATACAATTGGGAAGACCTAGACGCATTCGGGAAGACAACATCAGAATGGACCTGAAAGAGATGGGGTGTGATGAGGTTGACTGGATAGAGCTAGCTTAAGATAAGAGATCGATGGAATACTTCTGTAAGTGTGACAATGTACTTTCAAGCTCATAATTCCATAGAGTAATTAAGTATATTAAAAAAATTAATTATATTTTAATGTACCCCAAATAATTTGACTATTTTGTAGGCCTACTATACAGTGCAAGGTTTCTATGCAAAAATATTAGCAAAATAGTAATATTTGTTACCTATAGAACTAAATCACTTTTTGAATCTGTAAAAAGTTCTGAATATTACAAATCAGTTATGTAAATGAAATTATTATATTTAAGACATATCTATAAATCACAGAGTGTAGGAAAATCAACCGGGTCTAATATTATATTATCAAATTTGATGGATAAATTAGATAGCTATGCCACCACATATTTTGTGTCTCATTAATAAACTAGTTAAAACAGTCCATTGATCTAAACAAATAAATTATCAAAATTAGCAATGGCTTCCTAGTAGCTTAGGTGTGAAATATTCTCCCTTGTGTATTTGTTAGAAATGAAATAGTTACTAGAAATACTTTAACTCAATTAAAGAGCTAAGTATAGTTGAAATATCCAATCAAGTACACATATAATAAGTTTTTATCCTAAATTTATTTAATAAATCTGGTTGTAAATTAAAGCCAAAAGTCTAACTACGGTAAAATGATGATGTGGAACTTTGTTTGGTTACACGACTTCTCTGTCTTAAGATGATTTTTTAAAAATATATTTGTGTTCATCGCAAGAGTTTGGTTTACATTTCACAATTGAACTCAATAGAGAAACTTTGTCAACTAATGCAAAACATTTGTAAGACAGTCAGATTTATTCCAGGCTTTTTTTCTTACTTGTTCATCATCCTTTCAAACGTCATGCAGAGGTGAAATGCAAGTGTCTTATTTCAGGTTCCTTCTGTAGTAAATCATAATGGGCTGAGGGCTGGTTTGGCTGATGTTGGTTGACAATATGAAACTACAGTAAAAACCCATACTCTTACGGCAAAATCTTTGACACATCACAATAACGGACTGTACATTTATTCGCTATTCTTAAAAAAAATTGCCCTATAACTTATATAATAAACCACCACTACCAATATTGTTCTACTTACCATGATCTCAGATTATGTGAACTACATTTTGGTTACATTAACAATCTTATTACAACTCACGAGCCGATGGTGTGTTCAAATGGTCAGTTCAATTCTACATACTTCAAATTTAGTGAAGATTTGAGGAAAAAGAAGGAACGTCTCGTACACGCACATCAAGCTCCCCACCAAAGTAAACTACTCTAGCCAAGAGATGTAAACGTCACGGGATCGATTCCCACTTATTTACTAGGCTGGAACGACGCCTTAGAAAGTAAGATTTCTCCTCTTACGCGGCTAAGTTCCACCTTAACCCGATATTTTGATCATATACATTGGGTTGCTCAGCCAATTAAATTAAACTTCCTATTCAATCAACGGCTGAAGAAGACTTGCTACTACTTTTGATTTTGGATTAACAAATGTATATGATCATGGTATAGATGCTCTCGTTTACTAGACGGATACATTCTTTTTGGAAATGATAAGTATCTTTCTGAGTTTTAGTTCCATAACGCCTGCTTGAACTTGTTTGAATTAGGTTTAGTTATTGTTTTGTTGAATGCCAAACATTTTGCTTGTCAATTTGTTTAAAATCTATTTGTAATTTAATACTGCTCTTTGTTTTGGTGTAGCTTATTCAGACAGGGTATAGCATCATGTTGCTTGGATGCAGGGCATGCTTGATTATGATAGTTGTGTAGGAAACTTAGCTTAGTTATTCACACGAGGACGTGTGTAAGTTGTGTATTAATGTAATCTCTGTTTGGTGTTTTTAGGAGCCATTATGTCTATTTTATAGCATCATATTGTAAATACTTTGGTATCCTAAAGCTTTATATTATTCCTAGTGGCGGTTGATGTTTTGGTAACATTTTATAGTTGCATTATGGTTCCAACATTATCAATATAAGTGAGTTTGGCCACTATTATGAATGGGACAGTGGGAATAACTCCTATAGAACTATTGATGAGAAATGGCTCCAACTGTCTATTGTTTCGCACTCTCAGTACCAAGACTAGATTTAGGAGGGTTTGTTCATCCTGTATTAAATTAGACTGTTGGCTTTTTTATGTTCTGTCATGGGCTTTAATTGCTCTTGCATAGTAAGCATTGTTGATGCATTCCTAGTTGGGGTTATGCTACTCTATTATCACTAATAATAGACGTAGTTACATTGTTATGCCTATTGTATACGGCCTTTCAATTCAATAGAAGTTCTTCATCACCAATAAATTACATTTCTGGCACAGAATGTAAATTTTTACTAAAGTCCCTTTTGGGTACTAATATATAACTTTTAAACCATTGGATTAGACATTCTTTGAGATTTATTGTTGTTAAATAATTAAAAATTGCTTAACTAAAATATTTAAAATTGTTGTTTTAGAATGTTTTAATTTCAATCATCCCATTTAATGGATGCAAGTAACTGGTTCTCTGTTCAGTTGTAATCTCTAAAATAATCTTAGAGCTTGGTTATAAACTTGCGATGTATATTTAAACTTTATTTTGAATAAAATAATGTAAATTGACTTTTATTATTTGTATCTCCCTGTTTTCTTGCCCAACTTAAGTGATCCTTTACTACATTATGTTCATGTTGAACTGTGTAACATCTAATGATGTTATGGTAGAGTGAGGTTGTCTTCTTAAAGATAATCTGGGAACACTTATAACGGTCATACTTGATCCTTTTAGAACTAAGGGTGATCGTGTCAGCCACGCCTATTGTGGCTTTTGTTAAAAACTCCTCTAGTGTGCACGTTTGTATCAGTACTAGCTCTGAGAAAACCCTCAGAGAGGACATATTTTACTGTCTCTTCCTCTGTTTTCTGTTGCCAAATATCCCCGATTATAGTTCCAATGATGATAATTGGAAAAAGATTCAAAGAGAAAAGAAATTTAGAAGCGAAGATCTTCCTTGGGTTGATGATATTGCACGCATTACACTAAACGTGTGTAGAGAGTAGTTCTTAAGAGAAGTCCAGATGTTCAAAGATCACTTAGACATTCCCCGGATGAGGTGGGAGTATTACTTGAGGAAAGACTTCAAACCTCTCAAAATCCACGATGACTGGAGGGAGAAGGGACAAAACAGGTTAGGCTGGGGGCTAATTTGGGAAGATGACGCATGATCTACATCGTCCGTGATTACCAGACAATGATGTCGATGATTATGATGGAAATTCCTCCATTAGCCAATAATAGAAACAAGAAATTACTTGCAACATTTACAATCTAACGTTGAAAAATGTAGCATATATATGAAGATAGTTTGACAACTTAAAAACAAGAGAGTGGTAATACTGTTCCTCAAAATTAAATTTGATATTATTTAAGAGAGCGTCTTGGGGTGTAGCTTGGTAAAGTGACGTTATCAGACTCAAAGTGATAGCAGTAATTTATCATTCTATAGGTATAATACATAGTTTTATATTTAAAGTTTTAAATTTTCCTGTTTCTAGGATTTAATATGAAAGTGAAAATACAAATTTTGGAATTTCATTCTCAACATTAATAGTAGTCTAAAACCCATAATATTAATATTATTTAAATGTATACGCTCAAAAGGCACAATAGTCTTACATCTATTTTAATTATTTGCTTAATAAAAGAGTATGAGTAAGATGAATATTAAATAACTGCACCAGCCATAGCCTCAGTAAAAGATGGAGAACAAAATTGTGTAGATATAAATAATAATAATAAATCACTCTCAGGTCTTTTCCTTCAAATCAAGATAAAGCTACACTATTACTACGGCCCACCCTGAAGGTACTCACCCCGAAAAATCCTATGAGGAACCTGCTGGCGAGGACCAGCCCCCAGTGCAGTTGAGCGAACAGCGGTAAGAAACACGTGGCCACTCCTGTCAATAAGGTGGTGTAAAGAATGACACGAGTACCTCCGAACATGTCTGATAGTAGCCCACCTGGAAATGCTGTCAACACGTTGCCCCAGAAGTAAGACCCGAGTATGCTGTACTGGATATCATTGGACCAATCATATCGTGGTCCATTCTGCATAAAACCAACATGAGCTATAGGCATATTTTGGTAGGAAGAAATATATACGGTAGTTACTAACGTTACTAAAACAATCTAAATATATTCATACATCACTGTCACTTTTAATAGGTATTATCAATACCAATAAAATAACATAAATAATATTGTAAAATGCTATCAATTTTGCCGTCAAGAAATATGTTTGAATTTTGACTCACATCTCTTAAGTCACATTAAATTGTTTGAAAGTGGAGGGGTGGTCTAGAACTATAATTTAGGGGAATTTCATGTTTCTTTGTTAGACGCCCTGCAGCCATTTAGGAAATGATTGAAGATATATTATGTATATGGATTTTGAACAGACACTCTATTTAATAATATAAACACGGATATTGACATTTTTAGGTACCAGCATACTAGAATTTGTAGAACCTCCATGAGACTAGCTGTGTGCACAACATACACATTCTGCTAACCCCCCTCTGTATTACACACGCACACACACACACACACACACACACACGTTGAGCTCAGTGGTCTTGGGGTAAAGTGCTTGCCTTAGGATCCAATGATCGTGGGCTCTAGCTCAGTGAGATCGACGTATTTTTCTTGAGATGTAAAATCAATAGTATAATTTCCTTAGGTGAGGAAGTAAAGTCGTTGGCCCCATAACAATTATGGCATGTAAGAAAACCCTGGAAGGTATGTGAAAATATTACTCCTGGCAAAATTGGTAGGCCCTTTCGCTCTTGCTCACAGACATTCTTGTGCAGTAATATAATCAGTTAGTTCATAAAGTGTACATTAAATACTGCAAATAAATTTTAAAAATACACCCACACCTAGAGGAGTCTTGTAAAGGTGAAAAGATATGTTCTAGCAAGTCTTTAATTCTCTAAACTCACATCTGGAGGTTCCCTGGATGTGTTATATTGAGATTTAGTGGGACGTGGTCCACATATTGGGTCGCTCTGAGCAGATTCCTTGAAAGGTACCATAGCAACTATTGCTAGTGTCATGTTGACCCGGAGCATGTAGTTGATCCAGCAGGCCAAGAAAGACATAATTGCCACGTTCACTCGAGCAGGGATGAAATCTACAATTGGAGAAATTAAAAAAAAAAAAAGCTATCAGGTTGTTATCAAAGAAATCATATACTTGATAATAATATTATGTATGCCAGTTATTCTCATCTTATATGTCATAATAAACTAACTACAATATTACAGTACAAGGATTTATTAATTAACTTAAATACTTTTTATTATTTGTACGATTTATCCCCAGTGTGGCTGTAGTTAACTTACAAATATACTCACCTTTATTTATAACTAAACATCTGTTCATGAACACTCACACGTTTTACTATCTAGTTTTAACTTAATTATATTCTGTTTATCATCAGCTCTAGTTTCTATTTTTATCTTTTTTTCTCTCTCTTTACTGAGACAGCTTTCAAATTAATCCCAAAATGGTCAATTTTAGGAAATAAGTTTCAATATAGTTACCAAAAGTCCAAGTACTGCGTTAAAGATTTTATTTCCATATATAGTTAGCAGTAAGACGTTAAGTATTAGATAATGCTTACTTGCTATATTGCATTTGGAGCTCGAAATTTTATTATCTACCGCACTTACAAAAGTACTCTACCTATCCCAGTCCTGAGACTTTATCATCAGAATAAGAGATTTTAGAAAACAGTTTCAGACGAAAATGTCGATTGCTCGGTGAACTTAAATAATAAATGACAAAGCTAGTATCCAGGAATATATAGAGCCTTTTTAAATTGACTTTTTACTCTTCCAGTAAAGATTTATCCTACGTCTTACCATGCCATCTCTTTGGTTCAACGTCTTACCACGCCATCTCTTTGGTTCAACGTCTTACCATGCCATCTCTTTGGTTCAACGTCTTACCATGCCATCTCTTTGGTTCAACGTCTTAACACGTCATCTCTTTGGTTCAACGTCTTACCATGGCACCTCTTTGGTTCAACGTCTTACCATGTCATCTCTTTGATTCAACGTCTTAACATGCCATCTCTTTGGTTCAACGTCTTACCACGCCATCTCTTTGGTTTAACGTCGTACTATGTCATCTCTTTGGTTCAACGTCTTACCGTGCCATCTCTTTGGTTCAACGTCTTACCATGCCATCTCTTTGGTTCAACGTCTTACCACATCATCTCTTTGGTTCAACGTCTTACCATACCACCTCTTTGGTTCAACGTCTTACCATGCCATCTGTTTGGTTCAACGTCTTAACATACCATCTCTTTGGTTCAACGTCGTACTATGTCATCTCTTTGGTTCAACGTCTTACCATGCCATCTCTTTAGTTCAACGTCTTACCAAGCCATCTCTTTGGTTCAACGTCTTACCATGTCATCTCTTTGGCTCAACGTCTTACCACATCATCTCTTTGGTTCAACGTCTTACCATGCCATCTCTTTGGTTCAACGTCTTACCATGCCATCTCTTTGGTTCAACGTCTTAACACGTCATCTCTTTGGTTCAACGTCTTACCATGCCACCTCTTTGGTTCAACGTCTTACCATGCCATCTCTTTGGTTCAACGTCTTACCACGCCATCTCTTTGGTTCAACGTCTTACCATGCCATCTCTTTGGTTCAACGTCTTACCAAGCCATCTCTTTGGTTCAACGTCTTACCATGTCATCTCTTTGATTCAACGTCTTACCATGCCATCTCTTTGGTTCAACGTCTTACCGCGTCATCTCTTTGGTTCAACGTCTTACCATGCCATATCTTTGGTTCAACGTCTTACCATGCCACCTCTTTGGTTCAACGTCTTACCATGTCATCTCTTTGGTTCAACGTCTTACCATGCCATCTCTTTAGTTCAACGTCTTACCATGCCATCTCTTTGGTTCAACGTCTTACCATGCCATCTCTTTGGTTCAACGTCTTCCTCAGAAGTAGACTCCTCATCTTCCATATCTTCAGTCTCCAACAAACCAACCAGGACTCACCTACATTCAAAATAAGAGGTTCCATCGTTACTACACTCAAAAGGATGATAGATGAGCTCTGGGAGGGTAGTTAGGCAACTTAGTTTCCGCTTAGCTTGGCGGGTCAGTATGGGGCACACACTTTCAGGGGCCAAGTCTCAAGTGTTGGACCCCTGTGACTAAATTATACATTGGAGATTAGATTTAAATTACAACAGTTTAGAAAACATTATAAACTAAGATATAAAGTAAGGAGCATAATATAATAATAGATAATATACCTCGGAAACTCTAATAAGACATCAAACTATGAAGGCAATATTAAATATTTAGTACAATCTAATTTTGTCACGGCTATCATAAGGATTTTACCAAACAAGTTGACATAAATAGTACATATTAGTGCTGCCAAAACTTTCACCAGTCACTTAACCCACTTCGGTGGCCGCATGGTCTAAGACGCTACTCTCGTAGTAGACTAGACTGCCAATGACGGGGAGATTGAGGATCTAATCTCGGTCGGGTGTACTTAGGGTGTATTTTTACAAAATGGTTTTACAATCTCCCTCCACAAAATAATGGGGTTACAGTTACTCTAAATATAGCCTGCCAAATCCTTAAAAACTATTATTGTAGTTAGTACATAAATGTATAGCCCAAACGGGTAGTGAGAAGCGATGCTAAAAAAAAAGTCACTTAACCCTCTCAGGGACATCACTACTTAAAAACTGTACCCCTCCAAGTTATTCATAAAACCGGACACAAATACTTTATATCATGTAAAATATAAACGGTCATTTCAAATCTCATTAAAGCTCTAGTGCTATACTTAGCAAATCCGTGCCAAAGGGAACGAAACGTTTATAAAAACCATGATGTCACGTCAAATTTTTTGTTAGTTTGTTTATTAGACCCACTACTATAAAAAGTATACGTTATATTAAATATAACTCACTGGTACGTTCTGTAACTCCTGAAACCCTTCACGTACCCTTGAGGCTACGTGTACTACCGTTTGGGAAACCCAAAATAAAATAATATAGTGATTTATAAATCCAGTATCGTAGAGTTGACTTCAATATCGAACAGAGAAAAGGAGACGAGTAAAGCGGAGATATTGCAATTATGCTTCAGAAAGTCTAATTTGTAATAGATAGGTCTTCTTTCTACTGAGATAATGATTTCACATTAAATTATTGGTAGGATCAAAAAATTTATACATCTTGGGATTATTTTGCGGCACTCATTACTGATGTTCAAATTTTAAGAAACAGTATTTTATTATTACTATTTAGTATAAACTACTCATTAAAAAGAGAATGAAAAATTATATTGGGGAAACCTTAACCCCAAGTTCTTCAAGCTCTAACAAGATCGCATCTCTCTCCCTCAAACTAATAATTAATAATAATAATAATAATAATAATAATAATAATAATAATAATAATAATAATAATAATAATAATAATAATGGAATGTCTGCGCTACATGAATCTGTAGCTCAGCCTTTAGAAAATTTAGCCAGTACTAATGAATGTACCGTTGCCCAGGGGATGCCCAAATGTATGTACAATAGTACAACCTTACCATGGAGCTGATGAGGTAATAGGATGATGGTAGTTAATATGACAGGGTAAAGCCAATTACAAACAATATTATACCCCGATGTTGATTCTCCCCCGAGATGATAATGAAACATGTTTGAGCACACCCAACTCTTTCACTCTTTGAGTAGTAGTTACCAAAATCATAGCATCCACGTCTTATAATCAGGCCTACCCCTTGTAATTATTTTAGTTCAATTTAACTTATTAAATCAATTTTGAACTTTACAATCTTTAAAATCTACTAATAACTAATCACGTTATAAAAAGTTGTTATACAATTTGAAAACCTGAAGTTTAATAATTATTTAAGTAAACAACAGGATAATTCTCACTTTGTGTTCTTTCTTATCATTATTAATTTTTGCAAGCTCAAACAATTTCTTTTTTGTGTATTTTTATTCTCTCATTTAAAGAGAAAGTTTGTAGTCATAAACAATTTAGACCTTGAGATTATGTTTAATCTTTACGTTTTGGGTGACAAAGAACCCAAAAAATAGGATTTTACCAGTCTGTATGTCCCCATGACTGTCTGTCCTTGGGCATGGATGCGAAATGTTTGGATGGATTTTGTTTTTAGTCGCTATTATTTTTTTTTATGCTTTTACCATAGCCTTAAAATAAAAGGTATTTTACTTGTGAGTCTTTTTTTAGTTCAAGATTTTTCGAAAAAAACTCTTAATGATTTTGTTTAGAATCTTTAGTATTTAGGGAGTGTTTGACTAAATAAATAACGCCATAAATTTTTTTTTTAATTTGTTAATGGGTGGTTTAATGATAAGCTATTTTTGAGTATTCAAAATGTTTAAAAACTAGCCTCAATGGTTTTATAATAGATGGATATTTAGGAATGTTTGACTTTAAAAATAAAACTGAATACTTGTTTTTTAGTAAGGCTAGTTAACTGATGAGATGCATTTTCTCCATAACTTTTTAATCTAGCCTAAGAGTATGCTTAGGTTTAAAAGTGAACGCTGAAAAGACAAAGTATATGGTCACACAAAGAACACAGATTGGGGACAATAATTAATAGATTGCTTCGAACAACATATAATTTGACATGGTTAATGGGCTTAAATATTCAGGAATAATTTTGACTAGCAATAACAATATGAGACTGGAAATTAGGAAAAGAATACAGTCGAGAAATATATGCTAGTACTCGGTCAGTAATCTGTTGACATTTCACCTGCTTTCAATAAATGTATAACCCAGAATATTCAAAACAATAATTTTACCACTTGTTCTCTATCTGTGTGAAAGGTGATACCTTAGCTTACATGAGGAAAACAAGTTTAGGGTTTTCGAAAACATTGAGCTTAGGAATATATTTGTTTCAAAAAGTTATGAAACTACCTGGGAGTGGAGCAGGCTACATAGTGATTAGTTACATACCCTGTACTCATCACAAGATCTTGTTAGGATAATCAAGTATCGTAGATTAGGGTGGCAGGAATTGCAGTGTGGATGGGAGAATCTAAAACCATATTCAGAGTATTGACTGGCAAATCAAATGGAACAGAAAATGGGGAATACCTAGATGCAGACGGGAGGATGATATTAGAATGGACCTGAAAGAGATAGGGTGTAATGAGGTGGACTGGATAGAACTACCTCAAGATAGAGAAAGGGTAAGAAAGGCAACGGACATGTGAAAGTGTGAAAAGACACAGGAATGTCCTCCGTGATATTGACTTGACTGGAAAGTATTAACTAGGAATTATAACAATTAATAGTTTGTTACTTCATTGTTGGTGACTGTAGAAAAGTAGGAAAAGTAGAGGTAAATTTCAGGGTTTTGCTTTTTAAGAATAAGTCAGCGTTTGTGAATGTTAAAAAGAACCAATTCTGAACCGTGACATTTCCAACACTTCTAAAATAATCAAAGCATAATAATAATTCTAAATGGTACTCACTATCCACCCAATCCTGAATAGTGCTTTATAGGACCTACTATACCCACCAAACCCTAAAAAAATCTACTAGATTATATATATATATATATATATATACACACACAAATGGTGAACCTCACCTAGCAAATACTAAGCCTAATAATATATAGTCTCTGATAAACATAGATGGGACTAATATTATGATAAAATTTGGTATTTTCCAGATTTTAAATTTGGTATAATATATACTATTTTTACTGTGAATTGTTTGTTTCGGAAGTGATTGGTTGTTGCGATTTCGAGCTGTTACTTTGAAGGATTCACAGACGCTGACTTATTCAGTCATACAAAATCCCAGATTGCATCAATTTCGTTTTTTCTACCCAACCAATGACTAATAAAAATAGATAATTTTTACAATCCTGAGTTGGTACTTTTCATCTCCCTGGCGGTAATATCCAGAGTAGGCCTATCACCAGTCCAACCATTCACTGTCTTGCTCGCTGAGGTGGAGTCAAGCGAATCTCCACCTTCATCCAAGAGGAGACGTGTCGCGTGCTCAAGGTGTTGTTTGAGATCACGATTCAAGACGTAGTCTCACACACACACACACACACACACACACGCCAATAGGAAGACCGTAACGGCCATGCACTTGGTGTACGCTCTCTAGAGGCAAGATCACGCTTTTTACGGCCCCGGTTAATTAATTCGGTCGGCTTCACAGCTAACAAACGCGCTAGATACACGATACACCTCCGGAAAATGGTACATCTTTTAATTGAACGCCTAAACGTTTTGTTTGGTTTAGATGGAGTACAGACCCGGCATATTGGTGAGTATTGTTACAAACCTTGAAAGTCATTAAGGAGGAAAAATATATATCTGGGCCGTATTAAGGGGGGGTGTTTTGTGGACTCAACCTCCCTTACCGCCNATTTGAGACCCACTTCGGTGGCCGCATGGTCTAAGGCACTAATCTCGCAATACACTACACTGTCTATGCTGGGGATATCGGGATTCTATCCCGGTTGGGTGTACCGAGGGTAATTTTCCTAAACTGTTTTCCACTCTCCTCCATGCAAATGCAAGTACACTTCCTCTGAATCTAACCTTACTCATCCTTAACCCATTGGCGTTATTCGCATATAAGTGTAAAACCTGAATGGGTAATAAGATGTGGTGCTTAAATCGCTTATCTGAGACCTATAAAACTCATAGCTTTTGCAACATAATTATATTTACAAAAAAAAAACACTTTAAATCGTATCAAAAATAATTTAATGCTAAATAACATTTTCTGGGGCTTCCTTACGAGCCAATGAAAGTAAAATACTCCTGAAAATTAAATTTCTTTTCGTGGACTTTCGATTTACAGAGTGGTAGTTGTGGTTGCTAACATGACATGTATCCACTAATGTCAATGCCTAAATTCAAGACTTCACGGAACTGATATTACAGATTGGTGGACAAGAGAAGGATTGTTCTCAAACAAACACTGAGTGAGATGGAACCTATGTATTTTATATTGCTACCTCTTACTAACTGTTCAGGTTATACGCATATATGATTACTCTAATGTAGTGGAGATGAGTAAGAAAATATGTTAGAGGCAATCTACGCACATTTACGTGGAAGGAGAGTGGGAAACCATTTAGTAAAATACACACCCTAAGTAGACCCAACCGGTATTCAAACTCCAATCTTTCCATCATCAGCAGGCCAATTTAACATGAGAGTGACACCTTAGACCAATCGACCACTGAAGCAGGTATATTTATTGTTCTTTTAAGACACATGCACGTTTAATAACTGAATTACCACAAGCAAAATGACTGCCAATGCCAATGTGATGTAATAAGGAATTGGGCATCAATTAAAAACTTGTTCATTAATATCGAAAATTAAATATAGAAAATTACTTACAAGGGACAAACGAAGAAAGCCCGGTTTATGGCACTTTGTACATCAGGGGTTTCCAAATTTTTTTTAGACCTAAGGAGCACTCACACAAAAAAAAACATGCTTGGCCCCTCATACAATTTTGTACACTAATGTTAAGAACATTTAATAAAAACAGTTACATTTTGCAAGTGTATGGTTATAAAACAGATGGACAACATCACTTGTTCTGTCTGCCGCTTTGGTAACTGCGATTTATTCGTATTTTAAAAAAAATTGCCAATTCTAATTACTGATGCTATTTTCTAGTGTGAAAATAAAATCTAGAATTGCCTTACGTAACCTTAAATAATTATGACATAGCCCAGTTTGAAAAACGCTTCTCTCGAAGACAAAAATGACATTAGGAGACATTAGGATACAACACAGGGAAATACAATCAAAGCAAAGATAGATTTCCGCCATCTCATTAGTAAGTAAAATTACATTACACTTTAGCGCTATGTTTTCTTATTCGAGCTGTGTAATTTTTAGTTAGATTTGTTGGACTTCGATGGCCTCCTTATAACTATTTATCTCATTCTAATGAAATAGAAGAGTCGATTAGTTTTCTATGAATCAAAGTTGTATTTGACAGAGAGGTTAGTTTACTGCGATTTCCATGGAAAAAATTCAACATTTGTTATTATGTTCCCAACCCCTCCCTAGAACTCTTCCTCTCATTTCATTCAAAATTAGTTTCCTAACCCCCTTTCCCTGTTCCCCAACTAATTCAAGGAACCATCCTCCCTATCCATTTAATATAAGTTCCCCTAACCTCTTCCCTCCCCCCCCCCACTTTATCCATACCTCCCTTCTTCCTTCCTCCCAAAAACTCTCCTTCCCAAATTAAATCCCCAACCACCTCAATTAAAGTTAACTTATGATACAATTTTAATTTTTAATTTGACCTGATAATAATTATGTATTGAAACAAACTATAAAATTATATTTATTATGTTCTACACACATTTTACACTATAAAAAATCAGTGTGAAACGAATGTTCTTCCGTATCTTACATTTTGATTACAAATACAATCTAACATTTTGACAGTGCCATATTAGATATGGATGTTCTACTGCAAGGATTTTTGGAGAAACTTAAAACACAAGCCCAAAAGAACATCACATCTAAACAAATAAAATCAAACTAGCCTAATTAATTCTTTGACCCCTATTTACCATAAATTGAGAAGAATATCGATTTTCAGAAGTAATAATGGGCTTAATTCTCCTTTTTTAACGACTGAATACAGTTTTTTTAAAATTTTACATGTGCGTACGTCAATGTGATGGAAACAAATCAATGAAACTTGTAATACAAAATTAAATTAAAAGCATTAAACATCATTTAATCTCATTAGTATTACAATATTTTCTTGGGTTATCTGAGAACTTATTATAATAGTAATTAATTTTAATCAAAACAAATTAATTTGTTTTATGCAAGTTTTGTAGACGTTTAGTAGATAAGCATATAAAACTGCATGTAAATAATGTCTTGCAATTTTTCAAGGAGATACTAGTCAAGTTTAACAAATATAAAGACAGTTTATAATTTTAATTGAAAATTGAAATCTATAATTTGTAACAAACATAGTTTCTGCCAATTATAATGGTTCGACCAAAATGGATAATATCCCGGTGTAGAATAAAACAGATTTAAATTACAGTATTTTTTTAAAAACAGTTTAAATATCTTAATATTGATAAAAATATATAGGCCCAAATACGAGGATAAAAACTTGGTTTTAAATAAGCCCCAAAAACATATGTGTATGGTATAAACATTAGGAACCAATTTGTAACAAACTAATTGGGAACAAAAAAATTAAATACTGGTAGGTCACAGAGCATGATTCGTTTAAATCGGCAGTACTTATTGAAATACTGAAACCTGACTTGACCCAACACAATAATATGATAAAATAGTTACCTAATTGATAATCCTTTCAGCAAAGCTATGAAAAAAAATGATCGCCACAAAACGTCACCATAGAAGAGTTGCAAATGGAAAAGTTGTCACCTTTATTGTGAAATAGATTTAAGGCAATTCAGAACAATCGTTACTAAGTTAAAAATCCATTCTACTGTTGATAAATTAATATCAATTGAGACACAATGTAGCTTATAAATAATTATATCTGATAGCTATCTAGCTTCAAAGCAATAATTTATTGAGTCATGCATGGTCACATAGCACTTCGAACAATCAAATATGATAATGTATCTAATGTAGAAACAATGAGAAGGTTTAGATTTTCTGGCAACTATGGGAATATTTTTTCAACCGAGCACTATTATTTTCATTATTAGTTTAACACCAGGGTTATTAATTTATGCATAATATAATGGATATAAATGAAGAGGGTAGTTTGTAAAAGTGCACCCTCATTATCTGGGAGGATGATGAAACCAAATAAATAAGTCACATGTAGAAAAGGATTTGACAGGGCGTCCGCTCTATATTAGAATCCCCATCACTAGAATTCTAGTATTTTACGAGCCTAGCATCTTAGACAGTTTAAAAAATTTGTTATACTTATACAATAAGCATATATTATTAGTTTACAGAGAACAATAAATAATACGGTGAATTGAATAATAGTAATATTAAGCTTGTTCGTAGGTATAATAATATTAGAAAATGAATACTCACTAAAATTACAGAATTATTATTATTATTATTAATAGCACCGCGTCTTACTACCCGTTAGTGTTATACGCACTTACGCTAATGTGTAATGGTAGGGTGATTGTGAAATGAAATGGAGGGCCTACAGTTTAACGTGGAATCCGAACCACGGTGGAGGCCTGGCATTCCTCACATTCACAAGTTGTGATTAATACACGGCTTGTCAGAGGTGAAGGAAGGGTTCGGCAATCAGATAAATCTGTGCCGAGACCGAGGATTGAACCCTGGACCCCAGCACAGAAGTCTGACACCTTACCCCTAGACCACCAAGTTACCTAAATTACAAAAGAACATAATTATCTTAAGGAATAGGAATATCTCAACATAGATATAAAAGTATTTTGGTAATTCATATATAATATATATTTATTATTATAAACTATCCCAACTTAGCTAAACCTAAACTTCCATGCGGAAACAATTTTTTATTTCTAAAATATCTTCCCCTAAAATACCGTGATCACAAACACACTATCATATTCCATTCTTCCACATTAAGAATATTTTCCAAAAATACTCTATAGTTTATTTTAACAGTATTAGACCCAACCATTTTAAGCTTAATAGAGATTTTTTATTTAATGATGATTGGAAGGTTAGTTTTTGTTAGGTTGGGATAGTCTATAAACATACTACCTTTTGAGGTTCCAAACTTTTAGGACTGAAAAGTTATTAATTTAATAGTTTTAGAATAAATTAATTTATGGCCTGCTCCGTCAATTTTTTATTTTTTATTTTTTAACGATCCCTGTTATAGCCTCAGATTTTATTGGCATGTTGTTGCTAAAGTGTTGGTGCAATACTAATTGAAGATGACATTTTATCATTCTATATGCCAAAGTGACATAAACGCCAGTGACTAACAATAAGTTATCAGACAAAGCTACGAATTATCAACAGAACTTGCATATCTGCTATCACATAACGAACCAGAAGTTGCAATACACATGGACGTGACCTCATACTTATATTGATTTGCTTTATGATTTGATGTTTTTATAAATCTTAACTTTCATTTCCCCTGATGGAATAATGTATATATTTTGAGTCTATGCCTAGTCCAACTATGCAAGTACAGTAGGGCCCCGTATCCGCTGATTCAGTTATCCGAAGTTTACTGCTGTTCAATTTTATTTATTTGTAATTAAAGATTAAAAAAGGGTTTATAAGTTTCAAACCACGCGCCAAGCGAGAACCAGACGCAGGACAAACGCTCCTACTATGAACAGTACATTACTTGACTCATAATCATCATCATCATCACTATCATCAGTGATCGTCGCAACAAGAGTAATGGAGAATAGTAAGTACACTGTAGTGTACAGTACACGTTATTATTATGTACTTTATTTAATGTTCGTAGTGTCTTAGTGTGAAGAATAATTCAGCAATTAAACTTTAACGTATTTATGTATGTTACATGAATATCAAGTTATATAATAGTGCGGTATTATCCGTGGTTTCACGTAACCGCGGTGGATCTAGGAACGTATTACCCACGTATATGGGGGGTCCTACTGTATAAACTATCTTAATTATTTACTCACCTTTCAATATTAGTCAGACCGTTTATTTTTTAATTTACCCATTTTTCCAGACCTACAGTTTTAAAATATATTTTATTATATTTCGGAAAAATACTGGTTTTATAAATATTATTTCATATAAAATATTTTTATCTTTAATAGACAGCTTTTCAATGATAATACGTTTCGTATCTCAAAGATTTGCAGAGATATGTAAAATAATATATTAAAATTGGAAATATTCGCTTATGTGGAGTACCCAATCGACCGATAAAATTAGAAAGGTAGTTTTATTTGTAATTTTAAATTGATCTTAGATGAGAATTTTAATTAAAATCGTTATATTGGATTTTGAGAAAATCGATTCTTTCTCTTTCTACCCTTAATTTAACTACCTTCAATTTTAGAGGAGAGCTATGTATATTATTTATAAAGGTGATTGTAGGACCTAATGAAAACCTAAATAACAAGTATCAACCGGATTGGTAACATTGTTTCAAGCGTATAAACCTAACGGGTAGTAAGACGGAGGGCTAAAAAAAGTGTCAGCTCTAAATATATGAAATGACGGTATATTTAAAACCACTTTTTCAGGGATCAGAGAGTTATTAAACGTTAGCATCGATCAAATGTAAAATTAGACTTTGATTTTCTTTACAATCACAAGATTAAATAACATTTAATTCATTTATGAACAAAAAAAAATTGTTATGGCTTTAATTTTATCTTAAACTTGTAATATTATATTTAAAAGAAGTCTAATAATTTTGGTAGTGCTCTAGGTGTGGTCTAGGGTTGAAATTAAAACTTATATATATAATTATTTACTACTTCAAACCCGGCATAAGACAGTTCATTGCAAACATTTAATCCTTATGAATATATTTATCTTCGAAAACATACATAATTTTAGAGAGTACGTATAAAATGTAATTCTTCATATTATTTGGTGTTAAAATTTATCCTGACCTAAAATTATAGTACATCAACAGGGTTTACTCGTAATATCCAAGTTTTTCTTAGACTAATATCATTTATAGGAAACCAAAACCAGTAAGATTTTTATTAACTATTATTTCTTGAGCTATGGTCCCAAATTATGTTTCACATTAACTGCTGTTATAGCTATATGGGTAGCTTAGGCTCTCATTTTCTTGCACACATATAGTATGCCATCGATACTCTTGTCTTCATTTTCAAAGCATGTTTTATGTCCTTGTTGTTTAGAGAACAGTATGGATCTTTTAGGCACTGATACTAAACAAAAGGCTTGGAAGTCAATGTTTTAGTATTATACATTATTTAAAATAATTATTTTGTTTTAGAGATCCATACACTAACCTGATTTGTTACGCTCCACTATCAACATAACCTCTAGATCTAATATAATATACCACAATATCGAAAGTGTGATATTTTTTGCTGGTGACAGAATTAATAGAATAGTTCGGGTTAAAATATTATTAAAAACCAGAAAACAAAAATAATAACCAGGACTTTGTAAAGGAAAACAGCTTAGAACGTGCATTTTATAAAACTTTTAGGATCATAGTTACACATCCTGTCCAAATTATGAGATTATATTTTTACATTCATAGCGATCATAAGGATTAAAGGAGAAAGAATGGAAATATAGAGGAAGATGGAGGCATTTCACTAAACTGACCCGGCCACAGGCTGGAAACAGTTGTTGATGATGATGATGATGATGATTATGATTGGCATAAGGAAAGTTTACATTCGCATGTTTCTCCGCGACAGTTCCCACAAGCTGACACACATTACAGGCCATGTTTTCTACATGCTCAAACTGCCGTTCCGTATGGCTGCATCATTGATGCCGTACTAATTCTCTTTTTAGATGAGATCGTCAACAATGGTGAACTTACCTCTCAGTAGAGTCACGTATATTTGTGCTTGCGGTGGTCAGTACAGTAAAAACAAAGTTAGCAAATCTTCAATTTGGATTTTAATTTAAATAAATATCTAATGCTCTAATATGATTAATAAAAAAACAGTTACTACAATTTCAAGACAATTATTTTAATGTGATGCGTAGCGAGATTCGGGGTTTATCGCCTTTGTTCGGTGAGGGCGATGTAACCTTGACCATAGACAAAGTATCTATCTCTCTCTATGCCTCGGCGGTGGTCGGTCATGTTTCGCTTGTTTGGAAGCCAAGCTTTGCGGATTATATGGTTTTATTTCGGGGCTATATTTATTCTCCCGTTTCTGAAGCTATGGTGGTTGCTAGGTGGAGTGAAAGCTTATTTTAAGGGTGATGCTGCGGGAAACCCATCCAAGGGTCATGTTCCGTGTGTCTGCGTACTTAATAGATGTATAGCGGTAACAAGGCAGGCTTAGAATATAGTAAACTCTAGCACCGCGTCTTATTACCCATTTGGGTTATATGCTTATACTACTACTAATTACAGTAATGGGCTAGGGATCATGAAGGTTGAATTTAAATGAAGTGTACCCGAATTTCCATGGATATGTATATATAGGCTATATATACTTATATATAGAGAGAGTTGTAAATTATTTAGGATAAACTACCCTCAGTACATCTGACCAATATCGAACCCTTCATCAGCAGATTAATATATTGTAAGAGTAGCGCCTTAGACCATGCGGCCACCGAAACGGCCTTACTATATATACTATTAGTATGTTTATGGTCAACATTGGAAAAAATGTTTCCGCCAGGACCAGATTAGTTTGGTCGTTTAGGTATTTTGTTTTAAGTTGGATGTTTACGCGGGGTTGGGTTTTTTATAATTTTTTTTTTTTTTGCGAAATTATTTTGGTATATTTTGCATTTAGTCATTGAAAATTAGATTTGCAAAAAATTAATAAATTAATTTGCTTGTTAAAGCATCCACTTAATAAAGAAATGTTGGAAGAAAATTAAATATTAAGATTAGGATCAAGCAAATAGATAATTTATGCTGAGCAAACACACAAAACACGCTCTAGATCTTTTGATACGGACGAGTCTATTAGTGAAAGTAAGGAATCACGGTTAAGTTTCAACTGCATAGTATTTGACGGTGATAAATCTTGAAATTGACACAGTATCAAAGATCTAAAAAAAATTCCCAACCAATAGAAATAAGTATTAAATAAATGTAAACTTACAAAATAAATTCTATAAACATTCATTTGTTTGAAAAGTTGAAACGAATTGGATGCATTATATAAAATACCAAGCCATCCTTTATTATTTTTTAATACGCCGTATTAATTTGAGAACATCAAGGTGTTTGATTACATAATCTAAGGGACAATTATGAGGAGTGCATTTTTATAACAATACCAGCATTAGCTTGGGTAGAGGATGGGAAAACCACAGTGATAAATAACATGTCCCCTCTCCCCCACTCACAGGTCTATCTGGCTGAAATTTAATTAAAGCAATTTTCATAATTTTTTCGTAAACATTAATTAAAATATAGTGCCTTCCAAACAAATATACTTGAAAATGTTTTAATGTTATAAAAGTTTAGCAAAATACATGTGTTTTCCAACAGTTATATGAGGTTTTATAAAACATTTTTGAAATATGAATTAAATTTATTCATTTTGTTGGAGAGGGGCATATTATACATACAAAATATGAATAAAATATGGAAAAATTATGTCCTAAGCTAACCTAGGACATGTGTAAAAAGTTAACATACTTTATACCATACTGTTATTAATTAATGGATGTACAACTCAAAGGGATTTATTTTAATAATCGTTCATTATATATGAGTTCAATTTAATGAAAATTTTAAATCCCTTTATTAAATAATTTAGAAAAAAAAGATAAGAAAACTTTGTAGTGTGTGCATGTGCTTTTAAAAATCTACACACTTTTAAAAAAAAACCCTTGTTTCATATTTGCAAACCTTGCATACTAGCCTACTTTAAAATAACATTCCTCTCCTGTCAACATTTTCATGTTGAACGAGCTTCTAATAACATAATATGATTCTTTGTCATGTGCCCGTATATTGTAGGTTCTCTTTCTGACAGTGATTCATTATACTTATTGTATATGAACCGTGGTGGTTGACATAGATAGTGAACATGCTGTTTGTATTGTTAACCTTTTCATTGTCCGTGGAGTAGCAGACCCATGGCTCACAAAAGAAAGAATAATATATTATATACTGTTGAGCCAAAGTGGAAAAAGACAAATAAAAAGTAGGGACAGAAAAAAAATTAATACCTAATTTCCTTGAAATTGGTGAACTCCTTTTCTAACCTAGCTTTGACTTGAATATTAATATATACAGTGATTGCAGGACATAGTACATATAGTTAACTTCACTGAACATGATAACTTATAAGAAAATAATTATATTTAACTATTATTTTAAATTTTAAATTTACGTAACGTAAACCATGAATAAAGCATATAACTAAACAATTACATGCTGCTGGTGTGAGCCGAATAAGTTGATCTATTTTGAATCAATTATCTAATAATATTGAATTATCGAAAAATATTAATTCATAATTAAACAAAATGTCATATTTTTAATATCACTAGATAATCATAGTTTAATTACTACGAGTGTAAAAGGTTTTAATAAAACAAATTTTGTATTCTAATTTTAAAAATAAATTAAGCTAAGTGTAATTTTGTGAATAAATGGTTTGTTACTTAGATTGTTATATGTTCGTATTATTTATAGATGAAAAACATTTTGTATGGTGTTCCGCAAAGACATTCGCACACCTTTATCTAAAAATGGAGACATATACTTATAACTCATAAGATATTTGAAAAAATACTAAAAATATAACTGCAAAAGAGCATAGAAATCAATATCCCTTTTCTTTAGACGTCCATTAAAAAAATACAGTTGCTTAGAGCTAAAAAAATATTAGATTTATAAAAATTATATTTCAAATAAATGTGGTTTTTTTAAATTTTCAACAGCCCTACAACTTTGCAAAGATAAGATATTTCATATCTCAACGGATTGCGGAAATATAATCCGCTTTTGTAAAAATACCCTGGAAGCCATTTTCTCGGATAAACAGATACGCCATTTTGTTTGTAATGTTAAATAGAGCCTAGATGAGTTTTTTAAATCAAAATCGTTAGAGTCGATTCACTCTTTATTAAACTAACCTTAATTTTAGGGTTGGATATCTAACTATAAAAATCCCTCTGGGGAACCTTATGAAAAACCCTAGATATAAAGTTTTAGTCAGATTACTAAAATGTTTTTGGTTCTAGAGCCACCTATGATCACATAGACAGACAGACAGCATCGCAAATATATCACTTTTTAGTTTCAAGGGGTCATGAAACATCAACATGCATCAAAATATCGAATTATATTTTTTTAACCATCACAAGACTTATCTCTCCGAGGGGTCTAGAAAAAGTAAGAAAAAAAAGCAGGGAAACTCCTATAGAAGGTTCTGGATGCATAAGAGTGGGCTACAAAAGTAACAGCCAATGTTCATAAACAACAGTAGGGAAACATAAAATATGTTTGGAAACATATAAACAGACAAGCTCATAAATCCAAGAAAAATACTTTAGAAGGATCAATATATTGAATAAAATAACAAGTTCACAGCTAGCGCCATTATTAAAAATCATCACTGTCTGGTTTTGTCTATATTTATATGTTAAGTGAGTCCTTTTAATTACTTGTGGAATGTTATATTCTACTTTTTCTTTTAATATAATTCATAGTTGTACTGCGTAAACATAATTATGTCCTTGTTCTTTCCTACGAGTTAATTTATTTTTACATTATATTTTGTGTCTTGGTGCTAATGGCCGCATTTATGTCGACATGCCTTTATACCGTGGTGGTATTAGTTTGCTAATTATTTACAACTTAGGGTAACGCCTGGTATTTTTGTATCTAATAATCTCTAAGGCTAGTTTGTGATATGTCCTTTTAGTGTTGGCCACTGCATTTAAGGAAGAGCAAATTCCTTCCACTTAAGGAACCATGATATTAAAGGGGGGATCTCTTTGTTAAAGGGAAGATTGCTCACAGATCTAATTCCCAATTTCCATGGGCCATGTTTAGTGTAGAGTAGATAAACCTATACTCAATTATTAACGATGGTAGGTATAACGAGTTAACCAGAGCAGCTACTACGAAATCCATGACATACATTTGCGATCATTGTTTTCATTCTTGTTATGAAAATAGTTAATCTTTTCAACAACAACAAAAATCCTTTCAAAAAATTATTTACTTACGTATATGTTAAGGGTTTTTAAAGGGGGGATCTCTTTGTTAAAGGGAAGATTGCTCACAGATCTAATTCCCAATTTCCATGGGCCATGTTTAGTGTAGTGTAGATAAACCTATACTCAATTATTAACGATGGTAGATATAACGAGTTAACCAGAGCAGCTACTACGAAATCCATGACATACATTTGCGATCATTGTTTTCATTCTTGTTATGAGAATAGTTAATCTTTTCAACAACAACAAAAATCCTTTCAAAAAATTATTTACTTACGTATATGTTAAGGTTTTTTTTTTTTACATTTTTAAACAATCAACACTATTTTTAAACTTATAAATATTGTTTTAAAATGCCTTTAATTAAAGTCACTTTCATTAAACTTTTTTATTAAATAAAGATAGGCCTATTTCATTTTTACTTATATTTCAAGGACGAGAAAATCGTTGCTAAAACCGCGTCTATACTCAAGGCTGGAAGCTATGACCTACACTACTATCAAATTACGTTGAAGTTTTGATGGTAGTTTATTGTTCTTCTAATAGGTGCCACGATTGTTGGTCGTTCATACGTTAATAATTAACTTGTACCGAATGCAGTCTAGAATTACTTTCTGAAACACCACTCGTGTGTACGGGTACGTGTAAGATACGGTCATGGTATAGACTTATTAGTTAAACTACAGTTCAATTTTCATTAAAAAAAACCTTTTATAAAATAAATATTTTTTTTTTTGCTGCCAACATTGAAAACATTTTACTATCTTATTAGTGCTACCTATTTTAAAGGTTTTTATAACATCTATCAAAATTCACAGTTGCAAATCACATGTACTGGTGTATGAATACGTGAAAGAAGATTTAGTAACTTTTCCATCTGTCAGATAATGCCCTTCCTATGAAAATTGGGCTCTAGATTGACCATTCCAACGAGCATAAATGTGAGGGGGGGGAGGTGTTGTAATGATGATTAATTTCTTGGTTTAGATATATTTACATACAGGTGTGCTATACAATTGATGAGTCCCCGTGATAAAGTGTAGGGTGTCTTGTGTTCGGAGAGTGAAACCTTATTTTGAAAAACGATACAGCTAACAATGCATAGCGCTATCCGGGCTGATTACCCTACTTATTTTACTTGTCAATGGCTTGATAGCGTTTACAGTATCATCCACATATGTCAAGTAAAGCAAAAAGCAATGAATGAAGAGGTTAGAAAGAAACAAATTAAAGTGTTAGTTTCTCTGACGGCTAGTTCTAGAAAATCCAAACATAACTCATGTTTTAGCAAGTGGCCTTGAGCATAGTGGTTGGTCATTCGTGTGAACACATTAGTAGAAATCATAACGCTTGTTTTTTTTAGTAGAGGTGGCAGAACCAGGTGAAGGGTCAAAATGGCATTGCCCCCCTGGAATTCATTTTCCTCCTATAGATTTATTTAACTCACATATGATATTCTCTAAAAAAAAAAGTGTAAGATTAAAAACAAATGCCAAATAGATTCAAGACTCATTAAATTTGTATATAGGCCTATTTCCAGGAAAGGTCTCCTCTATATACCTTCTAGATACAAGATGCATTTAATTTTCAAAAGTGTTCCAGGAGAAGGAAGACCACTCCAAATAGCGTCTAATGACTTCTAGTTTTCAAAAATTTGCTTTGAAAATACCACTCCAAATAGCGTCTAAAGGCATTTAAATTTATTAATTGTTCCAGTCAAATACCACTTTACAAACATTTCTAATGGAATGTGCAGTTGCCAAATTTGATCAGTTTGAGACAGATTGGCAATTTCTATATTATAATCTTATTAAATTATATTAAGGTTGTACACTTTATGGTAATACATCTGAAGCTTGGTTTATGTCAATAATGGTGTATTATTGTGTTTATTATTATTTTTATACTAAACCTGCTTAATATAGATACTGCACAAACTAATCATCTGCAATGAGTAGGTTATGGTCTGAATTCTGGCATGTCGAACTGAAGATGGTTTTCACCAATCAGTCAAATAAAATTGTACCATTTTACAAATAGCTTCAAGAGGCATCCAATTTTCAAACATGTAACGGAGAAGGGAGCCTGGATCTTAATTGACTTGGAAGGAAGAGACCCTTAAAATCCCATATTTTACTCTCCTCCTCCTCTTTATATTCAATCCCTCATACAAAAGAAAAGGTTCGCGTGCCAGTGTTATTTAGTGACGTTGATATTATTTACAAAATAAAATATATACTTTCACAAATAAGTAATTACAGAGTGTCGCGTCGTTTCAAGACCGCACATTACAATCCACCCTTAATTTCTTTGATCCACACTTCCTGAAGACCCTGTCCCTCGTCGTCTCCTTAGTATAGTCCCTGATACTAAGGGCCAGTTTCATAGTCAGATTTAGTACGCCTAAAGTGCGAGTCGATACTAAATACAGGACGACACCTACCTAGACCAAAATGGAATGGGCCAGTTTCATATGTGAAACTGGCCCATTCCATTCAATTTCAGGTAGGTGACGTCTTGTATTTAGTACAGCGCCGCACTTGAGGCGTACTAAATCTGACTATGAAACTGGCCCTTAGACTACTACGGAGGGCTCCAAGCTCTATCTTAGGGTTCGGCCAGACTGACAAGCGTGCGAGCGAGCGCGCAAGCGACTGGGTGGCCAGACTGGCGAGCGAGCGCGTGATTAGCAGATAGCTCTCGATAGTTGTTGACGAGGAGGTTCCGAATCTTGGCTCAGTGAACTGAGGGTAGTTTTTGACAAGTGATTTATTGTTTTAGTTTTCTCATACTATCTCCACGCTAATGGTGATTCTTATTTGTAAAGGCCTACTTTGATAATATTGAAGAATTTTAACATAACAGTTTTATATATATATATACGTATAGGTATGGTTTATGATCTTACCAATTTAATTAGGCCGTTAGTAGCAAGTGTGCTAAACCTATCGATATTAATAAAAATGTCAAAATGAAAAGTTTTCCTAGCAGTCAATGAACCAACATACAATAATATTGCCTAGCGCCTGTAAACTATACTGTGCCGGGTGTAGCGCGCGCGCTTGAAAAATATGAACCAGTTCTATCTTTCAAGCGTGCGCGCTCCAGTCTGGCCACCTCTCATTACAACCAATGTGTTATATTTTATATTTTGGTCGCTCGCGCGCTCGCTCGCTCGCTCAGTCTGGCTCAGTCTTACACAGGACATCCACAGATGCTGCACCAATACCAATAATATTTCTGCTATCGTAGTCAACCTACGTAGTTTGAACTCAAGTAACTCAGTTCACGTCAACAAGATCTGGACTGGACACATCCTTGGTTTGGTGTTCTCGAAGATGTTTAAAAATTATTTATCCACGATTCGCTTCAAAAACTCTCTACTTTTCTCTGCGAACTATTAATGATATTCATACCGACAGTGCGTTTGACCTCTTTCGAGGATATTAGCGTGATAGCTATTTCTTTGTTATTTTATTGCGACTAAAGATATTCTAGGACTTATTTTTTCTTAGCACCGTGTCTTACTACCACTTCAGGCTATGCGCATGCACTAATTAGGCTAATGAATTAGGTATGAGGGAAAATGACGAATTTAGAGGAGGTGTATCTGCATTTGCGTGAAGGTAGACTAGAAAACCATTTTGGAAAAAACACTCTCAATACACACTACCGAGATTCAAACCCTTATATTCCTGTCATCGGTAGTCCAATCTCTTGCGAGAGTAACGCCTTAGACCATGCGGCCACCAAAGCAGGCTTTCTAGGAGTCTTGATGAGGGTCCATGATGGTACAGTACGTAATAAATTCCTGAAGGAATGTGATCCATCTCATTCTAGGAATAATACTTGTCTGGTCTGATTTGGCGATGATTATGACGTTGGTTGGTTGGGGTTCTAATCCTGTCTAAGTGTACTAAAGGAGATTTCCCTTACTATTTTCCTACCTTCCTTTTGCACACATATATGTACATTTATTTTAAACTATACCTTTTTAAGACCTACCCCATTAGTGTAAATATGTGGATAGTCCGGACAGTTAGTAATACGCGCTGCAAAAAAAAAAAAAAANAAAAAAAAAAAAAAAAAAAAAGCTACCTCGTCAACCATTTCTGACTCCTTCGGTGGGCACATGGTCTAACTCTCTACTCTCACAGTAGACTAGACTGCCAAAGACAGGGAGCTTAATGATAGATTGTACAGCGTCCTACCGGCAGGACAGAACATGCTACCGGTAGGACTTTTTTCTACTGCTAATATGAGTGCGTTCTGTCCTGCTAGCAGGACTAAGATATATACCGTGGTGAATAGCGAGAAATTCTCTTTCAGAGCATTCAAGAACGGTGTTGGTAAGCCTGTTCGTCTATAAATGGTGCAAAGATTAGCGGTAGGCGACAGGATCCACGTTGTCGCGACACATTTCGATGCTTCCGGCAGTGAAAACGCGTGGAGTATAAGGGCAATTTTGGTGATTGACTGAGACACCTACAACAGAAAGCAAGCTTCTATAAAACACTGTGTGGTCCTGCAGCAGTTTTATATACCCCCCAAACTAGCCGTGACTGCTTCTATTATCATGTACAACATGGAATTTCAATTAGATAAATTGTTTTCTATTTTATCAATTACTTTTGCTTTTATTATCAAAGATACACAATAGTAAGTCCTGTTTACCTCTTTATTCCTAAATACCCGCCTCGGTGGCGTAGTTGGCTAACGCACTAGTCGTATTGAGCTCGACCGCCGAGGACGGGGAGATTGAGGTTCGAATCTCGGTCGGGTGAACTGGGGGTGGTTTTTACTAAATGGTTTTCCACTCTCCCTCCACACAAATGCGGGTTCACTTCCTTTAAATTCAACCCTCCCAATTCCTAATCCATTAGAGTAATTAGTACTTAAGCGTATAACCCTAACGGGTAGTAAGACGCTGTGCTAAATATTATTATTATTATTATTTATTCATAAATAGTGTGTGTATTTTTTTCATTTATTTAATTTTTATTCGGAGTGAATTTTTAGTTTTTAACTTTTTGATATGCCATTTTATTATTTTTCACAAAAATTTAAGGTTCGAACTTTGATCGGGTGTACTGGCGGTGGGTTTTCCAAAATGATTTCCCACGTAAATTCGGGTACACTTCCTTTAAATATAACCTTCATAAGCCCTAAACCAATAGCATAATTTGTACACAAGCGAATAACTCGAACGGGTAGTAAGACGTGGTGTTAAAAAAACTGTTTCCAGCAGAACAACTAGCATGATGGATGATGTGTCGTAGGAATCACTCTAATTGTTTCTCTGGCACCTACTCAACCTTGTGTTCCAACATTTGTTTCAATAGGGGATATTATGTTTCTGAGCCAACATACACCTGAGTTCGTAAGTGAACGCTTATTGTACGTTACCTACTAAGGTCGGTGTTCCAATGACCCTAAATTATAGTGTACTGAAGGAAGTGAAACTATTGGCCTTGAAAACCAGTTGCTGCAGAACACGCATTGTCTTACCATGTTCAGAAGGAGTAGATGTATAATTAAATCTTTCTTAATTCAATATTTAATACACATTAACTTTCAATAACCACCAACTTTATTCTCATCATTGTGATGTTCGTGTTTCTATAAATAGAGAATTGTTTCTTTACCAGAGCACCCATTTGACACACTTTAGTTCAAGAATCTCAAACTTGCGTTTCATGACACCTCGAAACAGAAAAAGTGGTTTTCACGATCATCTGTATCCCTATATGTCTATGACTTGGCCTAAAGCCGAAACCATTTTACCGATCAGGCTAAAAAGTGTTATTTAGGGTTTTTATAAAGTCCCGCCGAGGAGTTTTTGGGATTAGATATCTAACTCTAACATTTAGGGTGGTTTACTGAGGCGCACAAAGCGGAAAAATTGATTTTTTCGAAGTCCACTTTAATGGTTTTGATTAAAATTCGTATATAGCTACTGTTTAACACTACAAACAAAATGATAATATTCATTTTCCCACTAAAATGACTTTTAGGGTATTTTATATAAGCAAGATTTTGCAATTTTTATCATATCTCTGCAACTATTTAAAATACGAAATAATCTATCATTGTAAATTTGAATAACTATTAAAAATAAAAATATTTTATTTGAAATATATTTTTATAAAACCAATAGTTTCTGAGCCATAAGCAAATTTAGGCTATATTTTTAATGGAGATCTTTGAAATGTGAAATTAATTGCTATGTTCTTCGGGGAACAGAAAGGTTTATATTTTATTAATGTGTCTGTAACAGTGTATATTATTTCATATATATATATATATGCTCTTTGGTGGAGTGTATTTGCAACCATGTATGTTATTTAGTTTTACAGATCTTATGAATTTTTTAGTAAATGTCTCTATTTTAATAGAAAAGAGAAAGTTTGTACGGTTCACTGTACCATTTATTTTAAAGAATGCCTTATGAGAGTGCAAATATTTCTAAGAACAAAATAGAAGGTGAACCTTATTTTTATTTTTTATATTTATTACCTTTTTATTACAAAAATATAATTAATTAAGTTGAAGTTATTTTTACTTAAAATAGTGAAAATATTGTTTTTCTTTCAATACAGCCATCTTAGTGTTTTACATTTTCAATATGGCTCTGATGGCCTGCTCTAATTATTTGTATTATAACAAATTAAAAAACAAGTAATTTAAACTAAAATAATCAACAGATCTTTTCAATACCATATCACAGCTGGTAGCACATCTGCCTACTAAACTAAGGGTTTAAGGTTAGATTTGTGCGAGTCCAAAAAATGTATAGGCCTACTTTGTGAAATTGGGACTACCACTTTCCACATAGGAAGACTAGGGGTCTTGTATGCAATTTAAATTAAGTTAGTTTGTAAGTAATGAGCCTAGTCATAAAGCGTGCGTTAAATACCCCAAATAAATAAACAAATTAATTAAAACCCATTGAAAAATTTATTCAACAATCACTTTAAAAGACAAAGCAAACTAGGGCTATTTGTTATGTGTTTACAGGCACTCTCAACAATTAGTATGGTCGATAGTCAAACTATCTATTTTTTAAACTCCATGGCCATATCGACCGAGTGATTACAATCCGTTGACGAAGATAATGCCAACTTCTAATGATAGAGGGTGGCATGTGATCAGCACAGCGAACCCTTCGGCTGTTAATCTCAGTTTTATAGACCCAAACCACTACTTTTTCATTAAAATAGCTCCTCAATTATTGTACTCACAAGGCTGAGTTGACCCCGTTCCAGACCCACTGCTTCACAACAATTCTGGAAACACCGGGGATCGAATGTGCTATCTCTGGATCTGTAGCCAGGAACTCTGACCACTAGAACACAGAGGTGTTCATTTAAGCTATAAAACATAGCTAAATTAAATGAAAACAATTGTGTATTGTTTATTGTTATAAAAAGATATATAAATCACTCAAATGTTTAAAAAATTAAATAATTAAATGATATCCAGGTTTGTACATCATACCATTATTAAATTGTTAGAATTTTTTAAAACGTGTTTAGAACAATCAACAATATTCCAGAACTAATCTCCCATATAGTTATTTAACTTGGCTTTTAAACTTTCTGAAGGTAAACATCATGTTTTGATGACTTTGACTGTTGAAATCTTATTTTAATTCACACATCTTGACTTTTTTACTACATTAATTTTCAGTGGTTAAATATTGGTATTTTTTTAAAACATTTTAACAAAAATTTTGGTCATAATATTAAGATTTTAATTATTATTCTTAACATTTTATTAAAATATAATAACAGCTTAGGAAAATACAGGCATTTAGTTAACTGACTAGAAATCCTTATTTATTCTGTAGATCCCATAAGTTGCAACCTCAAAACTTCTTCCTCAGCAAATACACGTACCTACCATATCTTCGCAAATTATAGGTTGGCCAAAGTTTGCTAGCTGCGAAATAAGTTACGTGCTTCGCAAATTACACTCATTTATTTATATCAGCTCAATTTATGACGTTTAAAATACCCAAGTCATATTCATGCTGTAGGTCAAAAGATCATCTCACATGACCTTTAAGTAATAGTGAGAACGTGTGTTTACACCTAGTGCTTAGAAAATATTAATAAAACCACATATCGCTTAAATAACGTCCTCGCGTCTCAGAGGAGATAATTATAATAGTAATTTCATAGATTATTAAGTCGAGAGAAGTTTCTGATTTTACAACCATACCTATTAAAACGAACTTTATTATTTATCTATTTGATGTATTTAATGCGCACTCTCTGAACCAACTGAGTGTATCTGCACAAGAGCATTTTTCTATGAGCGAGAGAGAAAGGGCCTACCAATTTTGCAGGGAACAGTATTTTCACATACCTTCCAGGGTTATTCTACATGCCACATTCGACATGGGACCTACAGCTTTACTTCCCCTCCCGAAGGAAGTTGTGCCACGGATTTTATTCCCTTAAGAAAAATCTGTCGACCTCAGCTGGGTTTGAGCCCACGACGTACTAAGTTTATCTAGTCTTACACTCCGGTGACGGAGAGGTTGGGGTTCGAATTGTGGCTAGGTGAACTGAGGGTGGATTTTCCTTCATTGTTTCCCATTCTTACCATCACTCAAAATGAGGATGTTTCCTTTAGAAATATACCTTCTTTAACCTTATCTTTATCCTAGTGTAGTCGTTTATAGCACCACGTCCTACTACCATTTCAGGTATGAACTAATTACAACCCACCTTAATTGCCACGTGGCTCAACGCGCTAATCTCGTGTTGGAATAGACTGCCGAAGATGGGGATACCTATGTTCGATCCCGGTTGGATGCACTGATGGTGGTTATTTCCTAAATGGTTTTCCACTCTCATTTCACGCAAATTCGTGTGTACTTAATTTTCAATTAAACCTTCCTAATCCATAAGCCATAAGTGTAATTAGTACATAGGCATATAGCCCAAGCGGATGGTAAGGCGCGGTGCTAAAAAAAATCTAATTACACGTATGTGTTAAAGGTGAATAAGGTTAAATTCGCGTGAATAGAGAGTGTGTGAGTGATAAACCCTTTTGTAAAAAAAAACATCCTCTGTACAGCCGACCTGGATTTGAACCCTGATCTCCCCGTCATTGGCTGTCTAATTTATTGCGAGATTGACGCATTATATCGGGTATTAGTGTAGTTAAGTGTGAATGGTCTGAACAGGTAATAAGACCTGATCCCAAAAAATATTTAAAATTCAGTTTGAAATTTTAAGATTAATCAATTTTGGTTGTGACAATGATTTCTTATTTTTATAATTTTTTTTATTGATTAACTAACTTCTATATCCTAGCTAAATGATTTCCAGTGAGATTTTATCCAAGGACACAAAGTGTTAACACTTAAGAATTTACGACTCCATGCCCTAGCAGAACTCATTTTCAGCTACCACCCATACTTGCTTCAGTGGACTAACGGTCTAAGGCAGGGTTCCCAAACTTTATAGACCTAAGGAGATCTTGTGCCAGAAAAAATACATACTGAAGCCTTGATAAAAATGTTAACACTAATATTATGAACATTAAATAGCAATAGTTAAATTTTATAAGTATAAAGCATAAAACAAACGGAAAACATTACATGGTCTGGCTCCATCTTAGGTAAATGTTCATTATTCAAATTTGAAAAATAAATTGGCAACTTTAATTTTCTGATACTATTTTATATAGTGAAAAATGAATACATAATATTCTAAAATTGACTCACGAAGCCTGATATATCTATGATGGAGCACAGTTCAAAAACCGTAGATTCAAAGCTTCCTAAATGGTTTCCCACTTTCCTTCCACGAAATTGCGATTATATTACCTCTAAAATGCTTCCTTCTTCAATTCCTACCCCATTATATTAGTTATTATATTAGGAGTATAGCCTGGACAGGTAGTAGGAAGCGGTGATAGAAAAAACAAACTGTTACTCACCTAGGGTGTCCAGCTAGTTTCACAAAGATTCACGTTAAATGCAGCCTTACCTGAGACTAGAGATGTGTGTTGATAAATTGCTAAATTACTTTCTTACATAAATTCAATCGAGAGATCCAAATTTTACTATTAAGTTTAATCCCTCCTAAGTACGTTAATAGCGGAAATATCCCGCAACAATTTTGTCTTTAAACGTTAGGCACGCCTACAAAGGATTCAGTAAGTATTCTCTCATCTTGTTTGGCTTTAACATGAAGGTTGGGGTTTAAATCCTGGCTGGGTACAAAAGGGTTTTTTAATTGATGGTTTTTAACTTTCCGTTTACTAATCCACTTCCTCTAAGCCTTACCTTCATCATCACAGATCGGACGAGTTAGTAAGACGTGGAGCTCTGGATTGAATGTTTTAAATATTGTTTAATGATGAATACTACACCAAGGAATCTACCATACAAGTAATCCGTGCTACAATACACGCAATAAGAACGCTCTTATGGTCAGGTTGTCAAATTGGGGTATCATAAACAAAAGAGCGAAACATTTCATCTTGGGATATTCATTTTTTGATTTATTTACACTATCTATCCCAATTCCTAGCATGTAGCTCGGAACCTAGATCTACATCTTGAATTGGCATTACATATTTTAGCTATTTTCTTTTTTAAATACAATAATAAGTTTGGTAAAACACCAAAATCTAAATGTCCTATTTGTCCTTCTTTCCTATACCTATCCTACTAGTTGGTCCACACCGGGTATGTTATGCCCCCGGTACCCTAACCCACTGGTTGTTCCACCGCACTCTGGATTTAATAGTCCCCAGATTGGCGAGAGGCCTAGTGGGGGCGGGTATCCCCTTACCTACCACCTGGGGAGGCGCCCTACCGGAGATTTCACTCCGCTTACTATCTACAATATCACCACCTATGGACTTACAACTAACTTAACCTAAAAATTTACAAAACTACTTAATACTAACCTAACCTAAGTATAAGTCCTTCTTATAGTTGGCTGCAGGGTCTTTCAGTTATCGCTGATCCATTTTCTCAACTGAGAGCAGCCATTCAATGGATTGGTGGACGGAACAGACGCCCGACAGCTCCAGCCCAGCATCACACACTTTTCGCCAAGTAGGCTGGACCCTATGAGTGGAGGGGTTGATTCTCCCGTCTGGAGATATTGTTATTTTGCTCTCCCTAGCTGGTATCAAGGTTCCCTCCGGTTCTTCAGCAGTTCACACTACTGTAATCCAGAGAGCACTCCTTCCCTCAGATAAGCTATGGTTTGCCTGGAGATCCCCACCACATTCTACCCTGCCAGCCGATAATCCAGTTTGTATTTGCTACACCTATTGACTTAGTCGTGCCGTATCATTATGTGTCATCCATATCTGTTGTAACGGCACTGTCTTCTGTCATGTCACTGTCACTCTCTGTTCTGTACCCTTGTCTTAAGTTGTCCAGTCTATTTTGTCCTCTATTTTTCATTGCAGCTATGTACTTATCTATTTTGTATTTGGACACTTCATCCACGATTACACCCTGGAGACTCAATTTGTCTACTTCACGCAGAATGTGATTAACCGTGCTCGCTTGCAACGGTATCTGTAAGTTCATTCTATCTTCCAACGTCTCAATACACCCCAGCACGACGTGTTCCGGCGTCACCTCCCTTCCACAATGACAAGTTCCTGTATCCGTCAGTCGTATAGCGAAGAGAGCAGCCTTATATAGACCATGCCCAGTAATAAACTGTACCAAACCTGGAGAGGTGCTGCAGGTACTCCATACCCAACCGTTCATCGACGCTTGGAAATATCTTAGGCATTATTATACCTGTTTTGCTCCACTTCCACTCATATTGTCACTCCTCTTCAAAATATTTCCTGACTTGAAGTCCCGTTGTTATCCCTGTTCTCGTGAGATTAGCCACTTTCTTCATATACTCCTTCCTTATCCAATACAATGCCACCCTCCTCCTCACCTCTAAGTCCAAGGGCCAGATACCTAAGGCTACACACAAAGCGTCTGTGGCAATAGTCTTGTAAGATCCAGATAGCCTCAAAATTACACTTCTCTGAAGGCTTCTGATTTTCCTTCTGATTCTTATTTGTCTGAGCCGATGAGCCCACGCGCCAGTTCCATAACCCACAATGGAGACCAACATAGCCTGGTGATACAATCTGATAAGCCTCGTAGACAGTTTAAATCTGCCCTGTCCTATGCTGATGATCTTATTCATAGCCCTCAAAGCTTTTCCACATGCGTTCTCCACGTGCGTCATGAAGTCGCGCCTCTCATGCATCATCCCGCCTAGGTATCTGGTATCCTTGCTTCATCTTATAGTCTGTCCGTCAATCCTAACCCTCAGGTTTCTCTTGAATAGCCCCCTGAATAGCACGTAAGTTGTCTTTGCAGGAGCTAAACTCAGTTTTACCTTTTTACAGCAACAGTTCAACCCAGCGAGAACTGCGTCGATCTCGGTTTCTAATTCTCTTCTAGATGTTGCTTCAACTATTATGATTATATCGTCCGCAAAGGCAAATACCCCCGCCATTTAAGAGAGTGACTTGAGCTCCACTAAACCAGGTTGAGGGCTACATCCCAAAGGATCAGCCCACAGACCGACCCCTGGGGATATCCTTTAGTAAATATTTTGCCTACCGTCATTCATGGACATCTAAGTTTCGCGTATCTTCCCCTGCAGTCGTCCATAAGACTCCTGTAGAGGTTATCCGGACATATAAGTTATCTCAGCCTCCAGAATAACAATGGCCACCACAAGTTGTCAAACGCTCCCATAATGTCCACGAATATCCCCATTACGTATTTACCTCAAGCCCTATCTACAAGACTCATGGCCTCACAGATAGTGTCCTACGTATAACTGCCCCTTCTGAAACCGTACTGTTGTTGATGCAATCCCACAGCCCCTCTATGCTTTTGCAATATATTGCACAGGATATTTTCTTGCAATTTTCCGCATACACTTAAGAGACCAGTGGATCTGTACGATTTTGGGAGGTGTAGATCATTATCCTCTCCCTTTCTTAGGATAACCACCTCACTTTGCTTCCATATGTTTGGTACGCGGTCCTGAGCCATGCACTCATTCATTAATCTAACTAAGAAGGGCGCTACCTGCTCGCTGGTTTGTTGAAAACGGCATTCCCCACCCGTTACTTCTCAGTTCCTCCTGCACATATCGCTCCCAGCTTTTTCTCTTCACCTTCACCAGGGTGGATTTAACCCCTTCTTTTTTCCGTCTATACCCATTGAGGAGCAGTCTATGACTAGCAGGATCTATATACCTTTGATATCTCCTTCGTACTGCCCTCATCTCCTTTGGGAGTCTACCAAGTCATTCGTTCCATGGTCTATTGTTTATAACCAATGTATCCTTTACCATTGGGATGTATGCCCTGATAGCTCTCTGAACTGACCTAGTAAACTCCTTGGTGGTGATATTGACATTTCCTCCTTCAGCAACTTCAGGCGGCTGCGCCAGTAGCCCCCTTAGCCTGTCCCAGTTTGCCTACCTTATGTTGTATCTTATCCTTTTCTCCATGTCTGTCCAGAACTTTCAAGTTAGCAACCATTTCCCTAGCTTCTTGATTCTGGAGTGTCACGTCTATGTTGGAGCTTTCCTCAGCTCTTCCTTTGTATGTCGGTGGATTCCCCGGTAGGTTCACTACTATGAGTCTTCTCACCGCAATTATCTCCTCCAATTTCTCTCCCCTCTTATAGGCATGATATCCTCCTTTTCTTACATCTGCTCTCCTCCACACATCGCTGAACCACAGTGGGGACCTAAAATTTGTATATGCTAAGTAAATAACAGGAGTCTCTCCATATACGTCATCTACTGCCTCAATAATTCCTAAATAAGGTTCTATATCTTCTCTGTACTGGAAGTACATATTGACGAGAATGACTGTGCCTATTCTCGATCTTACCTCAACACAAGTGACTCTCTCGTTGCATAATTGATCAACCTTTGTGATCGTTACATGCTTATTAAAGACCACTACTGCACTCATTGGTGACTTCCCAGATACCACTATTCTCGCATTCACCGACATCTGTGGTAGCTTCCCGTCTCGGGTACTATATGGTTCCTGCAGTCAGACTATGTCTATCTACAGATTCTCCACCACCTTCCTGATCTCATCCATTACCGCCGCACTCCACATAGCATTCAACTGCACAACCTTTAATTTTTCAACTGTAGACATTATGGGTTATGTGTACAAACCTAAAATTTGGGCCAAGCTTCCTTAGAGTCAAATGCTTCGCGACCGTTTGCTTTTACAAAATGCCGGTAAAGCTCCTCTACATCGAGACTTTCCTTCCTTGTTTTTAATACCTTGTGAATTATTTCCTCCGTAGGTAGGTTCATGGCCTTTGGGTGTATTCTGTCCGAGGCCTCAGAGGTGGCGAAAGCAACAGAGTGGCCTTTCTCATGGCCAGTTCTTATTATGTGTCTCATGGCCAGGTGAAGGGCTTTCTGCTCTTCCAGCCTTGACAGCTGTAGAGTCTCCTCAATGTTATTGTATATCTGACCAGGATCGACCATATCCTCCATCTTATTCTCTTCTTTTTCCTCCGATGCCTTCACCTCATCCCCATCCACTGCCTTCTCTATCCCAGTGGACGCTTTCAGTGGCTTTGAAGGGTGCTGCTCTTTAAATGTTTCTTCCTTTTTTTCCTCCTCAGCTTCGATAACTCTCTCATGCATTATAACCACTCCTTTTTTCCTAAACTTTCACCTCTCGATGTTCCAGAGCTTATACTCTACCACAGTTGAGATTGAAGTTACCTCCTCAGCTGTCTCCAACCTCTACCTTCACCATTACCTGCTGTTCCAGTTGGGTGATTATCTCCATCTCAGATTTGCCTTCACTATACCTTTCTGCTCTCCTCATATTTCTCTTCCTTCTTGAAGGGGAATTCTTCTTTTTGTTACTAGACCTACATCTACTTCCTCTATTGTGTCTGTCCACGTCCATCTCATTTATTCTGTCCAGTATTTTTTGTAGCACCGTCATTAGAGCCCTTATGCCGTTACTCATCATAGTCTGTACTCTGTGTCTGTCTTTCTAAAACAGTTGGTATGTGGAGCATTCTCTGGTGTTAGGATGCTTACACATATCTTTTCCTCTATTACCTCATGGTATACACTTCTGAGTGCTCTCCTTAAACTCCTTGAGTTCGTGTCGCATCTTCCCACAGTGGCCACATACCGACTCCTTTTTAGGACAGAATTTCTCCCTGTGCCCTAAATCCCAGCATCTGTTGCATCTCGTAATAACTAGGTAGTCCTTCACCGAAACGCTACTGAAACGTAAGCAGACATGGCATACAACCAGTAGGTTTTGGATCCTTGTGGATACCTCCACAACATGGTTGGTGACCCATATCTCTCACGCTCCTGTTTTGAACCTAGGTTCGAATCCTTCTACAAATTCTTTCTGGGTGACTCTGCCCTCTAGGTTCTGTTTATAAACCATATTTTCCAGCTCCTCCATTGTCATGCCTGATGGTACGTCAAATATAGTAACGAGTGGTCGTCTTTTCCTCGGATCTTCACACTTGAGAACCTAAAGTGCTTGTATCGCTTTTTTTTTGTCTGTGTCCTCACTGTCCTCAGTTTCTATTACAACCATTTTCCCTGCTGGCCGAATAGACCTGATCCTTGGCAGGATTGAGCTTAGACATTACCATTACTTGTATATCCTTCGTATCTTCCCCTTTGCTGGATGAGATGTAAACTTTGGCTGTTTTGTTTCCCATCTCTCTGTTGATCCTCTGTGCCGAAGCCATCTTGGCATGCGCTAAACCGTTTGATGAGCAATTAGTTAATTGCCCTGACTCTTACCTTCTCTAGCTCACCACGTGTTTTGCAATGGTAGATTTACACTAAGGCCGCAATGAACTTAACTTCCAGTACCATTGAAATTATATTGTTTAGTAACTTTTGAATCCTTTGGGTTAAGGAGTCCAAACTTTTACCAAAATTAGTGGACAATTTAGCTGTTTTTTTATGATATAAGAATTATTGTTATATTTTTAGTATAACTGTTTATTAATGGGAAAACGTTAATAAATCACCCCGGTTTCAAGCTACACTCTCACAACCTCTCACACGGATACCAGAACACTTCCTTCACTGATCGTACCCCTTTACGAAACTAACTTCCACGTTGCTCCCGGATATTTTTTAGCACATTTAACGGAGCTACCGCAACATGCGACCGTCTTCGGGCACAAAAACTTTATAAAACACTTGGCTAGTTCACAGTTTGAATAAAGGGTTAATGACTTCACTGAGGGGATGGCCGTAATCCGGAGCGTGGCACCACGGTTCTGTGCCAATCTCAGTGTGTCTATCACACAGTCAGGAGGTTCTGTACCAATCTCAGTGTGTCTATCATATATTCATGAGGTTCTATGCCAATATCAGCATGTATATCATACAGTCAGGAGGTTGTGTGGCAAGCTCAGAATGTCTATCACAGTCTGTAGGCTCTGTGCCAAGCTTAGTGTGTCTATCACACAGTCTGTAGGCTCTGTACCAATCTTAGTGTGTCTATCACACAGTCAGGAGGTTGTGTGCCAAGCTCAGAATGTATATCACAGTCTGTAGGCTCTGTACCAAGCTTAGTGTGTCTATTACACAGTCTGTATGCTATGTGCCAAGCTTAGTGTGTCTATCACACAGTCTGTAGGCTCTGTGCCAATCTTAGTGTGTCAATCATACCTGTAGGTTGTGTGCCAATCTCAAAATGTCTATCACACAGAATGTAGGCTCTGTGCCAAGCTCAGTGTGTCTATCACACAGTCTGTAGGCTCTATGCCAAGATCAATGTGTCTATCACACAGTCTGTAGGCTCTGTACCAAGATCAGTGTGTCTATCACACAGTCAGTAAGCTCTGTTCCAACGCTCGGCGTGTCCGACAGGCAGTCAGAAGGTAACATCGACCAAGGTGTTCTCGGCCTGTGACCTACGACCCACCGGCCCCAAGGAGCATCATGACGTGCCTCACGCAGCCTCCATTACCTATTGGTCACAGAACACTGACCGCCACTAGTCCGCACGCATCGGCTATCCGCCTGGTTAGTTTCGGAGTCCACTACAGTTTAGATTATTCTAATAACACCATCATAAAGAACACCTTATTCGGGCCTAGGGCTGAGTTTTATTTAGTGACACGGTATGTTTTCATACACATTTTCCAGGCCGAGTCTTATAAATAATTTAATTAATCCTTCTAATCATGTTCATTTCTGTAAAATTTTTTATGAACAAAGTCCTATTTTCATTTTTACACAATTTATTTTAGCGTGGCGTCTTACTACCCGTTCCAGCTATACACATATTTCTAATTACTCTAATGTGCTAGGGAGGAGGAAGTTTGAATTTAAAGGAAATTTACCCGCATTTGCATAGAAGGAAAATATAAAACCATTTATGAAAAACCACTCTTAGTACACACTACCAGAATTGAACCGCGACCTCTCCGTCATTGGCAGTCCAGTTTATCGCAAGAGTGACGCCTTAAACCATGCAGCCTCCGAAGCGGGTTTTGCACTAAAATAGGTAGGGAGGAGGAAGGTAGGATTTATACTTCAATTAATGAAGTGTGCCCTCATTTACACGGAAGCGAAGGGGGAAATCATTAAGGGATTACCAACCTTGATACAACCGGAAAGGACTCGGATCATTATCTTTCGTCGACATTAAGGCCTTAACCCGCATGTCCACTGCTGTGGCTTTTATGTCAATATTTTTATGTACCGTATAGAAAGTATTGTCACCAGAGATCACAAAATCAAATATAGTGATTCATTCTTCTTACTTCTCCAAATCACTGGGTTTGTACATCAGACGTTTTGGTGATTTTTGTGCAACTCTACAGCTCAATACCTCTTTTATTAGAAACCTCAAACCCTTTTATTATGATATCAGGAACCCAGTTTTGATTGTGTCCATACGTTCAACGATTATAGTAAATTAACACATATATATATATAATATAAATTGTGGCTTTGCTATCCGCCTCGGTGGCGTAGTTGGCTAACGCTCTTGTTTCGTGTAGAGCCAGACTGCCGAGGTCGGGGAGATCGAGGTTCGAATCTCGGTCGGGTGAATTAGAGGGTTTTTTTCCTAAATGGTTTTCCACTATCCCTCCACGCAAATGCGGGTTCACCTCCTTCACCTCAACCTTCCCAATTTCTAATCCATTAGCGTAATCAGTACTTAAGCGTATAACCCGAATGGGTAGTAAGACGCGGTGCTAAAACAAAATAAAAAATAAAATATAGTTAATTTGTTACTCTCGGAGAAAATGGCTTTCTTTAAAGAAAACTGTTTGATATAACTAGAGAAATTACTATCGAAATAAATTGGTGTTTTCTGAAATTGAGTAGTCCAATTGATTTTTTTTTTAATTTTGAAATTTTTGTGCACATTCTTGGTGTATGCCTATATGCTTTAATTTAAAACTAAAATTATGAAAATCGGTAGAGTAGAACTCTGGGAATCATTGTTAAAAGGAATCGCTTCACGTTTTAAATAAATATAGATGAGGGGCTCCCAACTTTTTTAGGGGTTTGACCCTCAATTTTTGTCTTTTGAGACACCCCAACCATTTGATAACCTACAATCGTCCATATACTAGTTTTTAAATTATTATTTTCACTTAATCTTACTACTCATCCTGGCTATTCGCATCTCACTACACTGTAGGGGCTGGTAGAATTTGGAGGAAATGTACCCTTATTTCTCTGGAAGAAGAAAAAGGAAACCGTTTAGAAACCCTACCCCCCACCCCAGTACAACCGGCCGGAATTTGAAACCCAACCTCATTGTCAACAAACCAAACTAAACGAGCGTGATGCGTGCACCCCGATGATTTTTTTATTTTTATTTTATCAATTGCTTATATAATAAGTATTATTATTATTATTATTATCATACAAATGCAACTATGATATCACAAAAGAGAATCAACGAGCCCAGTGTATATTTTGGATGATATGCTAGCAGCACCCCTCAGCCAAACACGAGACTGCTACATTAAACTAAGTCAGCAACGGTCAGAGTTGGATAACTGAAAGGAACCTAAACACTGACTTAAAAGTTTTTTTCTTCTTTTTAACCGCTTACTTATCTATTTGAATTTGCACTGTACTATAATCACTATAATTACTGTAAAAAAATAGACATACAACTATAACCTCAACAAGCATTGTGACCCTACCTAAAACATGTCACTATCCCGAATGAGGTAGTGACCCCCAGATTGGAAACCACTGAAATATAACGGATTGGGTCTGGTCCTGTCATTGTTTGGAGCAGGGATGTCTAACTTGAAGTTAGCTAAGGGCCTCGGCAGGGTGCACACGGCACAAGGCACACGTATAAATTAGGCCAAAACAGCATCAACAATGGTTTTTTTTGTTGATACTTTAAAACAGATTTTTTTTAAAATTTTAGATTAATTGCTAGACTAATACCTAATATATAACATTAAAATTATTATAATAATTGACATACACTAATGTACAGCAAATAATATATAATTATAATATATTCTAAACATCTTAACTCTGATCAGGGTTAAATAACTCCTGGATGACGTTATATATATTTTTTTTTAACTTTTCTAAAGCGTGGTGGGCTGCAAAATATGCTGCCGAGGGCTGCATGCGGTCTATGGGCCGTCAGTTGGACAGGCTTGGTTTAGAGAACCAGGCTCTGCCCCTTGCCCTTTGAGGGTGCGTGGTTGGATTCCTGTCTGCAGAGGTCAAGTATGAATGGTTGTAATTCAACTTAGTCAGGAAGTCCCAGGCTGTAATTAGTCAGGTGTTTCGAGAGCATTGGGAAACTATTGGGCACATTAACAGTGATGTAGCCTGTACTATTAATAAATGTGGTCCGTTACCAGTTTTGTAACACATATCAGTGGTCACACGGTATAACGCGCCAGACTCGCAAATATTCTTTTTTATCACCATTGACGAGTTTCGAATCTTTATCAGTTGAACTGGATATGTTTTCAAAATTGCTATTTATTGTTTATGTTTCCAATTCCCTCTCTCTGATGATAATCGTGCACTTTCTCTGAACTTTCTTCCTCGTCCTTATCTGATAAACTAGCCCGTTAATTAGCACATGTTCTAAAATATAAAAACAGAAAACTATATTTTTTTAAATATTATTAAAAAAATGAGGATTCTGGAGGGAATATAATTTTTTTAAATATAAACATATTCTTTGAGATCAAAATTCATAACATTTTACTATGTAGGGATGTATTTTACAAAACGCCTCCATTGTAGTATTCTATAGCAACCAAACCATTTACTTTTAAAATGCCGGTCATGTCTAATCTATATCAAGGAACCTTCCAAAGGCTGGTCCCATAAAAAAATCCGCTAAGCAAAAGCTGAGAAAAGGGTCAAAAAGTAGATCTTTGTAGCCAACATCTTAAAAAAAAATGGTGGACGTAAATAATATAACTTAAGACTAGGACAGTCACAAAATCCAGTCCCCTGCCGTTAATTCATCACTATGAAAGGGTAACCCCATATTTTAATCAATGATACATTTTCGGCCATGCTAAGAATTGAATCCGGGACCCTTAGCTCTATAGGCAGACATGTTACCGACTGAGCTAAGGTGTCGGACATGTGTTGATATTATCTATGAAAAATGACAACAGCTGATAACATAACATGGCATATTAATACGGGAAAGTAGATATTGTAGCTTTTATGGCTACCAGGTAAGGCCTTTATTATGAAAATTGGACTGTAATGTTGCTGTTATAAAGTAACTTTCGGATAATAAGGACTAATTATCACTTAGCGTAGCAAAGGAAATTTGATATGTTCGCACTCAGGTCAAATTTTAACTACTGGAAAACTTGGTCATTTATCTAAAGTGTCCACGATCCAATCTTCCACTCCCAACCATAACCCCTCCCCACACACACGAGAGTAGCATTTAATTCTGATATGGAATACAGCTAAAAATAAAGGCGTTACATCGTAGTACGGTTACCTGGAATCTTCAATATAAAACATTGACCAGTAAAACAATTTTAACATTTTTTTAAATACAATTAAATCTAAAAATAATTATTTTAAAATGAAATAGCTATTTTATTGATGTCATTCTTAATGTTGTCAAATTAATATAACAATGCTGACATTTTTTTATATCTATTAAACTGTGGAAATAAATGCTCAGGTATCAAATACGCTGATACTTTTTAGTATACGTCATATTGTAAGTAATTACTTGGATGCAATCCGTTGAGTCGTTTTCCGATTTTTCATATATTTTTGCATACTTATTTACTCTATGGTTGGTGACCTGGTGGTCTAGGGGTAAGGTGTCAGACTTCTGTGCTGAGGGTCCGGGGTTCAATCCTCGGTCCCGGCACAGATTTATCTGATTGCCAAACCCTTCCTTCACCTCTGACAAGATGTGTATTAATCACAACTTGTGAATGTGAGGAATGCCAGGCCTCTACCGTGGTTCGGATTCCACGTTAAACTGTAGGTCCTCCATTTCATCTCACAATCACCCTACCATTGCACATTTAGCGTAAGTGCGTATAACCCGAACGGGTAGTAAGACGCGGTGCTAATAATAATAATAATAATAATAATAATACTCTATGGTTAGAAACTCGAAAGTTCATTGCCGTACTTAAAGAAGTACAATACCTATCCCTATCTAGAGCTAGTTCTATCCAATCCACCTCATTACACCCTAACTCTTTCGGGTTCATTATGATGTTATATTTCCATCTACGTTTAGGTCTTCTCAATGGTCTCTTCCTATTGTGTTTGCCAGTCAAGTACCCTGAACACTGTTCTAGGATCTCCCATTCGCGCTGCATGCCCTGCCCATCGTGATCTACGAGGCGTGACTATCCTAACAATGTATTGTGATGAGTACAGGGTATGTAACTCATCATTATACAGCCTCCTCCACTCCCCAGTAGCCTCATCCCTTTTGGGACCAAACATCGATTGTTTTAGAACAACCTAAATTGGTTTTCGTCATGTAAGGTAAGAGAGCACGTTTCACGACCATAGAGAACAACCGGTAAAATTATTGGTTTGTATATTCTGAGTTATAGCCTACATTCCTTGAAAGTATGGGAGATGTCAACAACTTGCTGATCAAGTAATATCATACATTTCTCAGCTATTATTCTTTTCTACATTTCTAATCTAATATTGTTATTACTAGTTAAATTTGTTCCTAAATATTGAAATTCATTAACCCTTGCAAATGACACATGTTGTTCACAGTAATATCTAAATTATTGTCTCCAATCTATGCTCTCTGTTTGATCATATACTTAGTATTTTCATAATTCACTAAACCTATTTACTTACTAACCTCTAATAAATTGTCTGCATTTCTTGAAACAGCTTCATTTCTTTTGCCCAACAAATTTAAATCTCCTACACTAATAGCTGCATTATGGCGATTATTTTTAGCATATACCAGGATTGATTTATTTCCTCTCAATATCTTACTATACTTTTGATTTTTCAATAAAAGGTATTTTACCTTCTAGCTCACGTGCGTTTTAATTTCTCTTCTTTTTACATTGCACTTCACATTTGTTTCCCTCCCCCAGGATAATATGGAGATGTAGGCCTAAAAATAAATTCCAAGCTAAGTAAATCAACGTTGCTAAGTTCACCAAAAGTCAATTGGCCTAAAAGCTAACTTCGAAAATGTCTAGGGCCTAAACTATGAAGCTCATTAAAATGCCAACCTGCATGTTAATCTCTGTGAATCTAAGAACTGGTATCATTCGAATGAGACTTAACAGTCTTGGCCTTTAGCCTAAAGTCATTCGGCCGAAAAATTAATTTCACCAAGAATCAGTTAGACTAACGTCAGTTGGCTTAAAGTAATTTAGCCTAAAATAAAATTACTAGTTTCAAAAAAAACTGGGATTTTTAAGTTCATCGAAAGTCAGTCGGCTTTAAGTCAATTGGCCTGAAGAAATTCAAATGATGGATTAAATAGCCAAGCTATTAAAGTCAAGTACGATTATAGCCGCATCTAAATATTATATTCATTAAATTGAAAAAAAGATACTTGTACACGGGAATCAAACACGGGTCCTTTGGCTTATTACGCCAATAATCTAACCTCACAGCTATCCAGAATTCATCCTATGCCCGGGGTCATTCTTCATTCATATTTTAAGGCAGAGTCTTTGATGGACGTGCGGAAATCTTCAACTACATGTGGGCGATCAATTAAGAGTGGAAGCTATCAGATTACGCAGCCAGCTTCGACTCAGTAAGGTTTTATGCTGCCATATGTACGGTACAATGGCAACAGTAGGCCTGCGCATGCGCTTACCATGGTGGATTGAATAGCAAAACTACTATAGGTTTATTGTAGATCGTTCATACGTAGCTGACTTTTTTTTCGCGCATCCATCACAAACAATGCCTTAAAATATGAATGAAGAATGACCCTGGTCATGGAAGAACTCCTCAATAGATCAGTTGTCAGAGCAATGGCGTACTTAGCCAAAGTCCTGAGTTCGATTCCCATATCCAGGTATCATTTTTCAATTTAAATAATATAAAGCAATTTAGCCCAAAAAAATTAGCCTCACAGAAATTAATTTGGCACCAAGTCATTTGCCCTACACTTAAGGCCAAATTACTTTAGTCCAACTGACGTGTACCCAAAAATATTTGAGGGAAAGGCAATGACCCTCCTCCCGCCCCTTGTCCCCCGCCCCCTGTCCCCCGCCCCTTCTTTCCCCTTGATTCAACGGACCAGCTTGGATGGAGGAAGTACAGTAAATAATAAATATATATATAGGAGGAAGGCTTTCGACTTACAGCTAGACTAGCTACTAGATCTAATTTACTGTATTCATGCATAAAGTCATGTAATTTGCACCAATCACGTTTTATTGATATTATCAACACCTATAAAATAATTCTAGTAAAATGTTATCAATTTTGGTCCCATAAAGTAATAATTGAATTTTATAAAAGGCCCTTTCTAGAAACTTGGCTGTAACACTGAGTAGAGTTTACCAGTGGCACCAAAACCTAAATACAACTTTTATTCTTGAACGTTGCTATAAAAACTTACTTGTAACGTATTTGCCATCTTATGCAGATAATTAACTCCGTGTGTGTGTGTGTGTGTGTGTGTGTAAGAGATACAGAGGGAGAGAGCGAATGTGTACATGTATTCCAAACAAACTTGGTCTTAGCTTGTGTAACCTTCTGATTGAAGCTAGATTTAAGCCATGACCTAGAAATAATGACCCCCAGAACTCCACGTTGTTATTTTCTCAGTGTAGTTTATTTAAGTAAACACTCTCTCTGGGGGCCGTATGGTCTAAGGCATCACACTTGCAATAGACTAGACTACTGATGAATGTAAGATCAGGGTTCAAATCCTGGTCAGGTGTATTGAGGGTTGTTTCACCCAAATGCTTTTTACACTCTCCCTCCAACAAAATGCGGGTACACTTCCTCAAAAATTCAAACCTCCTCATCCCTCATACATTAATAATATAATATTGTGCGTCTGGGCTACATCAATTGTAGACCAATTTGTGAAAAGATTAGCCAGTACTAATGTACTGTTGTCCAGGGGACGCCCGATTGTACTAATCCTACATCTTTTCCGTGGAGGCTCTTTCCATGTCCTGATGAGATGAGGTGATGGTGATATTATGAGAGTGTGGAACCAGTGGAAACCTAAATTAAGCCTAATTAACCAAAACCTGGTTACCGTTGGAGTAATTCCCGTTTCGGGAAAAAAATACCAAAGGTACCAGCCGGGAATCGAAGGTGATCCCCTAGACTTGTAGCCAGGTGCAATGATCACTAAATCACGGGACCGGGTTAACAATTAATGTAATTAGTGCATATACGTAAATACCGATCATGTAGCAAGATGTGCGGCTAAATATACTTTATATACATATATATATATAAATATGTATATGCTTAGAAAGTTTTTTAGTAACTAAGGTTGAGTGTAATCATTTTAACTTATTACAGGATGGTCATAAAATAGATGGAGGTGGTCTATAATTGAAATAAAAATAAATCTCTAGAGTAAAGATACTTTAGTTTTTGGCATTGATAAAAAACTATTTCATGTTCTAGGTCTTACTATATATCCGGGCTATCTGCATATTTACACTATGGGTTAGGGATAAAAGAGCTATGATTTAGGAAAATGTAGACCACATTTTCTTGGACTGAGAATGGGAAAAACGCCTCAGTACACCCGAAAGATATTCAAACTCCAATCTTCTACTAGTTATAGTAATTTGTCAGTTTACGACTAGACGAGACTGACACCTTTACCCACATGCTCACTAGTAGGGGTTAATCTGTCACTCTAGGCGAGATTCATATTTGTAACCCCGGCTACTAGCCGTTTGGGTTACGCATGAACTAATAACGATAACTTGCTAGGGATGAGGAAGGTTGAGTTTAGAAGAAGTGTAATCACATTTTAGTAGAAGGATAGCGGAAAACCATTCAGTATACTCGACTGGAATTCGAGCCCTAATCTCCCCTTCATCAACAGTTCAGACGATTGTGATGCCTTAAACCATTCAACCACTGAAGCGGTTTCGAGATTGTTTAAGTATCTAATATACAGTACTATTATGATGTAAAAAATTGTTCAAGAACTGAAAGCAATATTCATCCTCCTTTACCTGCTAGCTCAGGTTGGATAGTTCAAGTCCCTGATAACCAGTACTGATACTAATAACACTCTTACTCCTGTTCCACTAAGTTAATCTAAGCGTTCTCTACCTTTATTATCAAGACGGAACTTAGGAATCACCTAACTATCTAATGGTGGCCTTCGGGTGAAAAGGTATTTGTGTCCACTAGTTTTGAGTCAAGGGTGACGCTTACCTAAAGAGAAATAGCTTCGTACTGCAGTGTGTCTCATGGGAATGGCAGGGTTGAAGCTTCAAAACCAATAAAACAATCCTTAATTAACTTAAAATGTCAGTTTTGACCCTGTTAAATTGACTTAATTTGTTTTAGGACGGCTGGATCTATGTGTTTTTCACCTATTATTTTAATCGAGGAACTGCGACATTTCTTGCGAGGCACTGTTAGAGTTTTCTTGATAGCTGACCATATACCAAGTTAAAATTGAAAATACAAATGTTTTTTAATAAAAATGAAAGAAGCAAGTAAAGATATATTAATAAAAGAAGGAGGTTACATAACCTGTACTAATCACAAGACATTGTTAGGATTATCAAGTCTTGCAGATTACGGTGGGAAGGACATGCAGCATGAATGGGAGATTCTAGAACCTTTTTGAAGGTATTGACTGGCAAACCCAATGGGACGTGACCATTGGGAAGATTTAGGTGTAGATAGGGGGATAACATTATAATGGACCTTAAAGAAATAGGGCGTAACGAGGTGGACTGGATAGAACTAGCTCAAGATAAGGATAAGTGGCGTACTTTTGTAAGTGCGGTAATGAACTTTTGAGCTCATAATGCCATATAGTAATTAAATATAAAAGACGGTCACTGTTAAATCATTAATAAACACACAACGCTTCATCACGTATTTGAAAGAAGGAAAAATAAACGAAAATTTATTTACAAATGTTTTTAAAGTTAATTTATTGAGAAATGCTAAATATTAAAAAATGTTTAAAAATAACTGAAAAATATAATAATGTATATTTGTCCAGCATTCCCCTTCATAAAAAATAATTATTAGATGAAAGGTTTTCGACATTTTTATGTCATCATCAGTCTTGAGTGATAAGTGAAGCGGTTCAACTCATCTGAGCAATAAATCACCACATCTTTTATTGGATCAATATATAATATTGTTTTACTAAAAACATATTTTGTATTTTTAGTTTTAACTTAATTTGCTGTGAAATATCAATAAAAATTAAATTACAATAATTTTAATTTTATAGGGATATGGCAATGCTTTTGTTCTCCATTTATGAATGAACTATCCCTTCTTAAATAACGTGGTATTTCTAATCGTCTGAAACGCGCATCAGCGCTCCCTTGGTCAGTCCTCTCAAGGTAAACATATAGAGGAAATACCCAATTAAAAAAACCTTATGTGATAAAAAAATTTGCTGTGGAAACACATAGTATTCTAAAGCAAGAACATTATTATTGGGACAATACTACTGGACTTAGAAATACAGTATGTTTCCTCATATTTTCGTAGCGCTCTACGGGGTATGGGGTACGAGGTACCTCAGAGAACCATAGCACCCCATTTGAGAACATATACAGAGAGATTGTTAACAATGAGTTTATGTTTGAACAAGAGATTTCATGCCATGTTCGAAAGACGCTTGAAATGTCTTGCTCCAGGGCGCCGATGACCCAGCTGCTCCATAGTCTAGGAAGTGGGGTAGTGGCACCATTTTCAGTAGGTCCGCCGTGATAGTGTGAGGAAACAATAGCGTGTAGCCATGGCAACGGAAGTGCAACAAACAAACAATCATAGCACCTTAATGACGCTGATATCATCTACCCACTGAGCAGAGCCTTGAAGCTACGTATACAATGCTATAATTTATGATCACTAAATGTGCTAGTGTTTTAATTTAATTAGCAACAGTCCCACTCACCATACTAACAGTCCAATTCTTGAAGAACAGTTGCTACGGTAAGTGTTACTATTTAAATCTGATTAACAAAAACAAACGAAAGAGGTAAAAACAACTCGAAAGGCAACTAAACAGAAACCGTGTGGATAATTACATCCTATAAAAGCAAGGAATAAAATTAATCCTACAACGTTACAGGAAGTGATAATTTTAGCTTTCATAAAAACCTATATTATAAAAAAAATACTTATACATTTATATTCTTAATGAACCAATAATTTTAAAATTAAATTTTACAAAATACTGCTAAAAAAAAGTTCAAACTATTATGATAAATAAGTGTTCTAACAACTATACGAAATTATTAAAATCTTGGAACATATTCAATAAAATGTCAAATGTTAATTTAATGAATAATTTTATTTTAAACGTGTATTATTTTTCAAGTGGAAATTAAATATTTAATGCTCCTTGTATTCTAATTATTTAGTGTAACGCTCCAGCTGTTTAATATATTAAACATATTCTAATTATAATGGTAGCATTTATAATTCAATTAATGCTAAAAGAAAACAAGAAGAATCTTTTTATGACACACTGAGTTGCAGCGAACCTAAAAAAAATGGTTATCTTTTAAAGGTATGATAATTATATACAGTATATATATATATACTAAAACTATAAGCTATGTCTGTATATTTGGATTGTTGTGGTATATGTTATGTTAGGGTTTTGCCTGTAAATTATGTTTATTTGAAAGAAAAATCAAAAATGTAAACCTTTCTCTTCCAGGAAAGAAAATCTTTCCTTCATCTGAAAAAAAAATTCCCATTATCCGTATCTCCAAAATTTCAGGAAAATAAATGATTTATTCATTTCTTCACCTGAAACCATGCGCAATCATTCACTATCATCAATATTTGCCACGAAGATGTTGTAACAAATCACTTATAAAATCTTAAGGTTACATTTCATTATACATTTATGTCACGCAAGAGGATTTAAGCGCCTGCGGAAGCAACCCGCAACTCACAAAACAAATCATCCGATATCCTCCTCTTCAATCTAATTGCAAGTAATAAAATCATACGTATATTTAGTTCTCTTTTCTATTTATATATTTACCTCATATCTATCCCTTAGATAAAGAGGATTTCGTGTTTGTATATTCGCGATAAACTTGAAAGCCACTGAATTGATTTAGGCAGGATTTTCACTAATTAAATGTGTTCCTGATACTCTCAGAAACTTCAGGGTGGTAGCCCGCCTCCTATATCCAGCAGGCGCCTCACTCTGAATTGGGGGAGATCAATCCCCTTCCACCCCATATTGTGCTTTAGACAAGCAGTTCAGTTCATTCTTCATGTCACAATATGGGTGGAAGGGGGATTGACCTCCTCCAATTCATAGTGAGGCGCCTGCTGGATATAGGAGGCGGGCTACTTTTCCGTGGGCCACCCTGTACATTATAATATGGTATATTTTGCCTGTTACAACCAAAGTAATTGATGGGTTTTCAAAGTTTCTGTCTTAAATTACGCGATAAATAGTGTATTTTCCTATTGAATACTACAAAGTGAAATAATACTTGATTATGTTGGTTGTTTCCTATTCATATAATTAGGTAAATAGAATTTCTTTGACCAGTAAAAACCACACATAAAGTAACATGTCACCTGTTTTTATAGTTTTGTTGTTTGTTTAGTATTATTCACATTAGTATCTAAAAAAGTGTATTAATTTGGCCAATATTAATCACACAGGTAACGTATCACAAATTTAATTAATTAGATCTTAGATTTACATAATATATAGGGCTGGTTTTATATTCACACATAGCGCTTAGCTAATAGTAAACAGTGCACAATTCATAGTTGAAATAAGACGATTTATAACTAAAGGTGTTGATGAACGTCTTAATTAAATCGATTGTCTTTTAACCAAAGAAATTGGCTTTACTCTAATAGATAAAGTCTTTATAAATAAGTTCATTTAACAGTTCATTAGAAAAATAACGTTAAGTAAACTGTATCTTTTGAAAAATAAAATTAACCAAATAAAATGGTCCTTGCATTATTAAATCAAGTTTGATTTCGAAATGGTTCTAATCTAATTACACATATGTATTAAAAAAAAACTCTGTCTGTACATTCGAATTTTTGTAGGCTTTCTGTTTTGTTTATTTTTCTGGGTAGTATAAGCGATATGAAGACCCAAAACAACTATTTTTTGTGGCCGGTAAATACAAAAAGTCCTCATCAGATCTAGACAGGATTGTTTCTGTTCTCTTTATTTTTCCGGGAACCGTGTAAGTTATATTCCCAACACAATATCTCGTTTGCGAGAGAAGCCATTGTTGAAAAACTGAGCAGTAAACATAAAATTTCACGGCTGCTTGGTGGGGGAGTGGGGGGAGCAGTAAACATGCAATGGCTGCTTGGTGGGGGGAGGGGGAGCAGTAAACATGCCACGGCTGCTTGGTGGGGGAGAGGGGGGAGCAGTAAACATGCCATGGCTGCTTGGTGGGGGAGAGGGGGGAGCAGTAAACATGCCTAGGCTGCTTGGTGGGGGAG
>CABFWB010000599.1:69287-117397 GCA_902151455.1 Timema bartmani | reverse complement strand
AGCAGTAAACATAATATGCCACGGCTGCTTGGTGTGTGGAGGGGGGTGGGTGGTTGTATTATTTTCTAGTATTTAAAGTTGTCGCTTGTTTTGAATGCTTTTGCACTCCGGATAATATTCTGGCCTATTGTTTGGTACTAAGCCAACAGCACACTTTTGTTTGGTTTGCTGAGGTACTCATTAAACAATGCATCTTTTAATTTAAATTATTTTTGTTTCATAGATAGCAAATTTAATTTAATGCCTTAGCGATAGCGAGCAAATCTTAATACAAGATCTGCAAAAATGTAAACAGTTATTTATTTATATTCCTATAGGTATCGTAGTCGTAAATGTGTGACGTCGTCGACATACTAGTATAAAACATTTCCATCGACTCACACGTAATTGTGTATATAAAAATATACAATAACTATATGAGAAATATAAAGATCAATATTTTACTCGAAAATGTGTTCATACCAGCCACCAATTTTTTTTTAAGAAAAATCCATACAACCCACGAGATCAAAAAAGTTGTAAGACCCTGCACTTAGAGGATTTGCTGGAAAAAAGTTAATCAACCCGACTTAAATGCTAGCAAATTCCATAGAGTAAAAAGAGTGGTTTTAGGACGATTATGCCAACGATGCTCTACAAAGCTTGTTACGTCATAGAAAATCATGACTCGCACTAATGCTCACACAGTATAAAGCGTCAGTTTCACATTATAGACGATTGCACGGTAGTTTATTACTTTGGTTTTCTCATTTTCTCTCCACGATAATGCTGATGCACTTTCTACGAACAACCTTCCTCTTCATTAACCCTTATATTTAGACTTTAATAAGTTAATGTTAAACGTAATGGTTATAATAAACTGACATGTATTGGTGGTCAAATGGTCTCAGGCGGAAATCTAGCAATAAACTGGATTGATGATGATGGCGAGGTTGAGATTTGAATCCTGACCAATGTCTATGACTGGTTGTTGTTGTTTTTCCTAAATAGTTTTCCACTTATGCTCGCGTATATTCGCGTAGATTTCCTCTAAATTCTACCTTATCCATCATTACACCATTAGTGTAATATTTAAATGCTTAAAATCCGAACGGGTAGTATTATACGGAACAAACCCAACAAACCTATAGTAAAATTCAAATAATGCAATGTGTTTCATGCAAGATAATATGGTTGAGCCTCATTTCTCTTTCTCGTATACGGAATATATATAAAGTATTTTAATCGTTAAACAAAATTTATTTTTAATACTTTAGTCATAGTCATTAATGAAACTGTATATTCATTTAATGTTACCTCAAGATGAGAGTGGGAAAACTATTAAAGAAAATAAACTTTAGTGTACCCAAGTGGGATTAAAACCCCGATCTTCTCATCATCAGCAAACTAAAATAAAGGAGGTTGACGCCATGGTCTGCACGTACAGCAAAAAAGTTGCTCACATCTTACTTCACGAACACAAATACTTTCAGTAAGAACGCTTTAGAAAGGACAGATTTATGGAATGAACTATGATACTATGGAACACCCTAAAATATTATCTAATACCCAATAAAAGTGTTATTCAAACGGTGTGTCGTGGCACACGGCTGTACCATGGCGGCGAAATAGGTGTGCCATGCTGCCACAGCCCAGAGGGCCACGCGTCCCTCTCCTATAAGAAAAAGGGTCAAATTAGTATGAGCGGCAGTCGTACACCGTCCACATTTCTTACTTAAGGCCCTTGGCCCTGTCGAGTGCAAGTTTAAAACCTATTTTGTGGGATGGTGGGTGGGAGGGTGAAAGGCGTGTCGTGGCTTCACAACCGACCAAAGTATCCTTCCGCACCAACAAGAACAGATGGATCACGGAAACTGTAGATGGTGTTAGCTACCGGACAGGTCTTGTGGAAAAATCAGTTTTCTCGAGAACGGGTGAAATTTTTATGTAAATATTTTCAACACCCCTTCTAAGATAATGTATTGATGTTTATTAATTGTTACATTTTCTTATTTGGTTAAGAAGCCGGTAACTTTCTTTTGAAAAATGTCAATTTTATCAATATTTTATCACTGTCAATTAATTATAAATTATAATATAATAAAAAGTATAACTTAATAAACATGCTTCTATTTTTGAACCAACCGTTTCCGTAAAGAAAATTGCAAAATAATAAAAATTCTTGAAGATAGCCGTTTTCTCCCACGGTTCTGCATTTCCACGCCAAATGAAAAGGGCCAATCGCCTTAATCGCACTTACTAATATTTTTAATACATCTGACAAAACTAAAAGCTTGCGTGCCATGTTAGAGCTATAGTTTAACCAAATTACTGGTGATTTAAACTAAATGTTTACAAATGTCAAAGAACCTCAACATTTAATCTTGTAGCCTTTGAAGTAACTTCAGGAAAAAATTACGTTATATCGTACAACCTTTGGACTGTATGCGTGATCCATTTTCTGTTGCCGCAGCGCGTACCCTAGAACAAACAACGTGCCATAAACAAAAAATTAGACTTATTAGGTGTCCCGTGAATTTAAAATAAAATACCTTGAATACTTAGGAGTACAGCCTACATTTACTAGAATATTCTGTGATGATATAATATAGTGTGAACGATACTAGAATTACTAGAAATTACTTTTAATCAGCTGGGATAATCTTAGATACTTTATAGCAGTGATTTACAAATAGGACTTTACCACCGCCTGGGGAGCAGTGGGTTAACCTAGAGGTTGCTAAGAGACAAGTAAGCTATAGAGGGGCATTGGAGGGGGGCGGGGGGGCTTTAGATGCCAGATAAGTAACTTTAAAAACATATAGAAACTGGTATAACCTCATAAAGCCCATTCATCGCATTAATAATAATTTACTGAATGGTGAAGTAGTGAGTTACCATGTGGTATTTAGGAGACTTGCTGTGTAGTTATCTGACTTTTAAAAGCTAATATCAATGCATAAATTAATCAATGTTGTTAAATTAACTAAATTAAAAAGGTTTTCTTGGGAAAAGGAATATATGTGTTATTAAATGATACATTTTTTTAAATCTTATTTTGTTACTATCATCCTTAGTGGAGCGTGTGAAACGATAGTCTGAAAAATGTTTTTTATTGAGCAGGTTAGGGGTGATTTGGGGTTGTCTATGGAATTTAGGGGGGGAAAGTCCCTAAAAAGTTTATAAAGCACTACTCTAGAGTAGTGATATTCAACTTTTTCCTCTGCATACCCCCAGCTATAATTTCTATTGAACTTTGTACCCCCAATGTGTTAAATAATAGGTTTTAAACATGTATGAATGTGTAATTTTTTTTATGTACCCCTAAGATGTCTTCGCGTACCCCTGAGACTACACGTACCCAAGGTTGAACACCACTCCTCTAAAGAACACCTCTACCCATAGACCTTGTAATAAAACCTTGTAGGACGCTCTTCGCTGAATTCAAGAGGAGTTTATCTGGATCTAACCCGGAAACTGATTGGCAGACAGGATTAACTCCCCAACCAGGGAAGAAACGTGACCGGAGCAAGCATGTGAGGACACAAGGGCATATGTGTGTGTGTGTGCATGAGGCGTGAATTCTGAACTGGTCCGCCTTACAAACGCTCCAGGAATGGAAGATATCGATAACACCTACATAACTGTGGCTTTCACGTTTCTGGAGTGACATTTACAGTACTGGAACAATGGCACACTACGTAGATTAGGACATGACTTGATTTATTTTTATTGTATTTCCAGGTCCATATTGCAAGTGGGGACCTCTAGCCCCTTGAATCGTATTTTAGCAAGGCCTGCTCGCAGCCTGACGATTTCAGTACAAGTGAAGACAAATGTCCAGGATTCAAACTAGTCAGGCATTGCTGATTAATGTTTATAGCTCAATGCTCATTGACTCTCGATATTATCTTAGACTATAATATGTGTAACAAATAGATACAGTGAGATCTTTCAATAGCGGACACCTGGGTTCAAAAAATATGTCAATTATTTGGGAAAATATGGTTTTTACAATTATCATACATGGTTTATTCTTTATGAAACTATTTTAAACATCTAACCACCACACTATGTATTTTATACAATATATTTAATACTAATGACTGAATGAGTAAATAAATACTGTATATAATATCTTAATGTGCAGATCACATGGTAACCGGAATAATACACAAATGGAATGAAATGGGTACGGCAGGCCTACTGTATTGTATATTTAATTAGTCAACTCATATGATTTAAAGTAAATAAAATACGGTACAGTATTACATTAATACTGTTGTTAAACATTAAACTTAAAGGAATGACAAAATCATTGAACATACTCTAATATCCTCAAAATATTTATTTATAGAAAAATGTTTTTATTCAACTAAAAATAAATTTAGAATGGTTAAACAATGAGGCTGAAGCTATCAATACTATTTAATTGATGAGCCTATGGTTTGAATAAGATTTTTTCTTTCTCTTGGTCCCTCAGAGAGAAAAGTGTTGTGACCGTCGAAAAAGACCAAACTTGAGATTTTGGTAAATGTCGACCTTGAAACCGAAAAAGTGTTTTTTGTGATGCCATCTGGTCTGTCTGTCTGTCTGTATATCGGTCTAGAGCCAAAAACAATTTCCTGATCGGTATAAGACTTGATATCCATGGTTTTCTAAGGTTCCCACTAAGGTGTTTTTGAAATTAGATATTTAACTTTAAAACTAAGGGTAGTTTGCCTAAGGGCAAAAAAGAAAGAAAATTGATTTTCTCTAAATATATTCAAACAATTTTAGTTAAATTTCTTATCTAGGCCCTTTTTAACACTATTAAAAAAAACTGCAACTCTCATTTTCCCGGAAGAACTACTAACTAGGGTACTTTACAAAAGCGGATATCTCCAATTAGGAAAATATCTCTGCAACTATTTCATACACGAAATAACTTATCATTCCAAAGTTGTAATATTGAAAATTAAAAAGTTTATGTTAAATATATTTTCATAAAACCAATTGTTTCTGAGCTATTGGCACATATCTATTTTTAATTTGAGGTCTAGGAAATTGATTTTTATTCTTATTATTCTCTTTGGTGGAGAGAGACAGGTGTTACTTTTTTCTTTATAATATGTTTCTGTAATAGTGTATATTATTTCATTTATGATCTCATTGCTGGAATGTTTCTACACCAATGTATCTTATTTCGTTTTACATATCTTACGAGTTTTGAGTAAGCTCCATTTTTGAGTAACTGGGCGAGAAATTCTGTGAGGTGTATCGTATTTGGTCTAGTTTTGAAACTTATATGTTCTATAATTTCACTTTATTCATCTCCACGTCCTTGTTATCATATACGAATAGTTAGAAGGGGTATATATATATATATACCACGTCTTACTACCCGTCTACTCTTACCTCATTTACAATTCCAAGGACATTAGGATGAACATGGTAGAGTTTATAGGAAATATAAGATTCAAAATTACACATAAAACAAACAAAAATATTTAACCTAGTTAATACAGAACAAAACCTTCTTCGGTGGCTGCATGAGCTAAGGCATCACTCTCGTGTTAGACTAGACTGTCGATGACAAGAAGATCGGGGTTCGATTCCGGGTCGGGTGTACTAAGGGTGGTTTGTCCCAAATGGGTTTCCACTGTCATTTTACGCAAATGTGGGTACACTTTCTATAAATTCAACTTTTTAATTCCTAGCTCATTAGCGTGGTTAGTATATATGCGTATAACCTGAGCAGGTGATAAGAAGTAGTGCTAAAAGAAAATACAGAACAAAGCACATTGGTAAATGTTATGGAGACATTTAACTGTTTCACTTAAACATTTTTACAGTTGATATTGATATTTAATTGAAATTATTGGATAATTTTAAATATAAATGTTGTGTAACTTATCAATCATTAAATTAATATAGGACCATCTTTTAACTTTTTGCTTCTAAATTAAATTGGGAGATTTACATTTTCAAGAGTAAATAGGCTCCCTCCGCCACCTATACATTTCTTGAATCCTAGATTTGAATTATTTGATAATATAGTTTAAATTAAATTTAAGTTAATTCCATGAATTAAAATTATGTTTGTTTTATTTATTTGCTCATTTGTCTAGATAAAATTGATATAATTTAAAAAGATGAGTATCTTTAAATAATTGTTGAAGATATGTTTAACATTAATAATATCGTGAGGCGGCAGTTTTACGCTGCATATCTGGAAGGGAAACTATTTTAAACTAAAGAAACCTTCTGCCAGATTTATGTCAAACTTCGACAGCAACGCCACCTTTAAATTTGGGGAAAAGCTTTCTCGCTACTTAAAATAAATACATCTGAATTCAGGTTTTATTTCTATAGAGAGCATTTGCAGGACTTTGAAAAATCATTTACCACATCATCTGCTCAGAATATTATTTTACTAGATTAACAAATAACAAATACATATTAGGTTTAAATACTTTTTAGCTTACATAATCAATTTTAACATCCTAATTAATAGATATAATTTGATTTATGGGTTAAAAATAATCTAATATTTTCTTTTCTGATTTATTGAGTTAAAATATATAGGTAAATGTTTGTTAAGAATATCAATATTTGCAATTTATTTGACACGTTTTAATTTTTTATAGTATATTTTATTCACCCTGGATTTCTCAGTAGTAGAACATTGTTGTGCTAGGCCAAGGATCCCATGGTCGTTTCGCGTGTCTATTTTGTAGTTTTTAGACATCTGATTGAAATTTGAGAATATCAGATATTCAAAACAAATATTATTATAAATATAACGTATTCCTTCAGGTATGACCCACCCCACAGGGGTGGACTGACAGGCCCCAAGAGACCTGGGACTACAACTATGACGGTCCTTAACATACATTCATCAATACCTCTGAAGCTAAGTTTCAGTGTAAGATTAAGTCTTAAAGTAAAATATTAATATTGTAATTAGTAGTAATTTTAAACCCACATCAGTGGCTGCATGTTCTAAGGCACTACTCTCAAGATAGACTAGACTTCCGATGACGAGGAGATCAAGATTCGAATCTCGGTTGGGTGCAATGAGGGTGTTTTTTTCTCCAAAATGGGTTTCTACTCTCCCTACAAGCAAATGCGGATACACTTTCTCTAAATTCAACCTTCCTCAACCCTTAGACACTAACATAATTAGTACATATGCGTATAACCTGAACTGGTAGTAAAATGCGGTGCTAAAAACAAAAACAAAAAACGTCCCAGCGAGATATCTCCATCCATGCATAGGCACTTCTTAAGAATGGGGTTGTAGGAGAAGTGAGAAAAGGTAAGTGTTTTTGCAGTTTTAACAGCAAAACATAGTTTTGGTCAAAATAAATCAAATATTGCTTCTATACAAACACAGTTTAATTTTCTTCACATGGTGATATCAACATTTCTCGAATATCTGTCAAGGGTGTCCTGGAATTTAATGACAACTCTTTCTCTTTATTTAAAAAATTTATCATATAATACCGCTATGTTTATGACATATATTCAACAACACTGTTGATAATACCATGTAAAGAAAATATGTTTCTATTAGAACAATATTTTATTTATTTTGGCCAACAAAATTTTTTTGTTACTAAAAACTGCAAACAAACTGCCATTTTCTCGCATTCCCTACATTCCTAACATAAATTTGAGCTTTTTATCTTCTTTCGTTACACATTTTTGAATCAAGAGTTTAAATGTTATTCACAAAATTAATTATTTAGTTTATGTTTGACCATAAAAATAAATATTTTTAGCAATACTGGTCTAAACTACAGTCCAATTTTGATAAGGGGAATGTTTTCCAATAGTTATAACAGTTAAAAATAAAATAAAAAATCACATACTTATAAGATGTCATCTGAAATTGTAACTTTTTATTGATAATATTAAATAATATTATTTATAAATTAAAATTATATCAATTTAAAATCAATAAAATGTTTTCATTTTCTAAAAGTTCCTTCTTGCTAAAATTCTACCATCTAACTTTTTTTCGGGTCACAACTTTTAGTTGGACAACCATACCTCCAAGTAGAATATATTTCATCTTAATTCAACAAAACTCTATATGGCCTACTAATTACTTTATTAATATAATATCATGGTTTGTTTCCCGCGTTTAATATTAACTGGATCAATTGTGTCCGAAATTCTAGAAAAATAAATTGTTTTACTTCTATTTTTACCACATTTTGTATAACGATTTAGAAAACATGCTAATAATATATGATTTTGAGTAGATTATAATTATATAAATACAAATTCTTGGTCATAATTTAAAATATAGACATTATTAATCGACTCGTTGTAAAATAATGAACTATAGTAAATCATATCTCTCTTTAACATTTCCTATAGGTCTAACCATAGAACTTCCTTAGAACATTGTCCCTTTCATGATATAATTGATTTCCGGTAACAAGGTTAGAATCTAAGTCGGGTGCATTGTAAACATTTTTCACATGTGAATAATTATGGTAATTTTCTCATCCATCCTATTTGAGCATGCAGATGCGCTTCCTCATCCCTATCACTTAAATTAAGCCGTTAGTAAGAATGATATTAACCGTAATAGTAAAAAAAGTTTAGTAAAAAATTAATTATTTTGTCCATTCATTATAAAATATATGGAATAGGTGTATGTCTAGCTCATTAACAAGTATTGAACTCTAGCACAACAAACAATACTTTGATATAATAGAAATTCTTTGTTCTCATCAATCATACTTATTCTTATTTTTATTAGTGATTCTCACATCCTATCAATATGAAAATGTTGATGCATTTTCTTAATTTTAACTCACTCTATTCTTGAATATATCAATATTATCTAGTGTAATTTGTAGTTTTCCCTAAAAACAGTATTGTTAACACAAAACCACATGATATTTTATCTGCTATCATAAAAGTCACTTGCATGATTAAATAAATGGTACGGAAATCCGCACGGACTTTCTCGCTCAATTGCTTGAAAAATGGCGATATTTACTCAAAATTCGTAATATAATATACATTAACGAACCTGAGAAAAAATTGCGCTATGCATACGTAAAATATTTTTTGACTCATGGTTTTAAATTTCATGATTTTATTTTTAAATAATTAACGTCTTCATTTGTATATTTAAACCAATAAAAAAAATTGATATTGGATCCCCAAGGGTCAACACTTCGTATTAAAATTTTGACTTCCGGGTAAAAATTTTGTCATTTTACTAGGGGATGCACATCTTATGGTTATCGCATTGCTATTAAATTTGTCTTTTATAAATGTTGACCAATAAAATAGGTAATTATTGACAATTGATTCTAAAATGAGAGAGAATCGTTATAGGTGATTTTGAGAAAATTGAATTTTTCTTTTTTCACCCTTTAGTAAACTGCAATTAATTTTAGGGTTAAACAGACACACAGACAGACGGCATTGCAAAAACCACTTTTTAGGGTTCGGGGGTTCATGAAACGTCGACATCCATCAAAATCTCGATTTCAATTTTTTTGACGATCACAATACATGCTCTACCTGTAAGTTGGCGAGAAAGTAAAAATATTGATATTGGGGCCCCCAAGATTCAACATTTCGTATGAAAATGTCGACTTCCGGTTTAAAATTTTCGACATTTTATTAGGTGTTGCACATTTTATGGTTATTGCATTGCTATTAAATTCCTCATTTATAAATGTTGACCAATAAAATAGGTAAATATTGACTAGTGAATCTAAAATGATAGAGATAGATCATTTGTACTTAGATCCTTGAGATCCTTGTGTTTATTTATAATCTTAATCAACGCCTAGATACAGATTTTAATGAAAATCGTTAGAGTCGATTTTGAGAAAATCTATTTTTTCTCTTTTAGCTTTTTATTAAACTACTCTTAGTTTTACACAGACGGATGGCATTTCAAAGACCATTTTTAAGGGTTCGGGGGGTCATGAGACGTTGATATCCATTAACGCTTCAGATTAGATTTTTTTACGGTCGCAATACCTTTAGTTTTCGAAAAGTTAAAATATAAATATATATATTTGCGTATATCTTGAAAGTTATTGGTTTTATAAAAATATGTTTTGAATAAAATATTTGTATTATAAATAAATCTACACATTTTAAATAATAAGTAATTTTCTATCTAAATTATTTCATAAATGCGATAAAAAAATTAAAATTAACCCTTCAGACCGGAGTCCTTAAAGTCATTTTACCGAAATATTGAGAATAGCCATTTTGTTTGAAATATTTATAAATGTTTTGAAATGAAACATAATCAAACTCGTTAGAGCTGACTTTGATAAAATCGACTTTTTGTCTTTTTTCCCTTCAGTAAGCTACCATTAATTTCAGGGTTAGATATCCAATTCCAAAAATCCCACGGGGCAACCTTATGAAAACCCTAGATACCAAGTTTTAGCCTGGTCAGTAAAATAATTTAGGCTATAGTCAAAGGTACAGACAGACAGACAGTCAGAGGTACAGACAGACAGACAGTTGGAGGTACAGACAGACAGACGGAAGTTCAAAAACAACTTTTTCAGATTCGGGGGGTCATTAAACCTTGCGATTCATCAAAATTTCTAGTTTGATTACTTTGACGATCACAATACTTGCTCTACCTGTAAGATAGCGAGAAAGTAAAAAGGGGGAGATCAATAGCTATGCAAACTTATAATTATAATAATTTATTTTGACTTTTTCTCTCGCGTCATAGCTTTAACCACATTTTTTGTAACGAGTACAAATTGTACTCCACGTAGCAGGGAATGACAGTCCCGGCATGACACATGTATGGTGAATCCTGGTAAGCCCGGAATGACAGTTCTGACATGACAGGCTTGGCATCAAACCAGAAATGACCGTGTGTGCGGACCTAAAATGACGGTCCGACCTAATCATTGGAACGAATAGTTTTCATTTTAACGCTCATTGGTACAATATTTCATTATTTATAAGTCAATTCAAGCGCTCATTTAATGTAATTAGTTAGTGTACAAACTTTAACTTGGCTATGTCTTGCATCCCAAAAATGTTGCAACAAAAACAATAGTGTCCAAACTACAGGTCTCAACTGGGTGATAACCGAATCGGTGGGTGCACGGAATAAACGTCAAGCTCATCTGGTTTGGTTCTCAGGTGACTGGGAGGTCGGGGGTTCTAATCCAAGACTGGTATACTAAGGGCGATTTTTTCCTCAATTGTTATCCTGTTTCATGTTCTTCATTTAAATTCTGCCCTCCTCACCCCGGACGGGTGGTAAGATGCAGAACACGGGGGTGGGGAGTAGGAGGGGAAATTGTCCGAGTAATTACATTTCCTTATCATTTTGCCTAGTCTTAAATAGGCCTGTTCTGACTAACAAGAGACGAACCTGTAATAGGGTCTATTCACAGCAATGACATTTTCGGACAGATGAATATGTACTAAAAACTTAACCAATATGTTTTTGTGATTTTGGTTAATCATGTTTTGATTCCCCATCTTTTGTACTCATCTGAGCTAGCTTAGTATTTACGCAAATGCTGTAATAATTATAGTAAAAATGTGTATATTGAGTATTCAATTATTTACGTGAAGGGGAAGGGGGAAAAAATTTAGGAAAAATAGCTTCTCTACAGCTATCTGGGTTTCGAACAAGAGCCTATCCCATCATCAGTTAACCAGGCATTATCAGACAGTCACCTTTGTTTGCATGTCCCCTAATGTTATACTAACAGTAAATACATTATATTAATGAACGGTGTGATTTAATATTTTATGTTGCGTTTAGAGAACAGAGCAAAAAAAAATTATTTGTTTGTATTTGGACATGGGCCAGACCGAAATTAAGGGCTATAAGTTAAGAACTATTTAATAAAAATTATATAAAGTCAGATAAAAATAGTTAAGTAAAGATAGGAGAGAAGGCTTTAAAATGTTAGCAAACAAAAAACAGTTTAAATGTACACTAAAAACTAAAATTGAAAATCGAAAAATACCACGAAAAGGGAGTGATTATTCTAATTACTAAATATTTAGTTTAGTAGGAAATTATGATTGATTTAGTTTTAGAAATCTTATTTTTGTGTTTGTTACTCCATATATTAGCTTTCTTTAAGTTTTATATCCTTTCGAACATATTAGAAAAAATTAATCACACTTCCTTCATTTTTTAACCACTTGAGATGTATATTGACATAGCTCATACCACGTTTTTAATTAGATAGTTTCGTTAAAATATCTAGATATTATCTTTTTTATTGCCACAATAATTTTTATATTCATAATATGTTTGATAAAAAATTACGGGTACAAATTAAAGTTGTAAACTTACTTTTGGGCATTTCTTTCAATCTTTCAAACATTCATTCAGCAGACAAATGAAATTTATATTTAAGGCGATTTGCCCTTTTCATTGGGCGTGGAAATGCAGAGCCGTGGGAACAAACAGCTATCTTCAAGAATTTTTATTATTTTGTAATTTTCATTTCGGAAATAGCTGGTTAAAGAATAGAAGTATGTTGATTAAGTAGTACTTTTTATATACACATCTCCTCTATAATTTTAACAGTGATCAAATATCAATAATGTTGACATTTGTTAATAGAAAACGGCCGGCTGCATAACAAAAAATAAGAAAATATAACAACTAATAAACATTGATACGTTATCTTAGAAGAGTTGTTGAGAATATCACTATAACAATTCCCTCGGTCTCAAGAAAATTGATATTTCCAAACGTAGGATTTTTCCGCAAGACCTGTCCAGTAGCTAGCGCCATATACGGTTTCTCGTGATCCATCTGTTTTTGTTGGCGCGGAAGGATACTTTGGTCGGTTGTGAAGCCACGCCACGCCTTTCACCCTCCCACCGACCATCCCACAAAATAGGTTTTAGACTTGCACTCGACAGGGCCGAGGGCCTTAATACGAACTAGCTTCATCTCAGAGATTCTATTTTAGTCAAACACTAGACACGCTGAATAAACGTCAATATGTTTCAATCTTATTTGTTGGTGAAAAGGAGGGTGTGGTTTAAATTCTGGTGGGATGTAGGCCTACTGAAGGTAGTCTTACTACCCATTTGTGTTATACTTACTTAACCTTGTTAAATGATGGCAGCCAAGATGCTTAGTAAGACTATAAGTCAAAAAGTAATAGCCAAAGTGAAAAAACATATTTGCAATGTTTTAGTATATATATATTATCAATTTTCCGAAAATGGCATAATTACTGTGAATATACACTAATACATATTAATCTACTATTTGCTAAAATAGGCCTATATATACAATATTTTAAAATGTCTGAGGAATATTAAAATATATTACCCAAAAATTGTCATTTGATTTCGTCTCAGGGCTATTTTGCTAGTAAAGGTTTTAATTAAGCGATAATATATCATAGCGATAGTTCAAATCCACCATTCTACGAATCTGAATCCATATATTGTAAAAATGGTAAACATAAAAAATATATATATAATGGAGTAATAGATAATAAATAGCAACAAAAATAGATGTATATTTATTCCTTTTATCGTGGGCATAGGGAGAATTTAATTGGGGTTGGGGGTGGCTCAAAGTCGTAAGCTTATGAAAGGAGCAAAAGTATTTTTACAGTTTTTATAGAATTGAAATTTTTTGGCCAAAATAAATAAAATATTTCTCCAGTATAAAAATAGAGTTTAATTTTCTGCACATGCTAATATCAACAGATCTTGAATATCTGTTAAGGGTGTCCTGGAATTTTGTCAAAACTTTTTAAATAAAGATAAAAAGAAAATTCCAGGACACCCTTGACATATATTCAAGATCTGTTGATATTAGCATGTGCAGAAAACTAAACTCTATGTTGCTACTGGAGAAATATTTGATTTATTATGGCAAAAAAAATGTGATGGTATAAAGACTGTTAATTTACTCGTGCTCCCTTCTGCCGCACCATAAGACTTACTATTAAACCCTGAGAACATTACTATATTATAAAGTAGTGGTAAAACTTTATTTGTGTAAAAGGGATGGAGGGCCAAGTAACAACAAAGTTTTTATGAACTTTTTACCCGCCTCTCCCTCAGTTAATGTTAGAAAATGGGATGCTCTTAGAAGCTATTTATGGTGGTCCTAATTTGGAGATTTTTAAATATATGCCTATTCTCTTATAACAACTATTTTAATAAGTGTTCACCAGATTTATTTTATAAATTTGATTCTCTAGAATCTATTTAAAGTGGTCCTCACAAAGAATATTTTGGAAATTTGGACTGCCCTAAAAGCTATTTAGAGTATTTTTAGCCTAGCATTTAAAAATAAATAATTAGATGCCTCTAAAATCTATTCTAAGCAAAAAAGCAAATTTAAAAAATTGGGAGTCCTTAGAAGCTATTTGATATGTTCCTCGCCTGTTTTGATTATTTTAATTTAATGCCTCTAGAAGCTATTGAAGGTGGTCTTCCCCAACTTATTTTTGAAAATGGGATATTCTTAGAATCTAATTGATGTGGTCATCTGTTGGATTAAAAAAAAAGTGACATGCATTTACAATGGTAAATTTTTGAAAAGTGAATGGTTCTACAAGTTATTTACAGTTTGATACAAGGCATATTTAATATTCATATTAAAAACTTCAAAAAACTTGGGTAGGGGGGTTGAACCCCATAGGCCCCCTTCCTACGCCCATGCCTTTCATTCATTAATAACCAATAAGCCTTATTAGAGCTATACAAAAAATTATTCAAAATTTAACATTTTTTTAATCTTTCTAATTTCGAATCAAATATTTTCCCGAATCCACAATTTTTGAATATCTTTCAAGATTTGAGGGGGTTTAGTGTTCTAGGGGGTCCACACTCTATATAATACCTTAAATATTAGATCTAAATTACTGCCAAACAACTAAACAAAAGGGGGAAAAAAACTCTGTTAGATGCATCACGATAGAGAACGTCAGTTAAAACGGAAACAGAGTGAAAAATAAACAAACCTTAAGATAAAACGAATTCTTCACAACATTCATAGAACGATAAAAAAAAACACTTAATAAATCTGCCATTAAAGAACGTCCTTTCCGAACGTAACCCACATTCAAAGAAAAAACAACATTTCTCGCTCTAGTTTTCTAAAACCATGTAAGTGATTCTTTTTACACCACAAAAAAAAAACAGAGGTTCTTTTCCCCAAAACATTATTACTTCCTCCCCTTTCTCGTATATCTTATTAAAATCCCTTTACTTCCCCCGCTTTTTAAATGTTCCTCTCCTTTGGTCCAACAACGTTTCCCCCTCTTTCCCCTCTCCAGCACGATCAAACTACAAAAGTTAAGCCTGATTCACTCTCATAGAATTAAGAATTAACGTTTACTTTGAGCTTGTTTTCAAATTCTCCTATTCCTACTCGAAAATTAACATGATTTGCTTAGCCAAAAATAAATATCAACAGAAGCATCGTTTAGCAGACACTGGTTATCTAAATAAATAAAATATTGCTCCATTACAAATATAGAGTTTAATTTTCTTTTCATGGTAATATCAACAGTTGTTGTTGAAGCTGTGATGAAAATAACGGAATTAGATCACAAACTTTTTAAATGAAGATAAAAAGTTGTCATTGAATTCCAGGGCACCCTTTAAAAATATTTAAGAACTATTGAGGTCACCATGCGAATAAAACTAAACTCTATTTTTCTATTGGAGAGTTATTTGATTTTTACTGACCAAAAAAAGTTGCTATATAAAAACTGCAAAAATACGGGCCTTAAATCGTTTTACCTACAATCCCAACTTATGGAAGCGCTTCATAAAAGTAGCACCCTTATAACTATTAATTTAATTAGAAATTAATTTGAAACCTGGTTTTAAAAAAAATCACAACGCATATCATTATAATACTTTATTTTATATAAAATGGCTTTGATATGTATCAGCTCAGTCTTTAAGTTAATAAGATTATTAAAACTGAAATTAATATTTTCATAGGAAACTTTATTATAGGTATTTAAAAAAGCACATTTTTTCCCTTTTTTAACCTTTAAATATGGGTAGCTAGTATATTCCAACTTTTATTTAAAATTTTATACTACAAATTATGTCGATATAAATTTAAAATGCTCCATTAGCAATGAAACCACCCGTTAGGCTAATAAAATACCAGCGTTCAGGCACGCGTACACACAAACACACACCTATGTATATATACATATGTGTGTATGAGTGTGTGTGTGGCCTTAACATCACGTTTTATATAGAGGCCAACTTTGAGGAACGTTTTCAAGCAATCGAGTGGCTAGTTTGAGGGTTGTTGTTTTTTAGCCCTGTCCCCGAGCTTAAGATTTATAAAATGAGCCCATTCCTACCATACTTCGAACTGCTCAAGTACCACTCCAGCTGAATCTTGAAACCATTGTGGAATTATAGATAGATAGATAAATCTGACAGCGGCAAGCCTGACAGCAACTTACGTAACCGATACACCACACACGCACGACCCTCATGACACGAGTAGGCCTATTCACCTTGTTCGTATGATAGCATTAATTTTATACTGTTTACGCACACGAGACGCGTTGTAGACATTAAGAAATGCCGCGTTATTAAATAATTGTTTTATTATTTCTAAACATGGCTTACGCTAAAATGTAGATGGGCTTAGCTAATTTACAACAACGTCTTAAGTGAAAGGTCTCAGTTTTGAGACCAAACGAAATGGTTATAAACATGGATATAACCATCCTCAAACAAATAAAGTAATTTTTTTTAACAGGTTCACAACAAAACATTCTGAGACAGTAGAGGATTGTTTTAGTGGCTATGAGATTTCAGAACAGCGATTCCTATAAGTGTCGCATTGTGAGAATATCGCCTTTCAAGGAGGCGGCGCCCTTAACGCTTAATTTGTTGAGCATGAACCAGACTTTATAATTCTACAGTCCACCTTGCAAGAAGAAGCTTGGGGGAAAGTAGGGTGAGGAGAGTTTATGGTGGGAGGGGAAAGGGGGGAGGAGGAGGAGGAGGAGGCATGTAGATCCTCCCACCAACCTCCGAATGTCGTCTACAATCGTTTCCCGTGTTGTTGGTTGGGTTTATTTTTTTTATTCTCTCGCCGCGTGTAAAATAAAAAGTGTGATCTTGGTATCTCCCGGGCATCATTCCACACGTCACCATCGTCCGGAGCACACACACCCCTCAAAGACCAGAAGGTGTGTGACACGTGTTGCTCACGTCAAGACGTCGAGAAGTCGCGTGGTTAACGTCGCGATCCTCCTTCCAGTGATAACAAGGGCCGGGACGAGTGGGACAGTGATACAAAACTCAATTATAAACACTAAACAACTCAACAAGTAATTCTTTAAAGGTTTTAGGGAAGAAAGTTTTTTCCAAGAGTAATCATACATTTGATATTTAAAACAATTTCAAACAAAATTTCCTGTGGAAACAAAAATTAAATCACATTAATCAGTTGAGTGAAATTTAGTAAGTGACTTTCTCATCTCAAAGTTTCTGAAAATCAAGATATAACTACGGAAACTCAATACCAAAGGAGACATACAATGAGGTAAAATACTTTTTAATTTTAATTTAATTTTGACCAAAGAGTATAGCAACATTTGTTATAGTTAAAATTGGTATTGTATTGACTGATAATATAATTACATGACTTATAAAATATCTAACACCCTCGGTCGTTAATTTCTCACTGTGAAGGGAAAGCCCCATTTTCCCCGTTAGTAAATTATTGTTTGGTCATAACGAGAATCAAACTGTGAACTGTTAACTCAGTTGGCAGACGAGCTACCAATTGAGCCAAGTGGTCAGATAGAATATTTGTAGCGATGTCATTTGATAAAGCAAGACATTAATAAACAATTGAAGCTGCAGGTGGAAAGTAGTAGGCCTAAGTTAGAGATACTTAAAACCGATGTTTTATATGGGAAGAACATTATTATCATTGCAACATTTATTGAAAAATTGTTGTAGAACAGAATTGAGTTTAAAACTCTTTTACTTCTTCTCATTTCTTATAGTGGTTTGAAGTAGTGTTATAAATAGGACTTGCTTTTCACCATTTTCACCATAATTACAGCTATTGTAATTCATCTGTCAGTAACATAATTACTATCATAGTAGATGTTGTTTATCAGAAAATATTAATTTTTAATTTGAGAATGGTTCTTTGGATATAAATTTTGGAATATATTTTATTCTATTCTATTTAATTTAGTTCAATGTAACTGTCATTCATTCAGCCATTTTAAAAATAATTTAATTACATATTTTAACCACTGAAAAAATGTTTAAGATTAATTTAAATATTATTTTATTATTTTAAGTCAATTATTATAATATTTATCTTCTGAATAGTTCAATTATTTATAAAATTTATTTGAGTTCCTATTATAATCATAATTTCCGGCACATATAAATTAGATAAGAATTATTTAAAATAATATATACTAAAAATACTCTTATATTAGAACAATATTAGATCAACCTATACTGAGTTTTGTGATGAAAATCATTCAGAATTAAATTTTGGAAAATAACAAACAAAAAAAAAGCCTTTATCAGTCAGTAAAATAACTTTCTCAACGGCGATGATTAAAATAAAATGTGTAAGATGTACCCTTACAAATAGTCAATACCATGTTGGAGTAAGTTTTCTTTGTTAAAATATAAATATGTGTAAATATCAATAAATCAATTTTTCACTTTCTCATACAAGTAAAATATAAAGAAACAGTTGTTACATTGAAAACTTATTATCATTCTTGAGAATTTAAAATAATAGATTTTTAATAATATGTTTTTTTTAAAAAGGTTGTTTGGTATTCCGCTTGTCTTAATGTATGATGCACGTAATTCTTTGAACTTTTGAAGTTCGTGAATATGTGAGCCTAATATTTTCGTATTAGGATTTTAAAATTATTTCATCCTACTTTGTTGTAGCCTGTAAAAATGCACAAACATAAGAAACAAGTGAATCACAATTTAAGAAATAAACAACACAAAATATTGATCGTTCGAGATAGTTCAAGATATTTGGGCTAGATTAGGATTATTTGGTGATGTGGTATCATTATTAATAGACTAGTAATAAATCAATAGTCCCTAAGTATAGTAAATTATTAGCATTATTATTAGCACCGCGTCTTACTACCCGTTCGGGTTATACGCACTTACGCTAATGTGTAATGGTAGGGTGATTATGGGATGAAATGGAGGACCTACAGTTTAACGTGGAATCTGAACCACGGTGGAGGCCTGGCATTCCTCACATTCACAAGTTGTGATTAATACACGTCTTGTCAGAGGTGAAGGAAGGGTTTGGCAATCAGATAAATCTGTGCTGGGATCGAGGATTGAACCCCGGACCCCCAGCACAGAAGTCTGACACCTTACCCCTAGACCACCAGGTCACCGACGAGTATAGTAAAAAGGTATTCAATTAATTTTAAATTTCTTTAAAGTACATAGCTTTAGTTCTCAAATGATAAAAGGGTTACTTTTAGAATTTGAAATTTTTAAAATAATTATATTTACTTTATTACATTCTATCAGCAGTATGATCTCACCTACATAATAAAATGGTAGGGCCGTCTTTATCCATAGCAAAAAACACAAACATTTATGAATATAAATATAAATAATTTATATAAACGTGAAAACATGGGCTATTTGATTTAAGGATGAGGATTTTGAGGGTATCATAGAATAAAATACACCCGTATAAGCTCGAAAAATGGAATGGAAAAAATCACACGTGTGCCCTTGCATCATCACACATGTGATCGATCACTGTGGTTTTTCCATTCCCTCTCGATACTAGTGCGGGTACATTTTGTCCTACTTTACTTTTACAGTCATTCCTCTTAGATCTAAACCCACCTCGGTGGTGTAGTTAGCTGACGCCCTAGTTTCCCGTTGAGCAAGACTGCCGAGAACGGGTAGATTGAGGTTCGAATCTCGGTCGGGTGAACTGGGGTTGGTTTTCCCTAAATAATTTTCCAATCTCCCTCCACCCAAATCTGGGCTCACTTCCTCTAAATTCAACTATCCCAATTCTTAACCATTAGCGTAAATAGTAATTAAGCGTATAGCCCGAATGGGTAGTAAGACGTGGTGCTATAATTTAATTTAATTTAAAAAAATCTTAGATCAAATATGTATATATTTATATATATATAATAAATGTCTCATAGTATATTGGGTAGGCTTTTTAAAATAAATATATATATATATATATATATTGTATGTATTATAAATGAGTAATATAATATATAAATTTAAGTTACAGGCTCAGTAAAAATAGATTGAACCTTATATTTTATAGTTGTTAAAACTATATATATATATATATATATATATTAAAACGCTTGTTTATTATATTTTGAACCATTCATTTATATTATTTCTACGTCAATAAAATATAGGTGTTAAATAGCTTTTTACTTATTTATCTATAATTTTTCGTATGCCATTACTAGTTAATAGCTACTTGTATACCAAGGAGATAAACTAGATTTTTTCATTACAATCTAATAAACGTATAAACATACAAAGTGCATTTTTGATACAATATGTATGAGTTGACTACCTTCATTCCAAATGTTCATCAGCATGGAACATCCTTGCAATGTAAATAAATCTCTTCAGAGCTCAAGTGACTGAACTTGGTATTTTATGCTTTGGCAAACAAAATAAAACATCGCCATGTAATCAACTACACCAACTTGTTCGTGTCTGTAATCAAATACATTCTACACAATGCTATAATTTGTCCAGGTATAATTTAGACGAGGAGAAAAATGCATTCATTTCAAATTGTTCGATTAAATTATTAAATTATAATTTAGAAAAATAGCAAAAACATATTGTTCAGTAATTCTATAATATCTAGATAAAAGTATATTTAAAAAAATACAAGATTGAAGGCATGTATTTCCAAATATTTTATGAACTTTCAAGGCATAATTTTATAAAAAATAGCATAGTATGAACATATTTTTTTATTGCTATAATTTCTTAAAGTATAATTTAATCCAGGAAAAGAGTACTAGGTACATCTCTAACATCACCGTAGTTTCCCACAATATTTCTCTAGGCTATAATCTAAACAAAGAAAAATACATCAATTTGCGTGTTTTGTAATTTTACAATAAATAGCATTAAAATAAAAAGATAAAATACATACTTATAGCTTTGTTGTAACTTCCCAAATTTGACTATAATTTAGATCAAGATAAAATGGAAATATTTCGGCTATGTAATAGTTTTACAAAGTTCAATATAGAAAAAGAGAAAATATATACATTTCTGACTGTGCTATGATTTCTAAAAAACAAACAAAAAAACTACTTTTGTGGTCACATGGTCTAAGGCGTCACTCTCGTAACAGACTAACAATTACAGGGAGGTCGTGAATTGAATCGCTTTTGGGTGTACTGAGGTTTTTTTCCAAAAGGGTTTTCCACTTTATCTCCACTCAAATGCGGGTACACTTCCTCTAAATTTAACCTTCCTCATCCCTAACTCATTAGTGTAATTAGTGCAGGCAATGTGCGTATATCCAGAACAGATAGTAAGACGCGGGGTATAACAAATCTCAAAGTGGGCTATGTTTAGATTAAGAAATATTACACACATTTGCGAATATGTTTTAATTGATCAAAGTTTAATTAAGAATCAAAACTTACGAATCAGTCATCACTCATCACACAATCTTACTGTCATTGCGTTTCCCCGTTCACCCGTTCAGGCTATACGCATATATATTAAATATTTTAATGTGGTATATGTGAGGAAAGGATAACTTTAGAGAAAATTCAACCGCATTTAAATGGAAGGAGAGTGAGGAATTTAAAAAAAACACGCTTAAGTTAAGTTTTAATAAAGTCTGCATTTTTCATAAACTTTTATGAAATTATATTTATAGGCCCTACTTTTCTTTGACAATTTAATTTAATATGTGAAATTTAGTCAATTTTATTTGTCATATCTAGAAAAAAAATTTTGAATGCTTGAGCTGTAAGTATGAATTTCATATTATATATATATATATATATATATATATTTATGGGAAACATTTATTGGCTGAGATATTTATAAATAAATACTAAAAATAAAGAAAATTAAGCAAACCAGCCATACAGTACACAAGACAGTTCTCTGTCAAGTGATGTTACGAATACAAGTTTTCAAACCAGACACTAAAATATGTTAATTATAGCAGTTTATTTATACTACGAGTGTGTTTAAAATAGTAGATAAGAAACGGATATCAATCTCTCATTGTGAATTTAATATTTAGTAGCCTGCATCGGTGTTCATATGGTCCAAGGCATTTCTATTATTTTATATTGTATGGACAGTGACTGGAAGGTCAGAGTTCGAATATTGGCTGGGTTTACTGAAATAATTGTATCTTGAATGGTTTCCGTCTTGCATTCTAGACAAATTTATGGATAATCTTCCCCTTAAATTCTTCCTTATTCATCTCTACCCTCATCATGGTAAATATGTCACTGGACCAGACTGGTAGTAAGACGTGGTACACACATTATTTCATATGTTGTATTTATACAACGAAACTAAACTTAAACATAATGCAGATAAAATAGATAAAAAATTTAGTTCTTCAAACACTACGAGCAATTACATTTAAAAATAAGAGAGAGATAACGTTTTACCAATGTTAATGCTTGAAAGATAACATGTCACACTTTTCTGAAGGTAGTTTTACTAGAAAACTCTTTTTTTTTCCAGTTAATTTACCAAATCTTCCAAGTGACTGTTCAAATTGGCTGTTATTTAATTGTAAGCAATGAACGTGCCTATTATCTACAATGCGTCTTGTGATATTTCAACCGCAACATTATTTCATAAAATGGACGCATCACGAAGTTGTACACACTCCCGAGAGGAACTCGTATATACCTTTTATTTACAAACTGTCCAAATAAGGAGCCCCCACCAATCAAAAATAAATGCATGATTGCAACAAACAGTATACGTAATAAAGTCATTAAAAGAAGATTTGGCAGATGGGGAGTGTGTGTACGGAACAAGCAAACGGAGAAGGAAAGCTTCTAACGGAAGATTAGTTCAGAAATAGCTCCTTAATCGGACTAACGTTAGTTAACGTTTGTTCGCCGAGGTTTCGGAAGGACAGGACGACGCTAATCATTCAAGGACGTTTAGTGTTGGTTCTTTCAACTACCACAGCATTTACATCAATTTGTAACGTTGGCACACATGGTTTTCAAATTAATTGATCAAGGCTAAGAAACAGTGCTGATCAAACACACTGATAATACTAAAGGTGAGGGGGAATACAATTTAAAACTAGAATTTTACACTGACAGAACAATATTGATGAGAACTTTTATTTATTTCTTACACAATGTCTTATTAGTTACTACCCTTCTAGACAAGCAGTATATTTACAGATTACATTAATAGACTTATGAATACGTGAAGGTAGATCTAGTAGTTTTTATGTCAGATAAGGTTCTTGATACGGAAATTGGACTCCTTGTCTAAGGTCAAAGTCAGAGCCTAACTCTTTTGGCTTCAAGTTTAGCAAATTAATAGCCCTCTGACCATATCTGAACCTTGGGTAATTTAGAACTCTTTTTTCAACCTCTCGATGCCTTGTAAAGTGTACCTCTCACTACACATCAGCAACTACGGACATTAAGTGGAGACAATGGGCTCACAAAAAAACAAACCCAGAAACAATTAGGAACACAGCCTCTTATGGTCACAAATAATACAGTGTAGGTTTTTATCTTCCAGCGCTGTTCTTTAACTCAAAGGGAAGATACCGCGCTTTCTAACTGTAAACATGAGACCATTATACAAAGTAGATAAACAACTATAGACAGAAGAACTATCATCGTAATGAATGGCGACGGAAAAATGGTGAATCCCAACTTCTAACAATAGCTCCTATACAATTACTAAGAAATTACAAAGCTTATGTTGTTTAACTCATAATCAAGATTAATGCATTTTGACAATGACACAGTTCTAGCAGTTATACATCTCTATATCTTGTTAGTGAAAAGATTCGCTGGCTTATGTGCAAGGTTGTTGGCTAATCCTTTATTGATAAAGTTGTACAGCCCTTTTAAGGGCACCGCCTATTTGAAGGGATTTATATCAACACACTGAGTTATTTCTTAGGATAATGGCAGCTCTGAAGCTTCACAACCACTAAAATTATTCTCAATTATCTTGGTGATAAATGTTGTGACTCTGTTAAAATTGACACTATTTGTTTGAGGAAGATTAACTCTATGATTATAAACATTTATTTTGATCTAATAAATGTGACGGTTCCTGTGAACCGTCGGTGAATAAAAACTTATATCATTCTTACTTTTTATCGATCCCTTGGAGAGAGAGAGAGAGAGAGAGAGAGAGAGAAGTATTGTGATCGTCACAAAAAAAATCGAACATGAGATTTTGATAAATGTTCGCGTTTCATGAGCCCCTGAAACTGAAAAAGTTGTTTTCACGATGTCATCTGTCTGTGTGCCTGTGTCTTGGCCTAAAGCCTGAACCATTTTAACGATCTGGCTAAACCTTGTTATCTAGGTTTTTCACAAGGTTTCCCCCGAGGGATTTTTGGAATTAGATATCAAACCATAAAATTAGGGGTAGTTTACTGAAGGGCAAAAATAGAAAAATCGATTTCCTTCAAATCCGCTTTAACGATTTTGATTTTTTTTTTTAATCTAAGTACTATTTTATATTGCAAACAAAATGTCAGTTATAATTTTCCTATGAAAATGATTTTAAGGGTAACTTTCATACACAGAAATGTACAAATTTGATAATATCTCCGCAACTATTTGAGATACAAAATAATTTACCAATATAAAGTTGTAATAATATTCAAAATTAAAAACTTTTATTTGGAATATTATACCACTATAAAGCCACATGGCTGACTCCCTCACTTACATTAATGTTTACTCACTTCCAGATGATCTAGAAACTTGAAATTTGGCAAACTTATAGCTTCTAGCCTTTAACCGACGGCAAAATTCCAAAAAGTTTTTAAAAAAATTTAACCCCCGAAAAAAATTCAAAATGGTGGAGCAACTTTAAAGTCGGTGCGGTATATACAATACAATACCGGTAACTTTAAGTTATTACGTTCAAAACAATGCTGGAATAACATTAGTTTACATCCAGTAACAAAGAAAGCTCACGGAGCAAAGTGAGTATTTTTGTAAACACTGATAGTTTCTTAGCATATATATATATTTTATATAATATAGTTTCTTAGCCATAATAAAATATAAATATGTATATATATATATATATTTTTTATATATATATATATATAGAGCTAAGAAAAAAAAATATATATATATTTATAAATTGAAATTGTTGGTTATGATCTTTGGTGGCTAGAGATGTTCCTATCTTCTAAATGGTTATGTAAAAGGGTATGTTATTTCGTTTATGCTCTTTGGTGAAGTGTTTCTGCAACAATGTATATGATTTCGTTACACAAATATTGAGTTTTTAGTAAATACATCCATACTAAGATAAAGGAAAGTCTGTGTGGTGCAATGTACCATTTATTTAAAAGCTATACAACTTAAAACGTAAAACTTTGATCCCTATAGATATATGTTGTTACTTCTCTTCTTCATTTCAGCGTTAACAATGTTTTGAAATAACTAACCACATCATAAATAACGCGGGATTTCTGGATGCTCGCAACACATCCCAGTGCCCTTGTAGGCAGCCCCCTTGATGGTATCAATTTTTCAAGGACATATTAATAAAAGTCGCTTGCACACACAAATCATAGTAAACTACAGTTGTCGAAGATGTTAATGACTCAATGAACACAGCCCGCCATTAGAGTGTGGAGCTAGGCATTGGACATAGAATAATGATTAATGCAATAATCTTACAGCCAGATAACAGATCTTGTTGACTTAAATTTTTTAACGTCATAGTTATTAAAGTCACGTAATTTTTTCGACGCTTTAAATAGCAAAATGCCAGAGTTTAGCTTCAAGCCCAACAGAGTCTCTTACTATAAATCGTTAGAAACCTGCTTCGATGGCCGCATATTCTAAGGCGTCACTCTCGTGATAGACTGGATTGTCAATGACAGGGAGACCAAGGTTCAAATAACTTGAGGGCTGCTATGGGATTTTCATATCCCCTCTCCAAAATAATATCAATACACTTCCTTTATATACAGTCCAATTTTCATAAGAATAACCTTATATGGTAGCGAGAAAAGCTACTTGATCTAATTCCACGTAGTCATACGTCAATGCATGTGATCTGCAGATTTCACTTTTGATATTATCAATATAATATTAAATTATATTAATAATGTATTAAAATATTATAATTTTTTACCACAAAAATAAGTTTGTATTTTCTAAAAGTTTCTTACTACCAAAATCTCACTATACTACCCCTCTTCTTATACCTTAGATTAATTAATTTATATATTTGGTGTTGAATAAACTAATGGGAGGAGCGTGAAACTATTAATAAGAAATAACTTGGCTTGTGTAATACCGTATAATTATAGTTTTAGGCCATTTACGGAGAGAAACAATTTTCTTTACAACAGATAAAAATATCAACAAATTCAAATAGGTTGAGAGAATTTTTGAACTTGGCAAATGAAAGTCACCACCAAACCGGCTAGAATAATTGTTGTCATCCACACATAAAAGAGAAAGCGGTATTTTTTTTAAAAATGGTTTAAGCTCACCGAATCAAGTTCTGTTGCCAACCTGGAATTCACCTCTAGGGCACGTCAACCTCAGTGCCATCGTGAATATTTAAATTAAAGGTCAAAGTCAAGGACACAGTCCAGAAGACGTTCCCCTAAGATTGTCCAGGCTCCGGTCATTAGTACAATCTTGTTCCCTGCGGATTTCTCCAACAGACTGTGACGTCATACACACCTTGACCTAGAGATGTTACACCTTCATGCTTGGAAGCAATCAACAGCTTGCTGGTCAATACTGGGGAAACAAGGTCACCGCGACAGCCCAGACACATGTACGATCAACAAATACCTGAACGTTTATTGGGAAATAATCAAATCCACAGTGGTGAAGCATGACCTTTTTGGAAGTACTTTCTATATAGCAGTGATGAGAGAAATGGTTTTATTCTGCTTATTGATTTAGCCAGTTATAAAGTGAACAAACAAATGTGAAATGTAGCCCGAAAACTAGACTGGTGATGTACCTTCATGATCTCTCAAGTCTCGGTAAGAGTGGCCACGTACCATACATCAGCAGTACAAAGTTCCCAACAGATTTTGTATCCAGTCGTGTTCGTGGAAACGCTTGCCCTTATGGGTTCCATTTTTAGATTGACAAGAGTCAATCCCCGCCATCTAGACTGCATCAAATATCTCCTAGCAAGAGTCACGAGTATGCCTCAACCTTGGCTTTTGTTAGAAAGGCTCATGGCATAGGATTATACCAACTCTATTTCCAAAATTGACGGGCGATTATTATTTTTGTCATCTTAACGAAACAGAGAGAATAGCGGTGAATTAACAAATATGATTTTGAATTTTCAAAGGGAATGTATAATACTTATGCCATTGATTTATATAAACTTAGTAGTGTTTGAACAATATGCTTCATGATTAGTATTTTATATTTGTTCATCTTGAATAAGGGATTGGCCATAAATACCAATTCATAGAGATAATCTACCTAATCAGAGTCTGGTACATTATTCATTCAGCTAATCTACTAGACACATTTCTCATACAGCTAATCTGTATATTCAGAGTCAGACACTATTAATGCATTTCAGCTACCTATTCAGTGTCAGGTACACTATCAGTGCCCTCAGCATGTATCCTCGATTAATCTGCCAGGGATGAGGTTTTCTACTAATAAGATGCTGACTCCTACTAGGTCATAATGAGATCCTACAGTTAGTGGGCCGCGATCGTTCCGGCTTCCTTCCTTCCCCGCCTCTCTTACGTTCCCACACTAGCACACACCTTTGGACACGACACATTCGCACACAAGTTATTAGCGAAGCTCACAATTCACATTGCAACACTTAGCAGTTGGCATACAACTCTAGAGCCATGAATCCTGCTCCGGTGGCTGCATTGTCTAAGGAGTCACTCTCACAATACACTAGACTTACGATAACAGGGAGATCAGGGAATCCCAGTCGGGTGTACTGAAGGGTAGTTTCCCTGGATGGGTTTCACTCTCGCTTCATTCAAATATGGGTACACTTCCTATAAATTAAACCTTCCTTATCGCTAATTCAATATTGTAGTTAGTACATATGTTTATAACCTAAACAGGCAGTAAGACGCGTCGGAAAAATAAAATATCAATTATAAGAATAAAATAATAGAACTAGTTCAACTGGAACTGAACCTGTGTCATCAGACCTGTTATCGTCTTCATCAACCACTGGTCCACGGGTAGGCACAAGAAGAATCAATAAGTTTTGAGGCATTGTGCTCCAATTAGGCTCCAATCACCTGGAAAATGAGACTCGGAGAGTTTATTTCTCTTCGTGGTCTTTATAACTCTGTGTTGTTTACTATTAGAATTAAATGATATAAGAACATTTTATGAAACAATAAAAAAGCTTCAACTCGAAAAGGGTGAAAATCAAGATCCCCTATTTTAGTGGATATTAGTATTTTATTTTTCCTACCGCCACATCTTATAAACTGTTCAGGTTATACGCATTTGTACTAATTACTCCAATGAGCTAGGGATGAGGAAGGTTGAATTTAGTGGAAATGTACTTGCATTTTTGTGGATAGAGAGAGTGGAAAACTATTTTGAAAAATCCACTTCAGTACACCTGACCGTGATGTGAATCCTGATCTCCCTGTCATCGAAAGTCTAGTATATTGAGAGAGTGACGCCTTTGACCATGCGGCCAACAAAGAAGGTCATATTTGTAATTAAATATTTAAATTGCATGTGGAAGTTTTTTCCGTGTACATCATATCTTATCATCCATCCATGCCATCCGCATGGTTTATGTTTATGAGTTAGGAATAATTAAGGTATAATTTATAGAAAATGCACCCGAATTTGTGTGTGTAAAGAGTGAAAAATAATTTAGTAAAACCCCACTCAATATATCCGGTAGGGCTTTGAACCCCTACCTAACAGTCACTAGAAAACTAGACTAAGCATTGTTAACACCGCAGTCCATGTGACCACCGATGCTGGTGTAGCTATTTTAATTTGTTTATTATGTTACCGACATTGAAACGATCTATCAAAACAATGGGTTCTTATTTTGTGTCTGTGCATCACGTCTAACTATCAATCTGGATTCTCCACATACGATTATTTTCACTAATGGAGTAGAGATGGAGAAAGTAGAAGTTTAGGGGGAATGTACCCGTAGCTGCGTGGAGGAAGAGTGGAAAAAATTTAGGAAAAACTATCCTTATCACACCCCAGCCGGGATTCAATCCCTGACCTTCCCATCATCGTCAAACCAGACCAGACTACACGTTGTCCACGTGTATACCAATGCTATTAAAAATTATATGAGTAACATTATTTGACGTATGAATACATGTACGTGGACTTAGTAACGTTTGTATTTCTCAGATTTCGCTATTTCACTAGATTTATGGAACTGAGACCCACAAATTTGTAAGAGCCCATATATTCTTCGAAGAGAAAAAATAAAATCTTCTACTTTTTAGATCGTTCAAACTAAAATAAGCTTTCACGTTGAAACCTGTTTGTTTACATTTTTAGAGAGAAATAATCGTCTGGTGTTAGTAATATATTTAAAAAAATAGTTTATCGTATCTTACTCATTCGGTCTATCAGCATATAAATTAATTAAACTACCTATTAAAGAACTCTGTATTCTGGGTTATGTTCTGTTTACGATAATTCATTATAATAGATAATCAGGAGGGACAGATGTTGGTAGCGAAATTACGTGAAACCAGGTATTTTTTTCACGTTTTCACTTAGTCAATGGATCTTTTACTTTCTTAAATTTAAGAAGCTCAGTGAACATATTTTCTAGTCTTCTTCTTCTATCTTCTATATTAATAAGATGAAGAGTGTGTTTGTCTGTCTGTCATGAATATTGCGCGAGATCTAACATACTAATGTATTCAAAGGGATACAATTTTAAAATTATTAGCCCTCATGTGCAAACCTGTACACTTTGAAGCTGGAAATTTAAATTTGTTGATTAGATTTTTTTCATTTACTAAAAACTGGGTCGTAAGAATTACAAATTTGTTTCCTCTCTGTTTAAAGCAAAGAAAAGCATTGCGTGGTTACCTCAGGCAAGGCAGGATACTTCTGGCAGTTGAAAGTAAAATCAGCGTTTAGCCTGAACAGTAGTAAAATGTCATTCAAAACAAATCAATCATGAGATGTGAACGAAAAAATATATGTTCATATGCCCCAGATTATGAAAGAGATGTCTGTTATTGACAGCGGGTCTGGCTTTGGCATGTCTGTGAACTCTGTAGAACCCGATGGTTGAAACAATTTGTGTTTACATTTTATATTCAAGAAGACTATTATCCTATGGTAGTATATGATATGATATACGTTTATATCTAATAAATTTTGGTTACTTTGCCTAGAAATAATAAAAAAAAATGTTTTTTGGGATTATTTTTATTGATATTGAGGAAATCTCACTTATCAATAGGGGGTAAAGGGTGAAATAATTACTATGTGATTTAAATTTCTTCAAAAATATCGAGATGGCGCTTAGACTTATTTTTTCTTAAAACATGCAGAGCTCTAATGCATAAAAAGTATTGCAGATGTTTTCCAAATGTTTTTGTGCCAGTCGAATTTTAATTAATATTAATCAATGTACATAAAAATTAAGACTGCTTTATTAAACCAAACATCACAAAATAAAATTAAATGACTTAAACAATTTTAAATAAATGTCAGTAATGTATAGGTTGTATCATGCTGATAAATCATAGGTCAAAATTACTGAAATACAACCAAATGGAGTCCAATTCGTTTTTAGTGCGTGAAAACGTGATCAAAAAATGTTTAAGACAATTTCCTTAGTATTGATTATTTGTAAATATGTTATCATGTAAAGCAAATCTAGTAGTGTGAAAGCAACATAACAAAAACTAAGAGTAGGTCTACTTTACCTAAAGCAAAATTACAAAAAATTAAGATATTAAAAATTGATCCAAAATATTTTCCCCCGCTTATTCTTTTTATGTTTCACATAAAATATGATGTCATATTGTTAAAGCTGTAATTATTTTATTTTATTTTACTGTGAATTTTTTTAAGTGATGCGTAGAAACTTAATTTCCGAAATTGTGAATAGTTACCTTTTTTTGTATTAGTTGAACAAATTTTGAATTATTTTTATTTATTACCGCGTCTTACTTCTCGTTCAGGTTATACGCCTATGTACTAATTACTCTAATTTAATAGGGAGGAGGAAAGTTTAATTTAGAGGAATTGTACCCACCTTTACCTAAAGGAAAGGGGTAAAACCATTTAGGGAAAGCCACTCACAGTATATCTGACCGGGATTTGAACTCCAATCTCCCTGTCATTGGCAGACTAATCTAGTGGGAGAGTGACGCCTTAGAGATTGTGGCTACCAAGACGGGTGCACATTTTGAATTAAATATGTATTTTAATGTTCTGTGATTCTATCGTGAGAAATAATGTAAATGAATACATTACTTAAAACCATACATCTATCGTTCTTAGGTCATTACCATACTGATAGTTTATTCGTAGCATACCAAGCGTGTAGTATTAGGTGTATTGCCATAGGTTAAGTTAGTTTGTAGGTTATGTGCTGAAACATATTTTAGTCACTGAATATTACTACCATCCTAGATTTCCACATTGAATTATACTAATGGCGTATAGATGATGAAGGTAGAATGTATAGGAAATTAACCTACATTTGCGAAAAAGGAGCAATTTAAATAGTTTAGGAAAAAGCTCACTCAATAAACTCAACTGAGATTTGAGACCCAGCCTCCCCTCAATGTAAAACCATACTAGATGATCCTGACGTTTAGTACACATGTCGACCAATTCGGGTGTGTGTTGACATAAATAACTTAAAACCGTGATATATTAGCACTTTTTGTAGATTTAAAAAATAAACATTGCATATATAACAATGACAAAATGTCACTAGCTGGATTTATCTTGTAGTTTTCAAAACTTACATCATCTTTTAAAAACATTATCTCGTGAATATTTAAAAATAGATATAATTATTAATCAAACTGTTAAACATTACTGTCAATTAATACAACTGTTATACATTACTGTCAATAAATTGTGGACTGTCTATAAATATGTTTCAACCTTAAACAACAAACTTAACATATAAATACATTTAGATATGTATGTTTAACTTTTTCTTAATATACAATTTAAATTTGAGAAAAAATATGTTATATATCTTCTTTCTTTTTCTATATAAATAAGATTAAGAGTTTGTGTGTCTGCAATGAGCGTGAATGATATCTACCACACGCAGAGGTCTGAAATTTAAATATTAGTAGCTCATGTGCGAAACACGTGAGCTTCTTAACCGGAATTTTAAAGTTTGGGTTTAATTTTTTTAATTAATTAAAAACTGATTAGGAAGAAATAAAATTAAGAGCTTTTATTTCAGTTTGTTTGAAGCAAATAAAAAGTTGCTGGTTGTAACCACGCCATCCATTGCGTGGCTACCACGGACAATGCCGGGTGCTTCCACTAGTCTTAAAGATGTCTCCCTCTAATTAACAAACCTAACAATTAAAATAATTATTTTAAATCATAGGTATTGTAGAAACACTTTGTTTACCTATTTTCTTAAGTGACCTAACATGGGAAATAGAACTCTTCTAAAAGTAGTGCAAGTCTCGAAAGTTGTTTTTTTAAGTCTAGAACTACTCTTACCTGGCCGTAATAGAAAGATGGAGAAATCCCGTTTCCTATAAACAGATAAATAAGAAGGCTAAAGCAATCATGATTGACGTGTCCTCATCCAATTTCAGGTTAGGTATTTAAATAGGCTAAGAGGGAATTAGGAGATTTATAGAGAGCTTTAAAATTGTAGTATATTTTTAACCACACCGAAATATACATGAATCCATTGCATTTTTATCTATCAAAATTGAGTGAAAATATATAAAAACCCTTTACTTTTAAATTTTAAACTTATTGAATGAACTTAACGAGGTCCTGTTTTAAATTGACCATTTGGTGTGTTGTCTGTCTGTATGCTTGTTCCTAGATAACTGTCGTGGACAAATTTTAACTAAATTTAGCGTGGACTTTTTTGAGACTAGTTCGAACAACGCATGCACATATTTTTGTAGTTTGGTCATCCATTTCTATAGTATGATGGCCGCTCAAAAATCTGTCAGTAGTTTTTTTTCCACGATAGCTACCAAATGTGTGAAACAATTTTAAATAAATTTGGCATATACATTCTTTGAACCTAAGCTGAACGATATTCACTTCATATAGTTTTTCAATCTAGCTATCCGTTTCAATATGGCAGCGATTCAAAGGGTTTTTAGTTTAGTAGCTCATCGCAAAAGATTAGAATTTAAAATTCTAAGCTACGTTTATGTTCTATAAGTGTAACGTATTGTTGAATATAATATTAATTTTGTTTTCTGTATAACTTGATCACCAAGGAAGAATATCAATTTTAAATCCAAGAAAAAATTATTGTAGAAATTTCAACTTGAAATCCAAAGAGAAATCTTATTAGACTGTGGTTTTTCCAAAAAGGTTTTCCACTCTTCCTCAACGCAAGCTCGGGTACACTTCCCATAAATATAACCTTCTTAACCCCTAAAACTATCAGTGCAGTTAGTACTTAATCGTATAATCCAAACGGGTTGTAAGAAGCGGTGCTAAAGAACTAAAAATAAATAGGTAACAGTAAAATGAGCCAGCCTCATTACTTAAGCCCTTTGTGTTTATCTAAGCAAAGTATACACCATTTACTACTAAAATGTTTAAATAATCTCAATGTGTTTGTACATAGAGACCTGAGTGTTGATACTCGTTCTGTCGTTTAAATATTAATGCTCAAGTGCTCCCATTAATTCAACAAAGCTGTGTGTGCCAATGTGATAATATTTACCCTCTCTAGTGTCCGGCTGATTATCGGAGCAGCAGCGAACCAGACCAGAGGCGCCTTCTAGCTGCTACCACACACACACACGACACCTAGTGTCTTTCTTAGGGTGAGGTGAAGGATATTTAATACACAATTTCTAAACTCAAACCCGCCTCCGTGGCGTAGTTAGCTACACGCGCTAGTTTCCTGTTGAGCAAGACTGCCGAGGATGGGGAGATCAAGGTTCGAATCTCGCTCGGGCGAACTGGGGGTGGTTTTTCTTAAATGGTTTTCCACGCTACCTCCAGACAAATGTTGGTACACTTCCTGTAAATATAGCCTTCCTAATCACTAAAATCATTAGCGTAATTAATACATAAGCATGTAGCCCTAACGGGTAGTAAGACGCGGTGCTAAGTATAAATAGCTAAACTCACGATGTATAAGATGGTTACCTAAACACAATTTAAGGACCTTAAACTAGGGCAGGTGTATCACACTTGCAGTCCGCTGCCGCATGAGGCCCAATCCACGATTCTGTGCAACCCATGGACCTTTTGTTGAATCAACATACTCGTAATATGTGGTCTGATTCGTCCTTTGATAAATGTTGAGGGATACACTATTTGAGATAATGTTATGACATTTATAAACTGCATGCTATAAGGGGGAATCTAACAAGTGAATAGGCGTTCCAAATGTCTCCAGCCTTTATGTGGAGTGTCCAGCGTAACATAAGTGTGGGCTATAGGCAAATGTACTAATTAATCTAATGTGTTAGGGATGAGGAAGGTTTAATGTATGTGAAGTGCATCCGCATTTGCGTGGAGCAGCTGGAAAAACCCTTAAAGGAAAACCACCCCTAGTACATCCGACCAGAGTTTGAACCTTTATCTTCAGATTCAAAGATTCAAATTAATATTTGAGAAGCTGTAAGACTCGTGTTTTTTTACTCAATTCTACATTCTCATGTGTTTTGTTTCAGTGTTATATTAGAATACTCGCCGAGTAGAGTGAATTATACCAACACGGGAAATCGTATCGTGACCTGTCACCCCGAGATGGACAGAAGCCAGAGTTGATGCCACGCCTAAACATGCTGTCGCTACCCGCCCCACTTCGTGGGCAAATCTGTCAGGAGGGCTTAGTGGGTTGGGTTAGGTAGCGTCAAATAATGGTGTGGGTTAACTAAAAGTTGTTTATTCAATGTGAGTTAAATAAACTATACCATTCGATGTAGTTGAACAAATTTAGTTGTAGCTATATAAGAAAGGTATCCTCTGCCATCAGTGTCCTAGTAATCAGCAGTTTGACATTCAGCAGTTTGTTCATTGACCTAACCTGGATATTACATCTTTAATTCTTAGAGCTAGATCACAATGCTCTGACTATAACGCGACTCTTTTGGGAAGTTTGGGAGACCCGATCTTCCCCGTGTAGTTCAAAGACTCCGCATCCGGAGTGTTTTTCCAGACTAGTCATCGACCAGGCAGCGGCAGTATGCAAGGCACTAGAAGATCGACCAGGCAGCGGCAGTATGCAAGGCAATAGAAGATCAACCAGACAGCGGCAGTATGCAAGGCACTAGAAGATCCACCAGACAGCGGCAGTATGCCAGGCACTAAAAGATCAACCAGGCAGCGGCAGTACGCAAGGCACTAGAAGATCGACCAGGCAGTGGCAGTAAGCAAGGCACTAGAAGATCGACCAGGCAGCGGCAGTAAGCAAGGCACTTGAAGATCGACCAGACAGCGGCAGTATGCAAAGTTAGCTCATCGCAAAAGATTAGAATTTAAAATTCTAAGCTACGTTTATGTTCTATAAGTGTAACGTATTGTTGAATATAATTTTTTTTCCTGTATAACTTGATCACCAAGGAAGAATATCCATTTTAAATCCAAGAAAAAATGATTGCAGAAATTTCAACTTGAAATCCAAAGAGAAATCTTAAACTGTAGTAACGATACAAACATGAAGTGAGTGAAGCCTACTATTTACATAGCTACTATAGATAGTAACACAGAGGAAAACTCATAATCTTTAACGGATAGTAATAAGCAGCGCTAAAAAAAATGGGAGTGAGGAATACTGTTCGTATGGCTATTAATGTTACATTTACTTAATTTTAAAATTGAGAACATTATATTTCAGGCAAATGCCAATTGCAACGAACGAGCAGAGATACAAACTAAATTAAAATTAACAAACATAGATAGTTTCGAAACAAAATGAATTGTATCAAAGCATATCAACGTTTAATTTGGTTACAGTCCCACCAGACAGTGGTACTTGCCCCTGAATGTGACACAATGGTGTTTCTTGAATCAAACAGTTTAGCCAAGGCATCTCGACGTTTGATCTGGCAGCCGTCACGCCAAAAAATGGTACGTGTCTTCGCAAATGATACAGCTCTGTTCCTCAAGCGTCTCACTTCACGCTCCACCGTGGTCACATTTCTCCACTAGACTGGAACCCACGTGTCCTGGACAGAACTTGGAATAGGCCGGAATAGTAGCGGTAACAATACAGATCAAACCTACTGCTTGAAGAGGAAGAAAAATGTAACTTTAACGGGTTACACTTAAGAAAAGTTTCTCAATCATTACTTGGCATTTGGTTTGCGGTCTTCCTTCCTGACTCTGATCTGCAGGGCTGAGTTTCAATCTCGGACGCCGATATCAAGACCAAACCCTACCATAAAAAAATAATCATGGTGCTATTGAAATTGATCCCGTTTTTTTATCACCATATATGTGTCATTTTTGAAATATGTATCTTGCACCAAGGATAGTTTCTCTTAGATAATAGGCTTCATATTTCTCGTCTGACACTTTAGCTCTTTCGGAAAAGTGTATCTTTATTGAGTTAAGAGTCCCGGATTTGATTCCCAATATGTCCAAAAATGTATCAATTTTGATGTGTTGGTTTCCCGTTTTCCAGTGATGAATTAATTTAGGAAAATAGGGGATGCGAAAAAGGTAGGTGTTTATGCAATTTTTGTATCAAAACTTTTTTTTTTTGGTCAAAAGAAATCAAATATTACTTCTGTACATAGAGTTTAATTTTCTTCACAAGATATCCTCAACATTTCTTGATGGATGCCCTAGAGTTTATTGAACACTTTTTATCTTTGTTTAAAAATGTTGTCATCTAAGGCCGGTATGTTCATGACAGATATTCAATAACTGTAGATACCACCATATGAAAATAAATTCAACTATATGTGTGTACTGAAGCAATATTTTATTTATTATGGCCAAAAAAAAAGTTTTTGCTATAAAATCTGCAAACACATTTGCCTTTTCTCAAGACCCCTTACACTCCCACCTTAACGGGGGCCGAGGACTGGGTAGTTTGTATGTGCTAGGTCTAGGAGGTTGGAAGTTAGCAGCTTCCAACAAAGAGGAGATGCCTAACAGTAAAAATCATATAATTTTTGCGGCACCATATGATGATAATATTAATACCGTTCTTATCTATGTTAACCCTGCATCGTTGTGAATGTGAACTAAGACATCAACCTCGTCTAACCTGGATCACAGATGTCGGGACTGTAATATCCTGCTACATGTAATTGAGGATGGCTTTATTCAATGTTTAAACTCTTTACCTCCCCACAAATGGAGTGTGCATTTCCTCTAAATGTTACTTTTCTCATCCCTAGCCTATTTATATAATTAAATGTGGATTGACTGGACGGGTAGTATGATGTATTATCAAAATACCAACTACGAATTACTTTACTCTATACAGGACGTATTTTAGTTGATGTCAAATATTCTAGGGGCGTATTCCCATCGACCAAACATTAGGAAAATTTCATATAAACACGAGTCTAGAAACGCTTAGTTTCCTAGCTAGGAGGAATTTTAGTTTTAAATTAATAAGGAATCCAACATTAGAAGCAATGGAATTAGACAAGACAAAGTTTAACAAAAACAACAAAAACACAAGAATACGAACGTTGTAGTTACAAAAATTGTTCAAAATGGTGTCATCTGCTTAGATGCATTCTCTGTGCCTGCGTTCCATGATACGTCATACTCTGTTGAATAAACCTGGGGTGTTAGGTATTTACTCATTTCAATTTACGATACGTTCTCTTAAAAACTCAACATCAGGTACAGGGGTTGAATAAACAATTGAATTTAAATATCCCCAGAGATAAAAATCCATTGGGCTCAAATCTGCTGACCAAGCAGGCCATTCATTGGATCCCCCCGACCAATATATTTGTGAGAAAAACCTTTAATAACTCTAAAACTAAGAATTTCTAAACCGATATTTTTTAACTTTTCTTGATGTTTGGTCAATGGGAATACGCCCCTAGAATATTGTACACCAATTAAAATACACCCTGTATAATCAGCCATCTGTGTCATAGTGGATAGAGTGATCGCCTAAATGTATGTTGAAAAGTTTCCACATCAAACGTTTCTGAGTAACGATAGGAAGGGCATAGTTATTGTTTATCATGTAGGCAAAAAGGATAAATGATAGCAAAAAACGTTATGTTTAATAAAACATCAGGTGTAATGGGTTGGGATCGAACCCATTATGTCGTGTATCAAAATATGTTCACTCACAAAACGATACCAGTGTTTTTTTCTCTCTTTTTTTTGCACCCCATTTAACTACTTGTCCTATAAATATTTAACTAAACTAATGAGCTAGTAATAAGAAGTATATAATTTAGGGGAAGTGTACCTGCATTTGCTCTGAGAGAGAGTGGTAAAGAAGCTACTGAAAATCACCTTCCTCGGCAAAATAGGCCGGGATGATAGCCTCGACCTCTTCTTCACCAGTAAACCAGAGTAGACAAGATTAACAGATTAATCCGCCTATCAACAAATTTTCTTACGAGTGCTGTCTAAATTCAATAATTTTTTAGAATTATAGTAACAAATGGAAGAAAACTGATATAATAATAATAATAATAATAATAATAATAATAATGATAATAATAATAACAACAACAATATTGAATCTACAACCCAAAGGTTGATCCGGATGTGTTTCCCATCCAACCAGAGAAGCGAGCACACTCATCACTTCAGCTGGTTAGTGTCACCCAAATACATCTGGGAGAAAACCCATGCACTAGTAGAGTTCTGAAATGACGGTAGTTACCCATTTATTTCCGCATTGAGCGAGCGAGAAGTAGCCTAAAAGATTTGTTAGAATTGGTATTTCATAAAATAGTAGCTAGGGATCTTTTGCATGCCACCATCGACATGTGACCAAAGGATTTACTTCCCCTCCGAAGGAAACCTGGATACGTATTTTTATCGCTCCGTAAAAATTCTGTCAAACTCCGCTGGGTTTAAACCCGTGAACATCGGGTCATGGGGTGAGTACTTCACCCCAAAACCACGGGGGCCAGCAAACTGTTATAGTTAAAATAAAATACAGTTCCTGATTATTTGTGCGAAGGTAACTTTTTAAATGCGAAGTTATGTAAAAGATAGTGTTTTTTTTGCCATATTATATAGCAATAATTTTAATTTTTAAACTATCTATTAAGTGAATTTATGTAAAAAGAAACGTTTGGAGAAAATAACAAAGCACATTATATTATTATTATATGCCAACATATATGCATTTTTCCATGCTTACGTTAGAGATGTCATTTTAACACTAGTTGGTGTTAGTACAGTACATGTTCTAAAAAAGTTATGTGTAAAAAATGTAATATTTAATCAGATATTTCAAATGTGTTCTTTATATAATGACTTTTTTTCTTTCACCGAACTGTTTTGAAGATGCGAAGGTTATTGTGAATTTCGAAGTTGACCGAGAGAGATTTAATTTTTGACTTTATTGTTATGAATCTTTGCACACCCCTAGTTCCTGATAAGCATGGGCGTAGAAAGATGAGGTTTGGGGGCTTGTGGAGCCCCTTGTAAATTAATGTGCCCTCTCCTCCCCAGTAGGGGTCAACGTATTTACATAAACAGTTAAATAATAAATAGTTTTTTTTTTCATCTTTCATTTTGTATGCCAATAACCAAACAATTCCAATTATTTATTATTTTACTATTCATTCACAAAAGCTATTTTTAAAACCGACTATTGTAGCACAAACTCTGTGAACATTTCAAAACAAAGATAGTTTTTTTGCTTCATCCATATAGTTTCGGCGAACAAAGAGAGTTTCTGAGAATGAAACAAGTTAATAGGTATGAGAAAATAGGTCACATATATTTGTAATTAACTGTAGGACTTTATTACTTACTTATTATATGGCATTAGGAAATCAAAAGTTAATAATTTCCTTAATTACAAAAGTACGCCACCTATCACTATCTTGAGCTAGTTCTATTCAGTCCACCTCATTACACCCTATCTCTTTCAGGTTCATTCAAATGCTATCATACCATCTCCATCTAGGTCTTCCCAACGTTATCTTCCCACTGGGTTTGCCAGTTAACACCCTGAACAAGGTTCTAGAATCTTCCATCCACGCTGCATGTACTGCCCACCCTAATCTACAAGACTTTATAATCCTAATAAGGTTTTGTGATGAGTACTGGGTATGTAACTCATAATTATGTAATCTCCTTCACTCCCCAGTAGCCTTATCCCATTTTGGACCAAATATCTTCCTAAGCAACTTTTTTTTAGCACCCTAAATTTGTTTTCGTCTTGTAAGGTAAGAGACCACGTTTTACACTCATTGAGAGCCATCCGTAAAACTATTGTTTTGTATAACTGTGATGTAAGACAATGGTTGAGAAATACAGCCCTTCCCCCAGCCATCCCCCGTCCAACACCTCTCACACATATTTATTATTATATATATAAACTATATTATTATTATCATTATCATTAGCACCGCGTCTTACTACCGTTCGAGTTATACGCACTTACGCTAATGTGTAATGGTAGGGTGATTGTGAGATGAAATGGAGGACCTACAGTTTAACGTGGAATCCGAACCACGGTGGAGGCCTGGCATTCCTCACATTCACAAGTTGTGATTAATACACGTCTTGTCAGAGGTGAAGGAAGGGATTTAGCAATCAGATACATCTGTGCCGGGACCGAGGATTGAACCCCGGACCCCCATATAAACTATATCGATATATTATGATGACCCTATATAAAAATGAGTTTTCTACGCTCTTGCTGGTAGGGCCTACTTTATGTCCAAACAATCGTGATTATTTTAATTGAAAATAACCAAAATAATTTGTACGTAACTTCATATTAACTTGATGTAGAACGTGGAAATGAAAAGTGTAATCATACGAGACTGTGGTACACCCTGGGTTTCATTGAATGGTGTAGCTAGAATTTTAGAAACCTGGCTTTCATGAGGTTAATAAAATAGCTATTAAGACTGGCCATTTGTACTTCATCTGCAGAGAGAAAATCCTTTTACAAAATAGATTGTTTGTCCAAGAGCTAGTTTTGTTGTTGTTGTTGTTACATTTCCCCTGCTCCTGAATTCCTTGGGAGATTGCCTCAAGATGTAAGTAATCATCCGTGCAATAATAAAGCCAGTGCACGAAAACTTCATCCCTTTGTTTTATCTTCTCTCAAGTGACCTACTTCTGATTGGTCAAGAGCAGCTGGGATAACAGATTTCTTTAAGAAACAGGTATGAAGTCCATCACAATAGAGCAGTTGTTCCCTAAGCAACTTACCCTCTACAGTAGCTCAGTAGCTCCATTAGCAACTTAGCCTACCCATTATAGCAACTCAGTTGTTCCATTATAAGCCTATCCCTTACTAAAGGTAAGTTGCTCCGATAGCAATTTACCCTCTGTAGCAGCTAAGTTTCTCCACTATAAACTTATTCAATACGGCATCTCATTTGTTTAGTTTGCAACCTATCCCAATATAAAATATCATGCCCCGTAAGCAATTTACCCACTACAGCAGTTCAGTTAACCCACTACCAAATTACCTATTACAGCAGCTTAGTTGTTCCATTAGCAACTTACCCATTACATCTTCTGAGTTGATTCCCTAGCAACTCGGCTCTTACATAAGCTCAGTTGGTCCTCTAGCAACTTACCCATTACATCTTCTTAGTTGATTCCCTAGCAACTCAGCTATTATATCATCGGTCCTCTAGCAACTTACCCATTACATCTTCTTAGTTGATTCCCTAGCAACTCAGATACTACAGCAGCTCAGTTGCTCCAGTAGCCACTTACCGAATACAGCAGATCAGTTGCTCCACTAGTAATTTACCCAATATATCTTCTTGTTTACTCCACTAGCAAATTACCCACGAAATCATCTTAGTTATCCCCCAAGAAACTTAACCACTACTATAGCTCAGTTTCTTTACCAGCAACTTACCTACTCCTACAGCTAAGTTCTTCCAATCGCACCTTACCCTTTACAACAACTCTGTTGCTCCACTAACAACATCCTTACATGTAATAGTGTCTTACCATGTTGTTTTTACTCTATCTCAAGGCAAACGCGCAATCATTTAAACAAAAATCCTTCTCTTCTTTCTGAATCGTCCGTTTAAAACCCTCGCCTGCGAGCATGCGAACAAGGATGTCAGTTGGGGGTTTCATTCCCGGCTGAATGTGCTGAGGGTTTTGTTCCCTAAATTATAACCTAATCTCTCTCCTCGAAAAGAAGGGTATATTTCCTCTAAATTCTACCTTCTCAATATCTACCCCCTTGGTGCAAATATGCGGATAGCTCTGAAGGGTGGTAGGACGCAGTTCAAAAAAATTGGCAAAGTCGCTCATAGCCAGTTATGGCATAGTAGCGCATGAACCAAATCATAATGGAAACTTGATTTGAGTGCAAATCTCTCCAATTTGTTCCCCACACGTTGAGCGTATGCGCGTCTAACCACATCTCACGGTCATCCTGACCCAGTTCCGCGAAAGGTGCTGCAGGGGGTATCGGCAGCAATCCTCCTCCTTCGGGGCAGAGGGAGGTTCCCCGAGGATTCGTCAAAGATGTTTTTGTTTGTGTGAAGGTCTCAGTCAGATGATAATTATAACGGTGGAGACATGTGGGTGGGGAGAAGGGGGGCAGTGGTTCCTTCCGTGGGGATCGCTTCCTTTCTCTCTGGAACATCATATTTTGGTGGCCCCACTGGCTTCACCGGCACAAGACACTTAAGATTGGGTCCTTGCGTAGACAAGTATTGAGGTTAAGTTGGTTACTAAGTTAAGGCATTACTTGTCTTCAGCCCTTATGGCTTCACCATAACTATTTTCAGCCCTCCTGGCTTCATTGGCAAAGTGAAATGCTGTTTTAATTCTGACTGAGATGAATATTTAATTTATCTAAAGCCCAATTTTCATAATAAGAGCCTTATCTGACAGCTAGAAAATTTACTATATCTACTTTCACGTATTCATACGTCAGGTAATGTGACCTTCAGCTATCAATCTTAATAGATAGGCCTATTATAATACCTAACAAATAACGACTATCGCTCGTAGCTCTTAAAAGGGAGTTCATTGTTTGATCTCAAACGCCTGTAAGAAGGAAGGTTTAGTGCAATACCTTAGGCATGAAAGTCTAAGTCACTGGTAGACACTACAAGAACTATTCACTCTCTTCTTCCCGGTACCCTAGGTAAGACACCCTAAGAAGACGTTGTACCACCTACCGACAGTGTGTACGAGTTGCAAATACCTTACTATACATGAAGGGTTATTAGACCCTTTGATCACAGAACTACAGCCCTCCCGGTCTGAATGTCCCGCACGTACCACCACCAGGGGACACCTCATGGTACATCTCGTGTAACGCCGAGTAATCGCCATGAGTCAGACATTGTCTACGGCGAGAGTGTGCGTCTGTGAAAAGTAGGCTGCCTCCCCTCTCGCAGGGCGGGTAGGTTAATGATCGTACGCAATTACTCACCGGGCGGTGTAATTACACGCGGAGTAGGACGCAGATCTCCATGCTCCACAGATCATTCGGAGTCCCGGGGCTCCGGGAAGGGACGGTGTTACTAAATGTTCGCTGGAGCTAGATTTCACACGCGGAATTGAGTTTTTTTTTTACAATCCATATCAGTGTGGTCTAATTGGAGGCCCGCACTCACTGAAAATGTGGTCGTCACTGTATTCTGGAGGAAAATTAATAGGAAAGATTCGGTGGTGGATGTGAAATAGATATCGATTCAAATATTAATATTTACTTTAAAATTCCATGATTGCATTTTATCATGGATTTATTTGATTAGTAAAAATATTTATAAATATATATATAATACTAAATTTGTTTTGTGAAAGTGTGTGCGTGCATATTTTATAATACATTATTTGGGAGATTAATACACTTTTTATTTGTTGGTAAAATTTGAAAGACTAACAACTTAAAATACGATTAATATATAAGTATTGAAAAAAATTGTTTACTAAGGTTTGTTTGTAGGCTTATATAAGCCGATGGGATTACTAAAGATATCGTCGGCCCGCGGTGTTAACTGATTATGATATTTGGACTTTGGGATGAAAAACGTCGGACCACACTGATCTATATAATAAAAGCCGTGTAGAGTATATTTGTTTGTCCATCCAAATACTTCCTCAGACTTACTTGTAAGATATAAAGCTAAGGCTAAAACCTTTCACTCTGATTACTTTAGTGTTGTAGTTACCCTTACAAGTATTGAAACTGTAATTTTATTATAGGGAGGATTTTATCACATCACAATCACGTTGAAATAATTTATAGACAAAGTTTTCTCCTATGGAGCGTGTCATCTTTATGAGAAAAACCCGAAACTTGGAAGAAAAAAAACAACCCGATAACCCGACAGAGTTGAGGACACAAATCATGTGACCACCTGTTTTAAAAAAATCTAAAAATAGATTAAAGCTACAGAAAACATTCTTGGTGCGAAATCAGAAATTGAACCTATTTTAAAAAGGCCTAACTCTTAGCAGATACATAATAGATTTTTGATTGAATACATATATAAAACCCATATGGTGGAAGATTTTTTTAGCACCGTGTCTTGCTACCTTTTCGGTATATACGCTTATGTACTAATTACGCTAGTGGATTTATGAATGAGGAAAGTTATATTTAGAGGATGTATACCCGCATTTGTGTGGAGGGAGAGTGGAGAACAATTTTGGAAAAACCACCCTCAGTACACCCAACCGAGATTAGAACCTCGATCTCACTGTCATCGGTGGTCTAATCTACTGTAGAATTTTGATAAGATTAACTTCAAATTCACCATACAACTTTCATAAAAAAGCGTCTTATCTGACAGCTAGAAAAGTTGTAAAATCTACTTCATACATTCATGCGTCAAGTCATGTAATCTGCAGCTGTCATCTTTGATAAGTAATATCAATACTTTTAAATAACACCACTGTAATAGTAAAATATTATCAATGCTAATCGCAAAAATTATATTTGTATTTTCTTAAAGTTTCTTCCAAAATCACGTATACAGTTTTTAAAGGTAATAATTTCACTTTCGTGTATTAATACGTCAATTAATTTGTTATTTATTTAAAAACTACTAGTATGATCCACACTGAGATAAATAACGACTTAACCTTAAGGTTATAGAGAGGGTAGTTTTAATCAAGTAAACCAGCATCAGTGTGAAAAGGGAAAGGGAAAACTACACAATATGTAGAGAAAGAATCCAATGCGTATCTGATTAAAATTTAAAACTCTTACCTCTCCATCACTGGAAAACAAGTGTATTGTCAGCCTGACATCTTATATCTTGTGACCACCGGCACCAGACAACCTATTTATTAATGCGTATTACTCTTGTCTTGTGTTACCAAGCTCGATTCCCAAACATCTTCTTGGAAATATATTTTGTGAAGAAGAATATACTCATTTAAGGAATGATCAATTTGCCTGTAAAAAAATTGGTTCAATTATATTTACTTTATCTCGACACCCCGGAGAGAAAGTATTGTGATCGTAAAAAAAATATATAATTTGAGATTTTGATAAATGACGACGTTTCATGAACCCCTGAGACCAAAAAGTGGTTTTCGCAATAATATTTTTCTGTACCTCGAGCTAGAGCCGAAACTATTTTCGCGATTGGGCTCAAGCTTGGTATCTGGAATTTTCATAAGGTCTCCTTGAGAGATTTTTGGAATTAAATATTCAACCCTAAACTTAAGGGTAGTTTACTGAAGGGCAAAAAGAGACAAAAATTGACTCTCAAAATTTGCAAGAATTATTTTGATTAAAATTTATATCTGGATATCGTTTATCATAATAAACAAAATGAAAATTCTCACTTTCTCATGAAAAGGATTTTGAGGGTACTTTACATAAGATAAATATTCCAATTTTGATCATTTATGCAACTATTTGAGATAGGAAACAACTTATCACTGTAAAGTTGTAGTATTTTTAAAGATAAAAATCTTTTATTTGAAATATAATTTTATGAAACCAATAATTTCTAAGCTATAAAAAAATATACATACTTTTCAACTCAAGTCTTTGATAGTGAATTTGATTCTTATGATGTTAGAATTAGATGCTCAAAGATGTTTCTCTTTTCTCAATTTGTCTCTAACATTGTTCCTCGTTCCTAATGCCATAAAGTAAGTTTAATCCGTGTATGATATTTGGTGTAGTGTTTCTACAACACTGAATTGACCTATTATTCCGGTTTACAAATCTTAAGAGATCTTAGTAAATGTTTGTTTTAATATAAAATCAGGAGAATGTCTGTGCGGTGCGCCATACTATTTAATTTTCACTAAGTTTTTCTGTTCTGAATATGATTACATTAATTTTTCAAATAATATTATATGCTTTTTAACCCTAAGCTATGGTTGAAGAAAAGGGTGGTTTTATTTTCTTTAAACAACCAAAAAGCAGGGAGAAACTAAAATAAAATATAATTACAAAAGGAGGTGGAACAAACAGGTCAAGGTTTCTTAGGATGGAGGACACCAGATTATCCGTACTGACAAACGTGTAGGAGTAATAAGCACATGACAAAACGAATATAATTTATCAGTCATAGTATTAGTCAGAATTTTTAACACCCGCAAGTAAATCTACGCGAGCTCATTGTGCGTGTTGTCCATTTGAATATGATGGATGGCATCTGAATACATCTGCAACAGTGATTCCCTTAAAAGGAAAAAAAATGCACTTAATAAATAAAGAAAACAAATCTAGAAATTAAGCCAACTAAACGTATAATAGAGCTATCAATCTTCTAACCTCCTCTGGCCTCAACGGAAGATAAACACACTTATGATAATTAGGTCCTTGTAATAGATTCAGCTTCCTCGCCTCCCCTGGGGCCGAATACATCTTGGGTTATGTCACACAAGTGACGTCACAGTGATGTCAATGCCCACAACACAATAAGACAGAAACCCTCTCTCGTACGAGGGTCATTCATTTCCTCGTCTGTCGTGGGCTGACGTAACAATGTTTGCAGATCTTGAAGGACGGCTTTTAACGCGACAAGGCCGTTCCTCTTCACATGTTTGTTTGCCTCCGGTTATTTGGTTTTTCTTCTTTTATTGTTTCTTCGTCAAGTTTGTATCTCGCAGGTTGCTCTATTTACCCCCAGCTGGGCTGGTGGACGATGACCCGGTTCAGAATCAGTCGTATTAGCAGGACTACCCAAAGGGGAGGACAAATGGGGTAGTTTAACCTAGGTCACTGTTTCTCTAGGGCCCCCAACACCACCTTCATTAACCTGTATTACCACTTTTGAGTTTTGAACTTCTTTTTATGCCAAAGTTTTGTACTAGTTTTGTACCATTTTGTACCACAAACAAAAAATCATAATTCAAAAGTTGTACAACAGCATTAACCTGGAGTCACAACTTTGATATGCTAATTACTCAAAAGGATAGGGAAATAAAACTTTTTCTTTGTGGTACAAAATGGTACAAAATTAGTACAAAAGTTTGTCATAAAAAAAGTTCAAAATTTCAAAGTGGTATAACAGCATTAACCTAGATTCACCACTTTTATATGTTGATTACTCAAAACGGGTACGGGTAAAAAAAAAATTTCTTTGTGATATAAAACGGTACAAAACTAGTACAAAACTTTGGCATCAAAAAAAGTTAAAA
>CABFWB010000599.1:47430-69087 GCA_902151455.1 Timema bartmani | reverse complement strand
CCCCCTAACCCTCTACAGATAAAATTCTTGCCGCAGTCATCACGTACGCATGGAATGTGTGTTGAACTTTTACTGATTTTTAGAAACCGTCTCTTTTAATTCGGTACGTGTGGTAAATATATCATAACAATGCATTTTTATTTTATTCTTTTTATATTGTACAATATACTTACACTGAAAGATAGCTTTATTATCATGAAGGATTACACTATGGGGCATGTAAGACAGTGTAATCTGTCAAGCTACTAATGTTATTTTTCTGGTTAAAGCAAGTTTAAAAGTTATCACTATAAAAAAAACGCTAGTTATTTACTTTGTATAAAAGATGACACACAATACTCCNTTACTTTGTATAAAAGATGACACACAATACTCCATTGGACTGGGTCCCCCGAATCTTCTGGGGAGTTCTACACTCTATAAGTGTAGCCAACCCCACCACCTGGATTGATTTAATTTCTGGGAAGAAGGTTTCAGAGTGATCACCTGTGCTCGCACCAATGGTCATGTAGTCTACGGTGTCAGGATTTCTCAGAGTGGGTAATCCAAGGTTCAAATCTCGGTCGAGTGATCTGATGCTGACTTGTCCCATTGGTGATATCACCTTAGTTTTCTCATCCTCTCTCTCCACGCTAATGTAGGTACAATTCCTTTAAAACTATAACCCCTTACCCTTTGATTAGATCATCAATAAACCTGGAGTTGAAAGTACTGCCGTTACTAATTTATTTAAACACTATGTATAAAATATTTTACAATTTTGATGGAAAATAATATAATTATAATTTTCTTATCTAAAGCAAAAATTTTATGATCGCGAAAAATGTTCATTTTTACTCTTGCATATGAAGAGCAATTAGTAAAATCGTGAAAGTTCTCGTCTTAAAAATTATGATGAATCATTATGTTTTATGTGCGTTTGAAAAAAANAAAGGTGGATTTTACCATTCTATCCGTCCCCATGTGTGGCTGTCTGTCTGCCCCCGGCCACAAATCTAAAATGGTTTGATGGATTTAGTTCAAACTTTATATCTATAGATGTTATAGGGTAATACTTCGGGATATGTTTTGATTTTGACCATAGCCCTCAAATTAAGGGTAGTTTATTAATGAATTATATATCGTTTAGGAGTGTTTTTTTGTGTTTAGCAAGACAATGTACTTGTTTTTCTAGGAAAAACACTCTTCATACTTATTTTTGAAAAATATTTAAAATTGAAAATTATGTTCCAAGCTATAATATACTATAAGAGAAAGTTTGCACGAGTGCATCGTGCCGTTAATTTTAATTAATTATATTTTTAAATTATGATTGTGGCTCTTAAATTAATTTAGTAGGTGCATCAAACACTTATTTACAATCTAATTTTATAATACGGAAATTAATTTTTTGTAACAGAACATAACCTGATTTCGAACAAGTGCCCAGTTATAAAAGTATATTATGTGGCATAGCATTTTATTATATTTGTATTTATTTATTTAATGTATTTAACCTACACTTTCTGAACCGAATGATTTGATCAGTACACGAGCATTTCTATGACCGAGAACAAATGGGCCTACTAATTTTGCCGGGAAAGTTATTTTCACATACCTTCCTTTACATGTCACAATATACATGGGACCAACGGTTTTACTTCTTCTCCGTAGGAAGTTGTGCTATGGATTTTTATCGCTCAAGAAAAAATTGTTGACTTCGACTGGGTTTGAACCCATGAACATCGGGTTCGGGAGCAAGCACTACACCCCAAGACCAATGATATCTACCTTTTTATTATAAATATTACTTTTTAAATTACTACGATCCACAACTGGTATCACTTGGTTTAAGGTGTAAGACTTACAATATACTAACATTCTGATTATAGTGGTGTCAAGTTTCGAATATCGGCCGGTTGTTTTGAAGGTGATTTTCCACCTATCATTTATATAGGTATTTTTTTTCTCTCTTCTCTTCACATTAATTAACATCACATAGTTATGATATCATACTACAAATCAAAATATGGGGTATGGAGTAGTTTGACTTAGGGTTATATTTTTAGTATAGTTTGTAAAACCAAGAATCTACATTTCTACTTTCTCTCGACACCTCGAAGAGAAAGTATTGAGCTCGTCAAAAACATTGAACTTGAGATTTTGATAAATATCGACGTTTCATGACCTCCTGAAACAAAAATTTGTTTTCACAATGCCGTTTTTCTGTCTGTCACTTTGTCTGTCAGTCTGTCTGTCTGTACCTTGCGCTAGAACTGAAACTATTTTACCAATTGGGCTAAGACTTAGTATCTGAGGTTTTCAAAAGGTCCCTCCTAGGGGTTTTTGGGATTAAATATCTAACCTTAAATGTAAGGGTAGTTTACTGAAGACCAAAAAGAGAAAAAAATCGATTTTCTCAAAACTCGCTTAATCGATTTTGGTTAAATTTTATATCAATACACTGTTTATTATGAAAAATAGGACGGAAATTCTCATTTTCTTATTTAAATGAGTTTGGGGGTATTTACATGGGGGTAATTTTACAATGTTCATTATATCTCCGCAACTATTTGAGATACGTAATAACTTATCATTTTAAAGTTGTAGCCCTATTAAAGATAAAAATCTTATATTTGAAATACATTTTTATAAAACCAATAATTTATTAGCTATAAGCAAATATATAACCTTTTTAATCGAGATCTTTGAAAATTATTTTGATTCTCGTGCTCTTTGGTGGACAAATATGTTTCTCTTTTCTCAATTTTTCTGTAACAGTTCCTAGTTCCTCAAGCCATAGATTAAGTATCAATGTGTATTATTTCATTTATGATCTTTGGTGTTGTTTCTACATAAATGTATATACTTTTTAATTGGTTTCACAAACCTTACGAGTTTTTAGTAAATGCAGGACTATTTTTAAGATAAAAGCGGGAGAAAGTCAGTGCTGTGCACCACACAATTTTTTTTTAGGTATTTTGATATTATAATGTAGCTATATTATGATTATAGTAGAAAAACATTTAAGAACATGCAAATATACTTTTTATAGTCAACATTGATACTATTTTACTATATTAATATTGTAAGTTTACAATATTATTGATCAAATTTACCAAAAATTGCATCTACTTATCACATGACTTAACGTATTAGCTTATTAAAATTATTTTACTAATTTTTATATCTACAAAAAAGATTTCTTCCTACCTGAATCGGACTGGATCACAAATTACGCGGTATTTTTTTGTTGAAGAGAAGCAAACTCATATAATAGGCCAATCTTGTTGGAATGTATTCTAGTTTTTTTTTTAGTTTGGTTTTGTTTAAAGCATCGTTAATGTTGAAGGTTAAAGCTGAATGCAAATTTCTCATCTAACTAATATTTAGCTAGCTAGAAGTGCGGGTTTCCTGGTAGGGCTATGATGCAATTGTGCGTGGCTTGTCAGTATAATTACAATGCCTCTTTATCCACCACCCAAGGCTAATTAGGTATCTTGCTTTCGTTGTGTTTATTCACTTACATCAATGTACACACATAGACATATTCCACAAATTTACATTTAAATTCTTGTTTTGACCTTGATGGTCTTGAGGTAAAGTGTTCGCCTCAGAATCCGATGTTCGTGGGTTTAAACCCAGCTTGGGTTGATGGATTGCTCCCTTCGGAAGAGGAAATAAAGCCATTGGTCTCATCTCGATTGCGACATATAAAATAATAATAATATTTAGCACCGCGTCTTACTACCCGTTCGGACTATACGCCTAAGTACTAATTACGCTAATGGCTTAGGAATAGGAAGGGTTGAATTTAGAGGAAGTGAACCCGCATTTGCGTGGAGGGAGAGTGGAAAATCCATTTAGTAAAAACCATCCCCAGTTCACCCGACCGAGATTCGAACCTCGATCTCCCCGTCCTCGGCGGTTGAGCTCAACACGACTAGCGCGTTAGCCAACTACGCCACCGAGGCGGGCGACATATAAAAGAACCCTGAAAGGTATGGGAAAATACCTTTCCCTGAAAAAAATTTGGTCGACCCTTTCGTTCTCTATCATAGAAATTCTCGTGTGCTGATATTATCTCCGGGTCTTACTATACGTCTGGGCTTATCTGCATATTTACATTAAGATGACCATCTGGACGCGAATCACTTGCCTATACGCCCCATGTTATTGTAGGTACTTTTTTTCAAAAACTATGCAACGTATCGTGACTAAATAGCTACCACCAGAAAGCTATATCAGATTGTAAAAGCACACTAGAATCATCCATGTCTGACTAACGGCTCACCTATAAAAAAAATATGTTTGAATTAATATTTATTTAATTCAAAAACATTTTTATAGATAAACACTTTTATATAATATTATCACAACGTCATACGCATATATGATAACTACTCTAATGGAGTAGGGTATAGGTATTATACCCGCATTTTAATGGCAGGAGAGGGGGAAACCATTTAGGAAAAATTACTCTTAGTACACCCGGCCGGGATTAGAACCCTGATTTCCCTGTCATCAGCAGACCAGTCTAACATGAGAGCGACTCCTTAGAGAATTCGTCCACTGAAGCGAGTGGGAAGAAATGGGAAATATCTAATCTGGAGGAGGTATAGCCGAATTTGCTTGGAGGGAGTCTGGGAATCTATTTAGAAATAGATTGTAGGTTACAATCATACATACTATCTTATGTAGTCTATTATGGTTTGTGACAATATTTTAACAAAATATGTTATCAGTAAACTAAACTTAAATAGTCTTTTACTATAAAAATGAACATACGGTGTTATTTTTATGTCGCAAAATCCCTAGATATACATTTAAAAAAATTGCTATAGTCCTTTTAGGAAAATTTTGAATTTTTGAAAATTAATCATCAGTAAACTTTTCTTAACGAATTTTCCCCCGTAAATCTAGTATTTAATGCTTATTTGTCAGCTCAAACACTTCCCAAATATCCATTTTAAACAAAATCATTAGAAATAATTTCAAAAATTTTCAAATTATCTGAAATCACTCATTAGTAAACTACCCTTAAATTGAGGATTAGATTCAAATATCAGAAGAAACCCCCAAAATGTGACCATATAAATCCTAAATATTAAGTTAGAACAAAACCCAACCAACCGTTTAAGTTGCTTTGACCCCATGGACAGACATACAGAACTGTAAGACACATTGTATATGGCTTGGGAACATACGAAACCTCAAAATAAATTTAATCTCAAAGTTGTAAATGTTCACAATTAAAACACTTTCTCTAAATGAGAAAATAAAAACACAATCAGGATACCTAAATGGGACTAAAACAACGACCTCAATTGGCAAACCAGAACGTGAACACTGGAGTAATGTATTTAAATGATGATATCGTGTCTTAAAACTGGCCGAAATACTATTTCTGATACCAGCTTCAGTGACTGAACTCTAATCGATCCCTCTCGTTTGGACTGTCCTGCCAATAACGGGGAGATCGGAGTTTGAATCAAGGTTGGATGTACTGAGATTAGATATTCCTAAATGGCTTCACACTCTCATTCTAAGCAAATGCAGGTATACTACCTCTAAAATGCTTCCTTTCTCATCCTTACCCTATTAGAGTGTCATTATATGCGTATAACCTGAACAGGTAGTTAATGCTCGGTGATAAATTATAAGCATTTAACTTTCTTAGCTATTTATTATAGGTTTTTTCATTGATGTACTTAACACAAGGGCTTTAAACAACCCTAGAGGAAATGCATCGACATTAGCGTGGAGGATAATAAAAACATAGCTAATGTCACCCATAGTCCTTCATTCATCCAGCCGAAATAATCTGTACCCCAACTTCCTCGACGCCGGTAATCATATGGAATGCGAACCTAATGCCTTAAGCTACCCGTCTCCCACTGTGAGATATTAAATTGTTATTTTAGATTAATTTCATTCGAATAATTGGATTTGTTATGGGCTACATTCAAAAAGTCAAATTACATACAAATGTTGCATTAAAATATGAATTTCATATAATACGTATTTGTTCCTACAAGAGCCCATCTCGCGGTTGATTAATCAATAAATTAGATACAACACTACGCTCAGAACAGAAATAAAATTAAAGTGCTGTTTTCTGAATTACTAACTTAACATCAATAAGCTTGGGCTCTGTTTGGTAAAAGAATAAAATGTTTAACTAAATCATTTTATCTTATTTTGCTTATTTTGTTTCAATATCACTGTATTCCAATGAATATTGCTGAAACCCGCATCACGAAACATCGCTGTAGGCTATTAGCTGCCTAATAATCAGTGGGGTGACGGATTCTTAAATAAATCCGTTTGATTGTAGAATCAATAAAACATAAAGTATTATAACTGAAGTAGCAAAATCAGAGTCAACGAGTAGCTGCTCTGTGTTCAGGCTTTCGACATTATTTTTGCTGCTATATTTTAAATTTTACTAATCTGGGGGCAGGTGCAGTCAGACTAGCAGGCTGGCCTCAGGGGAGATTTGCTGGTGTTCCTGTCTGCCAGTCCCCCCTCCCCCTTTGTGCATGTCCTCATGTGAGGGACCCTCTCACATTTACCTTCGCACACAGACGAGTACATTAACCTGCTCTCGGTGAGTGAATAGGCATGCAGATTGATGTTCATTTTCCTAACATTTTCAAGATTCATTGCAAGCTGGCACGTCCGCCAAACGACCCATCTCCAATAGAAACAATTCTCAGACACTTCCCACCTCCAGATATGTCCATCGACACGTTACCTTTTCACACACACACACACCCTACTTCCCCTAAATCCCCCTTCCCCTTGTCCATCGGGTTTCCCTGGCAAACTGGCCACCAGGCGAACATGCCAAGTATGAGCGGTGCCAACGATGGCGTTGCGTCACGCACGCTCTCTGTACTGGGAATAGTCGTCAATCCATTCATTTTCTTTTTAGAGTTGTTTAGCTTTCGATCTCATCGGTCGATGAACGACACCGTGGTATGTGCCAAAACATACCTCGGGCAGTGGCGGAATTTTCTCGTATTCAATGTTATAACTGGTAGCATTTGAAAAGAATATGGGAATGTGGTGTGTATTCACTTTTGACAATCTAAAAATAAAACATATGAGGTCAAGCGTTTCCGCAAATTAGATTGGATACAAGAGCTGTAGGTAATTCTGGACTTGTCTGTTACTGCACTGGCGTGAACGAGCCCTTTCTTCCATCATCCAATTCTAGACGTCACTTTGTGTCCAATGTAGGTATAGTAAAAAAGTCCCCTCAATATCTACTATCTCCGTTTTATTTTCATTTTAATATATCTATTTTTTTGTATTCCTTGATTGACCAACCATAATTATTATTCTTAATATTATTGTTTAAGCGAATCTTTATCACTTTTTAGATTTAAAAAATAAAATAGTACAATTACGCACCGTCACTGACTTGAGGTACAATGATATAAGCTGTCTCGTAGGATATAAAGAAACTTCCACTTGATATTTGTTTGTGCATGGAGCTTAATATTTTTAATTATCCGCTAGAAGTGGCCTATTGTTGCTGATCAGATAACGTAGAAGAAAACAATGCCAACCTCTCTTCTTTTGTTGCAATATTACTGTTTGACACAGGCTGGCCACAAAGTGACTGTGGTAGCTGTGACCAGTACAGTATTTAAGGGGTGGCTAAGGGGTTAACCACCTTCCCCCAAACATATTAATGTAAGGAAATGCTTCCTGCATATTGATAACTTACTGGCCCAGTTAGAAACACCTCGCGAGAATGCAGTAAGTGAATTTGATGCTTATTTGGTGGTGCTGCTGGGACAATGCTTCAGCTCTTCGATGGCGAAAATATTTCATTTCCGTGACGCAATGCTAGATATGAAGATAGAACCTGTCAGCAACTATATTAAAAACGTATTTCAGAAGTGGACTTTACATTCCTTTTGTAGAACACATATTTTCCGAGTTGAGGATTCGTTTTTCAAAACAAAAAAAGCCTGTTTTGACCTTCTATAAAAACAGTTTCCAAACCTTGCACGGTTACTGATTTAATTGATAATGACCTCCAAGCTTGCGTTAAGTTTTACGAATATATTCTTTCAGATACATCCACTTTTTCAGCACGATTCTCAATCTTAATAACTTTGTTTTGATCCACTTCGGTGGTCGCATGGTCTAAGGCGCTACGCTCGCTGCTACGGACTGCTGAAGATAGAGAGATCGGAGTTCGATCCCGGTCGGGTGCACTGAGGTGGGTTTTCTAAATGGTTTTCCACTCTCCCTATACACAAATACAAGTGCATTTCCTCTAAATTCAACCTTTCTCATCCTTAATTCATTATCATATTTAGTACATAGGTGTATAACCCAAATGGGTAGTAAGACGCGGTGCTAAAAATAAGCTTTGTTTTGTAACATTTTCTGTGTAATATGATTATGGAATAAAATATTCATTCTTGTGTAGTAAAATATCGCTATTTCATCATTTTTTGTCTCCCCCCTCCATTCACAACCAAACATAAATATTGGATACGGGCCTGACTGTTACAGTTTTTGCGCATAGCACCTTTTACGAGTCGTTATTTGTTCTTATACTTTATATACAGTGATAGAAGCTATTTTATCACAGATAATATTATTAAAGTAATGAATATCCCCAGTACCACATACTACCAACATAAACTCTCTTTCCCAAGAAAACATGTCCATTGTTCAGTAGGGTAAGCCTTAAGCTACTCTTATCTTCATTCGCATTGTATTCACATGACCCGCAGCCTCGTTTTATTTAACACACTGCCTACAGAGCTAGAATTATGCATGTACAGTACATCCTCCTGGTATGTCGTGTTGTAGTGCTTAAGACCCGCATTGCTCTTTTCACGGCTACTCTCATGAGATACTCGACTGACAGTGACCGGGATGTTGGGGTTCGACTCCCGCTCAAGTGGTTCTACCTATATGTTTTCCCACTTTCCCTCCACACGAATGTGGTTATATTTCCTCTGAGTTGTAGCTCACTAATCCCCATGCACCTAGTGTAAACATGCTTAACTGGGTGGGTAGAATACACTGTGTACACTATACATAACCAAATAGTTCTTAGTGCAGCCTCAGCTGTACTCAACCAAAAACAATTCTAGTAATCCTAACATTGGCATGCAGATAATTAGGCTATTACTCTGATAAAACCAACATTACAAATACTTTTTGAACAATATGGCCAATTTTATCATAGTATGGCTGTATATGTTATACCCCATTTCACTAATTGAGCAAATTTCTGTCCATTTTCGTGAAGTGGTCTCTTCTATTGACCATTTCACAAACTGGGCAAGAATTGCATGGTCTCTTCCTTGGTCATTTCATGAACTAGAAATTATTGTTCTATCTACTACAAGCTTATCTGAAATTTGTTCTCAGATATGAATTTATAAAGTAGCCCAACCTAGCTTAACCTAACCTTCCATCCTAAAACAAATAAAGGCCTAGACCGAACCTGTACTTCGCTTTAAGAGTTTATGCATTGAGTAGCACTTGTAGTTGCCCAGTTCAAACCAGCATTGCCCAATTAACGAATCGGACGATATGAATTACGTAGCACTTGGAGCTGCCCAGTTCATACAAGCATTGCCCAATTCACGAACAGGACAATATGAATTGCGTAGCACTTGGAGCTGCCCAGTTCATACAAGCATTGCCCAATTCCCTAACCGGACGAGATTTTTTCCCGGTCTGTTATATGGACAAGAGAAAAATCCAGTTCAAAGAATGGGCAAGAATTTTCCCAATTCATGAAGTGGTCAGATTCACTTTTGGGGTGTAACATATATACATATATTTTTGAAGACTCAATGTTTTATATTTGTTATACATATGACAATACTACCTAATTTTGGACTAAGCGTAAACAAGAAGGTATAAAAATTATAGAAGGAAAATGTATTTTAATATATCTCGAACATTTAATCAGACACCTTGACAATTTAATTCAAACAATTCAATGCAAATGAAATTTTGTTTTATATTTTATAATTATTATAATTATAATAATAATAATAATTATTATTATTATTATTATTATAATTATTATAATTATTATAATTATATATATAATAATATATATAATAATAATTATTATTATTATTATAATTATTATAATTATTATAATTATTATTATTATTATAATAATAATAATTATTATTATTATTATATAATATCATATATTATTATATTAATATAATTATTATATAATATAATATATTATTATATTAATATAATTATTATATAATATAATAATAATAATAATAATAATAATTATTATTATTATTATTATTATTATTATTATTATTATTATTATTATTAGCACCGCGTCTTAATATACCGTTCGGGTTGTACGCGCTTACGCTAATGTGTGATGGTAGAGTGATTGTGAGATGAAATGGAGGACCTACAGTTTAACGTGGAATCCGAACCACGGTGGTGGCCTGGAATTCCTCACATTCACAAGTTGTGATTAATACACGTCTTGTCAGAGGTGAAGGAAGGGTTTGATTATCAGATAAATCTGTGCCTGGATCGAGGACTAAGCCCCGGACCTTCAACACAGAAATCTGACACCTTACACCCTAGACCACCAGGTCACCTATTATTTTATAATAGATAGTCTCTCCAACCACTTGGACAACTTTACCAATATGTTAAGAGTGTGTGTAGTAATGTACCTGTAGTTCACATGTAACATGCGTTAAGATTCACGGAACGTTTTAACAAACAATGTGAGAGGAATAAATTTGTAACCATCTGGAACTTTGACAAAATACCAACATTGTCTCACGCGTGTATGTCTGCAAGTATCTGGCAAGGTTGTAAACTTGGGCGTGTCAAGATTCCCTTTCTCTTTGTGTTAAATTAAAAAAAAATCTGAGAACATTCCAAATTGCAACCACATGACAATCTCTATCTAAATCAACTAAACGTAGTTTAAACAAACACGTATTTTCTGATGACATTCTGATGACATTCTGATGGAGTAGTTGTGTTAATATGGATAGAATTCAGCCTGGTGTGATTTGAATCTTGGCAGTCCGTCTTTACGCAGCGATAATGTGTGTTTAGTGAAGATTTAACTGTTTTCAGCTGATGGCAAATGGTATCATTGCTATTTTATAAATAGATTAAAATTTCACTCACTTACGCAATTCAGTGTAGTTCAATTTTTAAATAATATTAAACTTACATGTGTGAGGCATAATCTAAGCAAAGGCACACATCAAACTTAGGACATATATTGTAAATATTTTAAACACAATTAATTACCTCTACGATATTTTTACTGATCAAACATAATATGCACCAGAGTTTCTAAACAAGATTGTCGGGTCTACAACAATAAATAAAATGTTTTGGGTATAAATTCAGCTCATACCATTTTCAACATTTTTTTTTACCATTCACCAGTGGAACGTGGATAAAGCCAAGAACCTTGTCTTAACTGCTTTGATGGGGAGTTTGCATTTCGATTCCAAGTTGAGTGTCCTGATTATATGTTTTTAGATATCTTACTAATTTCCCTCCACGCCAATGCAGTGTATCGGTGTGTACGTGGAATAAACTTCTAGACCATCACATCTGACTTGACAATAACGGGATATTCATGGCTCAAATCCCATCCGGGTATATTGATGAGGGATTTTTATAAATGGTTTCCCACTCTTCATTGCTGCAAATGCGAGAAAAATTCTCCTAGATTCCACCGTCATCCTCCCATCTTCATTATAGTCCGGATGGATGGTAGTATAATGCAAACAAACAAAATTATAAATTAGTTTAAAAATTAAACTCATCACCAATTAAACGCCGCCTTGCATATTTGAAACATGGTGAAAGACATATCAAGCTATGATAGTGGCAATCGTTCTCTAATAACTAGGAGTACATTTTACAATTTAGAAAGCATTAACTACCCGCCTCGGTGGCTTAGTTGTTTAACGCGATAGTTTCGTGTTGAGATAGACTGCCGAGGACGGGGAGATCAAGGCTCGAATCTCGGTCGGGTGAACCGAGGGGGGTTCTTCCTAAATGGTTTTCCACTCTCCCTCTAAGCAAATGCAGGTTCACTTCCTCTAAATATAATCTTCCTAATTCTTAATCCAATAAAAGTAATTAGTACATAAGCGTATAACCCGAACGGGTAGTAGGACGCGGTGCTAAATAAAAAAATAAAGAATTAAATGTGTAGTCGGAGTTTCCTAGAATAAAGAGGCCCACAAAACCGGCCTGTAAAATATCTTTAAAACTATTTTAAAATGTGCATGAACTGTTCTTTAATATTAGCTCAGTTTTCTATCAAAATTATATTAGGATTATTTTGCCTAGGTATATGAATATGATCTATTTCATATAAATACTATTTTAATCGATTTTAAATAAGATGCATTACAAACACTTACAATATTTTTGCCATAAGATTAGATTTTCAATAATTTTTCAATCAATGTTTTTAACGGTATATCCTAATGTATGTAAAGAAAAAATGTCTTTGAGAGTTTTTTACAATAAAATATACAATATTACCTCCAAAAAACGGGAAAACCTTGAAGATCTTAAAATTATATATATGCGTTTACAATCTTAACATAAAAATAGTCATTTTATCATAAAATTTTCTACGTAAAAAGTAAGCCTTTGTTTCTAAAAAATGTAGTTTTTTTATTTTTATTGAATTATAAAATATTAGTGAAATGTTTAAAAATATTATTCGATGTTCACACAACAAATAATATTCAATAATTTAAAATAATTACTAAAGGTATGGACTTACACAATCAAATATGATTGTGTGTGGAAAAAATTGTTTTTTCCAAACACTGTTAAATTGTAATCTTTAGATCTTTTTTCATCCCCACAATATATGTACAGTACTTCTATAAAACTTAAAGAAGGCTATTTGACGATGTGTAATGTATGTGGTTTTAGTTATTAACTTGGATATTTTTCAAAACATTTTTTTGAAAGCTTAGTCTTACAAATTACAATAACCGATTGGTGCATAGCCTCAAATGCATCTTGTAACATTCTCAAACTATGAAAAGCAAAGAATTTCAAAAACTACATTTTGGCTATTAAATTATGTAAAATGAAAGTATAACTTTCTATAAATTCTTAGTCTTTATTTATGTGAAATATGTTAATAAAGAAATATTAATCATTAAACAAAAAATATAATATTTATAAAACGCTAATACAATAAATAAATATTTAATACTTAATTGTATAGGTCATTATTATGTGTTAGGATCAGAATAAGTTTAGTCCTTGACGTTACATATAATATTTCAAAGTCAAACCATAAAATAAGCTTAAAATCTGAAGGTTTACTCTCTTTAAATATCGTCATCTGAGTCGAAATTAAAACTAACACCAATAATTGTGTGTTAGCTACCTGCCGAAATCTCTGTACGTATTAGCTCAAAAACACAACTCCGTAAAGTTTTGAAGAGCTCTATTTCAAACAAATCTTTTTTGTTCATTAATAATGCTAATTTTATATTTTTTGTTGACATTACTTGAGTTTAATTACCTAGTGAATTAGATCTAACTCTCAAAAGTTTTAAAATCTAGCTATCGGGAATTTTATAAGTTTCTATAAGAAGGCGCTGCCTCAAAAGGCCCACAAACTCGCGTGTTCTCGTGTCCAAGGGAAATGTGACGCAGCCTGTGTTCAACTCGTGGACCTCTTGGGTGGGATGACTGGAGGCGCTTGCAGGGTGAGAGACATCTTCACTTGACTCGAGAAGAAGATGTTGCTTCTTTGAGCGGCCCCTAGCAGTTGTAGCAGGGACTTCTGTTGGGCGGTCGTTCCATCATTTAGTTGACGGGACAATCGCGTCAGCAGGTGATCAACCATTCGGTACGCCGTGCCAGATTGGATTTGGACATCTCTGTCAGGCTGAAATAATTTGCCGGAATGATTCGAGTGCTGTAGGCAACTTTAACCGGTTGTTTTCAGTCGAGTTTGGTCTCCTTGGAAGGTTGATATATTAATGAACGCTAATTTCTTATTTTAGGTCATAAAAAGTAGATTCCTGTTGTAATACTTCTGGAGTTTTCTATTTCTCTGAACTTATTCCGTTCCGCAACAAAAATAAACTGTTGTATGAAGAATAATGCCTTATCAACCCATGTTTAGATTTAAGGTAGGATGGAAGGGGACTTGAACTAAAGTCAGTATTTTCACAGTTCTTATTACAATTTCTCTTTGGCAAAAATATGAATGAAATATTACTCCAGTATAAATATTTGGGTTGATTTTCTACACATATTTAATTTCAACAATTAGTAAATATTTGTCATGGCTATAGTGTAATTTGATGATTAGCTTTTAAATAAAAATAAAAAGTCAAATTCTCCTAGAACAATATTTTATTTAGACCTAAAGGTTTTTTGGTTATAAAAACTAAAAAAAAATCTTGACCTTAATTCGCGATCCCTTTCATTACACCTTAATTTTATTCTCAATTGAATATTATTATAAAATGTGTCAACTCGGTTAAAATGTTGTTTTTTGTTCAAAAATAGACCGTCTTAAATATAAATTGTCTTTAATTTTGACGATACAATAAGGGTTTACCTAATTTTATAACTTACGAAGTAAGGGGATATCACACTTGTTGAATTAAATGCATTTTAGGTTTAATTTTGATATTTTTTATTTATGCGTGTCTGAGTTACATTACTCGTAGCTCAGTTCGTGGAAGGATTAGCCTCTACTAATATACTGTTGTTTAGGGGACGCCCAAATCTACAGCTCGAACATCCTTTCCGTGGAGGTTCTATCCATGTCCCGATGAGATGAAGGGGTTGAGATAATAAATATAGAGGTCTGGTAATACATATAGACACCCGGTAAAGGACGATGACTCTTAAAATTACCTATATAGAATATAATAGTAAAATTGGTGCGTGTTTGGGGTTTGAATTATATTTGGTGGGTACCAATTTTAGGGATTACACTTAGGAGAAATTAAAAAAAAAAAATTTCTTCGGTTATGACGGTGACACGATGACCTTTAAAACTCGAGAACACTTGGTGTGCTCGGAAACGCTTTCTGGATGATACTATATTATTTTTTTAATAACGACATTACTTACAATGGTACGATCGAAATCCCTATAAGAGTTAGAGAAAATACATATAATATAATATCGAACAATCTAAATAAAATGAACCACTAAATGAATTGTACCAGGTGAAACTACAATTTTTTAAAAATACACAATTAAAATCTTCACTTCTATGTCAAAATTGAATCTCGCGCTAGTTTAGAAGTAAGTAAACATTATTTTCCCAAGAGCCTCTCTGCGCAGGCTTCCTTTCTGTGAGTGGGATCGGCTCTGGCCAAATGAATATCCTCAGGGCGGGATCAGCTCTGTCTAAATGAATATCTCACTTCTTTTATTTTCATTCTGAACGAGATTTGCTCTTCACTTGTCATTAGCTGACTATGCCTTGAGTAATTATGGCCGACCACGAAAATGAACAATAAGAACTCAATCAACGACTTCAAAGTATATATACGTTTAATAAAGAGGTAAGTATTCTCCCGTATTTAAAAATTCATCATCATCATTATTATTATTAACAGTTCTGGGCAATTTTCCCTCCGTATATTGTGAATGAACACAAATAGTATCAGACCTGCACGATAACAAAGCGTGTTATGCCACGGACGGACTTCGAAGGACATTTCAATTCCCCAAAAATAATAAATTACTGTAAGATATTTTTATAGATTAGAAAAAAAAAATGGAAAAGTATAAATAGTAGGGTGTCAAATAACACCAGAAGGGTGTGGAACCAGTATAAGCTCTTAACCTAACTTAAGCCAAACTAACCTGACCCTGGTGAATGTTGGGATGGTTCCCCTTTCGGGAAAAATACCCGTGATACTATCCGGGAATCAAATTTGGAACCCCCAGGCTGGTAGGTAGGAGCGCTAACCTATATACTACAGGGCTGGTTAATTTTGATAATGAATGTCTAAAATGAAATACAAGACTCTAACAAACGACCTTATTTATTTAATAATGATAGTATGAATGGGCAATGATCGAGCCTCAAACAGGGCAATCACTTGAAGCGAATTCAAACTAAACGGTAAGCAATTTCCATCTCGTTGGATGATCTATTTTCCACCAGGCCCAGTACCGGAAGAAAATTGAGAAGGATGTTCTTATTCGAATCTTTGACTCACCTGATCTGAAAACTCAACAATGAAGAAAGTTTATAAAGCACCTCTCTTCGATGTTTAGAGGAACCGAACAACAATGAGGAATCTGTTGGTCAAAGTGGGGGCCCAATTACTGTATTGGTCTACGTGCGTATCTTGCCGGTAACATCTGCTAGTTAGGTTGCCGCATTGTTAGGCCAACAATGGAAGACGTCTAGACATTCCGTACCCTTCAATCTTTCCTCTGGTCAGCTCAGATGTAGGTGACTGCCTGAGTCACTTTAATAAATAGAGATGAATTTTCTATGGATACTTCAGAAAATTAAGTATAATAGCTGTACTTACAGAAAGGCCGTACACCTGCCATATAATTGGATTCTGAAAGTCGTAAATATATTAACTAAATATTTCAGAACTACATTTAAAATATAAACATATTTGATTACTACAAGCTTATTCTTGTACAAGCAATCTATAGGTATAGGTAATCTATAAGCTAGTCTTAGTTTGAAAGTGGTACAGCCTACAAGAGTGGATATAATTTGTCCACACTAACTTTGGCCTTTTATGACAATTCAATTGCCCTAAAGTCGTTCCGTATTCATCCGCTCCGCCACCAAAATGAAGTAAAAGTAAAACTACAGTCCAGTTTTTATGGGAAACGCCTTATAGAAGATATAAACATATATTTTTGGTCAAAATTGATATCACTTTACTATTTTATTGGTATTGTCTGATAGGCAGGGGAATTGATAACATATGTAGGCTATTATATAGTGACAGCCGTAGCTTACATGATTTGACAAATGAATATGTGAAAATATTTCTACAGTCAATTCGCGACTTTAACTGTGGTAACTGACAGCTAGAAGAAGATGTTTATTGCAAACATTGGTTGAAAGTCATCAATATAAATTTATATGGATATAATTATTAATTTCTTAGTAATAATAGCCTATATTATCAGTTAAAAATGTTAATAAACGCCTATAATAATATTTCTTTAAAGATTACTGTATAATTGGCTATTTCGTAGCTTATTGAAAGAACAAAATATATTAATATAACTAATATGTTTTTTGTTTCGTGGTTGTGGCAACAAAAGATAGTATAGTGAATTAAATAATTAATTAAAAAGTATTATATTCACACTTGTATCTTCTTATAACTGGCCACTAAAAATTGAGTGTGTTTTTATAGCTTAGAGAAAGAGCAATACAGATTATTAGTTTCAATGTAAAACGTTTTTATTTTATAAACATCTATAGTATACTAGCCGTGTTTATTTTCTTTACAGAGGTACTTTCCGGTAAGATATAAAGTTGACATTCGACATGGAGTTTCCTGGGAATCCGAGAATGATGTGAAAAATCCTAAAACTGAAAATTTAAAAAGGGGCTAAATATTGGTCCCCTAAAAGTCTCCATGCTTACTTTACTGGCCAAAAAATTAAGTCTGTCCGACTGCGCTAAAGCCAGATTTACAGGAGGTTTTAACACAACTAAGTAAACACAACCCTGTTGTAATTAATTTAGAAATTCCAGTTGGCTGACCCTAAATAAATACATAAATTGTACCAAAAACCTTCCAAAATTGTTATTTCCCGTTTAATTTTCAAAAGAGTTTATATCTAGGGATTTTCAAGGGTGGTAAACAAGATTCTTAGATTGGTTTTTCAAAATTAGAATCAACTGACTCTCAATTGGTACCCAAATTAAAGATATTGGAGGGAAGGGTAGGCATATAGTTAGAAAAACACCTTTAGGGGAAGTATAGAACTAAATTTTCCAGGAATGTAGAGGGAACACTCCAAATAACAAAATTAGTGTTAAATATTTTATATTTATATGAGGGGTTTTTGAAATGGAGGGGGAAGGTGAGTTGTCTCCATATTCCCAAAAACTATATAATAAACCACTTATCAATGTGGTAAAAAAGTGAAATTTGCCGGTAAGGCGTAAGGACAGCCCCACAACGTAAAGAAGGTCTGAGTATTCTTAAATTTAAAAATGAAGGGTCCTAAAATGGAAAGAGGTTTACCTCAATATTTCCAAAACTAAAAAAATCCTTTTGGTATGTACTGTACATTAGAAAATTTAAATATTTTAAAAAAAGTGTCAAACCTAAATAGTAACCAGAAGAGATTGAACACTTAAAATCCCAAATGGGGGTACGAGAAATGATTTAGGCCGGAAATTTACCAAACTAAAATTATCAACCATTTACGTGTACGTGCACGTGTATAACTTCGATGGGTAGTAAGACGTGGCTCACAAAGAAACAAATTTAATTGACCAAATGAAAGAAGTTGATCATTAATATCTACGTCCTAAATTACTGGCCATACACTTCTTTGCACTTCCCGTTGTTGAAACTGTACGTAATCACATTGATATTATAACAGTATTATTAATGTATAATATTCCAATTTTTGTGAGGTGACTTTAGAGTAATCACCCTACAGTACAATTTTTCACAGAAAGGGCTTTATTTAACAACTAGAAAATTAATTAGATCTAATTTAATAGTCTTACGTCCTGTCTTATTATCCGCAGATATCACTTTTGATTAAATCAACAATACCTATAAAATAACACTAATGATAAAGTAAAATGTTATCAATTTTTGGCTGCGAAGAATATTTTTTGTGTTTTTTAAGAGTCTCTTTCTATGAAGATAGGACTATAGTTAGACCTCGAATAGAAATAACACCCCGGATTTCATTCACAATGCAGGACAGGAAACATTCCGGTAAGAAATGGAACAAACACTACCCATGAAATAAAACAACCGAACAACGTGAAAGTAAACAAACCTTACATCCTCTTTTTCTGGCTCTGTTCCGTGTTAAGAGTCAGATAAAAGTAGGTACATGAACATTAAATAATGAATCTAATGTTAACCGTGAGATTGGATATGATTATGTAGAAAGGAAGGCTGGTAGTTATTTTGAAGACAGGTGGTGAGGTTAGACAAGTAGGTGTTTAATGCTTTAGAGAAGAGGAAATAATGTGTTTGGTTTTTACCTTAAGGGGAAGTGAACAATAGAATCCAAGTAGGGGCAAGGGAACTCTGAGAATATGACAGGTATTTGGAGTGGAACGGTGGAAACTTGGTTCACATTTGTTTAAGGTCATGCTTCGTAGAAGCAACACGATGATAGTGTGAGGATATAGCTTTCTGGTAGAGTGCAGCTTAAAAAGGCGAGTGGGTGAAAAGGGGTAGAAACGCCCCTTTATCTATTGTTGATAAGGCCTAGAAGTGAGCTTAGTAACTAATAGCAAGGGTTATAGAGGGGTGAAAATGCCACTTTATCTATTGTCGATTAGGCCTGGCAGTGAGCATAGTAACGAATAGCAAGGGTTATAGAGGGGTAGAAATGTCACTTTATCTATTGTCGATTAGGCCTGGCAGTGAGTTTGATAAATAATGGTAAGGGTTGTAGAAGGGTAAAAACATCACCGTAAACGTAATGGTAAACAAGGCATGGCAATGAATATAGTCATGAATAAAAAGGGAAAAAGTGGGGTATAAATATAATAACTGAAAATATAATCCAGTTAGAAAATGTTCCTTTTTTTTCCCCTTAGAAAAGGATTTGCTGTTAGCAAAGTCTTTCAGCCATCTTTACACTTGGTGCCATCAAAACAAGAAATATGAGTAAAATGACATTTGTAATCAATATTTTAAATGTTAAATTATTAGTCATTAATAAAATAAGTTACAAGAATTTGGTTTAAAAAACCAATTAAGTCGGAAAAAAAGACTGCAAAATGAGTTAAAACAAAAATAGCCATGAATAAAAAGAACCGTACTTAAGTATCATAAATGTTATATACTTTGATTACTCTTGAAATGCTTGAAAATGAAAAACTGCTTTTTAATTTTCACATTACATTTCGTAATAATGCCTTCCTGGCTTAATATCAGCATCATACACTCATTACTTTTCCTTAACAAAGGCAAATAAATAAACAGAGAGAATTAAGTTTCGTCCTAATAACTCGTGATTCGAGGTGATTTGAAATCAATTATTCGCCGATTATAGCTTGTTAAAACTATGCAATTAAAATTTATTGACTAATGGATCTGAGAGTTCATCGAAGCTTATTTGTGGGTCTCTGCCCCATGTTGGTAATTTATTGATAATCTAGCATATACATATTATATATATAAACATTTATTTATAAATATATATATAAATGCTATATAAATATATATATATTTCATACTGTAGACACTCAAACTGATGGAAATTACTTAGCTATCGTAACAGGACAGAGGTTTTAGTTTTAAGTTTTCTAAGTTATTTAAACACACCAAAAATTAGGACCCGCACCATTTGGCACGCAGAGAAGGGCGTGAGTATTGCCTTATCTTGTTTGTCGATGACGGGGAGTTAAAGGGTTCGAATCCTTGCTCCGTGAACTGAAGTGTGGTTTTTTAGTCCCTACTCTCCCTCTAGGTAAATTCGAGTGAGCTTGCCGAACATTTTATCTTCCTCATCCTTACTTTATTAGCGTAATGAAGATAATATAGCCCGAATGGGTAGTGAAAGTAGGTGGAGGGCTGCAGGTGAGTTACGGCCGCATTAGTTGTTTACCTCTATAGAGACAGTTGAATTGCGGCCCAACATTTTTAGAGCCACGTACGAATTGGGGCCCGGGCTGTTGATCTAACCTAACCTAGCCTAACCTAACAAATCTTCTTTTACCAAAAACCATTGAACGACAAGAACTGAGGAAGTTTGGATATTACGAGGGATGTCGACATGAGACGATGATAGTTTGTATATGATATTTAAGACAGCATGATAGAAAGCACACAGCTAATTAGGTGGATGCAACTCATACCTTTCTCTAAATTGGCTGGGCCACAATTCGTAAGCGTCTCTCAAAAAGCCAGACCGCAACTTATACACGATTTCAAGATCAGGTCCCAAATCACCTACACAGAGGATAGGAGAATAAACAACGTTTCATAAATTGAGTTTCATCCAAACTAAAGCGAATTTTTTTTATTATGAATTGTACTTATTTTCAACGCATGCTCTAATGGATCGTTGGAAAAGAGTTACGTTTATGAGCGCTAACTTTAACCTCGCAATTTCACAATAACGGTGCGGGTTGAACGAGGAAACAAAGGGCAGCCGCTGATAATGGAATTCTTGCAAGTGGGCACACGTCCGCCTTAGAGGTGTCCTAACATGGAGGTATGAAAACCATTCATCTTAGCACCGGAGAATTACCAGGAAGTCATTGTCCAAAGACAGGTAGCAACTGTCACACGCTACCAGCCCAATAAAAAATATATATAGATAGATAGATAGATAGATACCCCGGCTACATTGTGCACGTGGCGATGAAATGTACACGCTCATTTAAAACTAATATAAAATGGGCGTTTTAAAACGTGTTCTCTTACAAATTTGTGGGAGGTATTCCCTGATCGTGGTCTGCCC
>CABFWB010000599.1:6854-47313 GCA_902151455.1 Timema bartmani | reverse complement strand
CCACTCCCTCCCCCTTCCCCACTTTTCGAAAAAGAAGAATCTCCAACAACTAGACGAGTTGTTCTCGCCTTTCTTTGGGAAAACTGTTCTCGTTTAGAACGAGGCACACCTTTGAAATCAATGAACAACTGTAAATCCATGTCGCTTCCAATGGTTATTTTATTTTATTTTATTTTATTTATCTCTTTCTACACGGATTCGTTTTCTTTTACATTTCAAAAGCGAATGAACTCTGAGTGAAAAATTATAGGAATGCTGGCTAGCACAAAGATTTGGATCGCCCAATAGAGATGATGATAGTAATAATAATAATGATAATACATAGGTCTATACTAACATCAAACAAATATAAAACTGTTCTAGACTGCCGATGACTGGAAGATCGAGGTTTGAATCTCGGTCGGGTGTACTGAGAGTGGTTTGTCCAAAATTGTTTTCCACTCTCCCTCTAGGCAAATGCGAGTACACTTCCTCTAAATATTGCTTTAATAATCCCTAAAACAACTAGCGTAATTAGTACATAAGCGTAAAGCCCAAACGGGCAGTAAGACACGGTGTTAAAAAAAAGTCTAAGTCTATTATTTAGAGTTAATTCTAAAAGTTGACTGTGCTAAAATACTTTTTTCTCTCACCGTGTTCTGTCCGGGCTATAGACACTTAATTACCCTAAGAATAATATGAGGAAGGCAACAATTTTGCAAAGTTTACCGAAAATATTTAGGAAAAACATCTCGGTAAATCTGAACAGTAAACCGGACCAAATATCACTGGTAAACCTGGCCCAAGGAGATTTATATATAGGCTTTGTCCTATTACGCACCGATGTAAGTGGTAAAGAATAATTGACATATGCTTACATCATACAAAAATAAATATTTAATTCATGTGTATCACGAATTGATACGTGATTGTTGCACCTAAATAGGATCAGTCCTGAAAGTCTGAATAAAACTCAAATAAGTGGAAAATTGCAGCCTGGACACTGGAATCGAAACCGAGACCTAGGCTTTGTGTGCGAATCATATTAAAACGAGATGAACCAGGTTGGGTCAGCATAGAGCATTTGAGCTTCAAGCCAAATATCCCCGGTTTGATTCCCATTCTTTATGGTCATTTTTTCATTCATAGGATTTGAAAAAAATATATATTATTTTCTTAGCACCGCATATTAATACTCGTTTGGTTTGTATGTCTATGTAGCCTACTAATTACGCTAATACGTTAGGGATGAGGAAGGTTGAGTTTAGAGGAAGTATACCCGTATTTGAGTGGAGGGAGAGTGGAAAACCATCCAGGTAAAACAATACTCAATACACCCGACCAAGATGGAACCTCGTTCTCTCCATCATCAGTGCTATAGTATATTGCGAGTATAACGCCTTAGACCATGCGGCCACCAAAGCTAGTAAGATATTTATGTATATATATATATATATATATTTATATATATTTATTTACTACTTACATCTTACTTACATGTATAGGATATTAACATTTAATAACACTAACTGGTTAAAAAGTATAGTTTTGAGTAAATATGCTCATATTTGCGTGAAGTGAGTGGACGTAGGAAATAATTTAAGAAAGAAATATTCTCAATACACCCGGATGAGATTCGAACATTGATTTACGCATCACTATAAAACCAGACTCGATGAGCTTGACGTTTGGTCTGCGTGCACACTAATGCGGGCTAAAAGTATATTATAATTATTTTTTCTTGTACTAAGATATAACTTCAATCATTTTATTAGATTACGGTAAGTTTGTTTGACTCTGACAGTTAAAAGTGAACTTATGTCTAGAAAAGTGTCCAATTATCTATGGTCAGTGAAACTAACATCGGGTCAAATATTATTACTTGTATTTGGCTTAACCACAAATGGACAATCTCTCTTGGATTAGAAATAAAATCTTTCATAAGTAGATCTCGGGTATTTATGCTCTAAAAAACCAATGAAATATTCAAATCAAAAAATTATTTAAAATGTTACACTAAGTTTTAAAAATAGAAAGTTTTCAAATAGAAAGTTTCCTAAAAATCTGGGATAAATTGTTTGAATAATATCAGATAATTTGTTAAAAATATAGTTTATTTAGGTACAAATTAAATGTGTACAGCGTGAATAAATACAAACAATGTTATATAAGATTATCGTATCACCCGCCTCGTTGGCGTAGTTGGCTAACGCGTCATTCGTGTTGAGCTCGACCGCCGAGGACGGGGAGATCGAGGTTCGAATCTTGGTCGGGTGAGCTAAGGGTGACTTTTCCTAAATGGCTCTCCACTCTTCCTCCACGCAAATGCGAGTTCACATTCAACCTTACCAATTCCTAATCCATTAGTGTAATTAGTACTTAAGCGTATAACCAGAACGGGTAGTAAAACGCGGTGCTAAATAATAACAATAATAATAATAATAAAATAATAATTTATCGTATCTCAAGTATTCTATGCTCGTATATGTACCATTATACGATATAGTAATTATTATAATTATTTAAACTATTTATTATTAATTTTTATTAAAAATAAGATAACTATTTTAGAATTTGTTTCGGAGTATTTTCAATAAACGCTAAACATTGTTTGAAAATTCTTTGAACTTAAATAATCTCTCAATATATAAAACAAACTGTTTAGTAAAAAAAAAACCCAAAACATACTCTATAATATACCCTGTTGAGCATTAAAATTAAGTTTATAGTAAAAATATAACGTCTTAAACAACCTAACCTTATTCATAAATAAGGAGATTGAATTCTAGCAGTCATCGTGAGGTTTGAGGTAAGACAGTTGTTCATAACAGGTTAGGCCAACAAAATAGGCCAAAAGATCATTGCACTTGCAGAAAGAAAATCTTACAAAATGTTCATCAGACATGTGTGATGCATATGTTGATTGTGACGTCAGTTTTACCATTACTGTCTTTCCTTCTATCAGTTTAATGTGTGTGATAAAAATTTAGCGTTCATAAATAATTTTTCGTGAAAACTGATGAAAGTAGAATTAAAGTTTAAGCGTAAAGTAAGAGGAAAGAAATGCTGCATTCAAGAACACATACGATTTAAATTAGAAAAGAACGTAGGTATTTTATTATTGGGCTACCAGTTCTCAGTATCATCTATAATTAAAGGCATGGAACAAGAGTAGCATGAAATTAGAAATATATTATATTGAGGTTTTAAAATACAATACTTGGCATTCCAATTTTAATGAAATAACAATTTGTAGCATATTAAGCTAAAATGCCCTAAATTGTGTATTTTGTATCTGTTCTGAATTTTTCAATTTATAAAGCACATTTAACTTATCGGAATAACTTAAAAAATAAATATTTATTTTATCAGCCCGTTATATGATATCATATATCAATATTTAAAGTATTACTTTAGCTAATCATTCCTTCAGCCAACGACCCCAGCATTGTATTAATTGAATATTAATTTTGTGTGCCTATAAATTTAGTGGTGAAAGTATTTATATCCATTAGATAAATTATCATAGCTAATATTATAAAATGGTGTACCTTATGTTTGCTAGCTAACACTAAGTTTGTGACTACAACTGTACTTTGATCTGCTTTTGCAATGAGAAAATATTGATACTGAACTTTTTTTTAAGATCTACTTTCATATTGAAAATTCTAACCCTCTGCACGATTTGATTTTATATCAACTGAGATTTAAAAAATTGACAATTTTTATCAAATTTTAATTTCATCTCAAGGATTGGCTCTGAACAGAAACTGGGATTCGAATGATTTAGACTAAATTTTAGAGAAAGGCTGGATCCAAATACTGGTGTGTTTCCCCTTAGCTAGTTGTTTCATTTCCAAGTAGCAATTCCTTGTCAACACTTGTTATTTATGATAAATAAGTAAAATTGACAAGTCAAAAGTGTTTGTATTAATGTATAGTAAAAATAAAGAAATATTCTATAAAAAGCAAACAAAGAATTTCAATTCAAAGATAATACTGAGGATCACGTTAAATTAGAAAATATTTAATCTCGTTAATATTTTACTAAAGCAAAGACTGGGAGGATTAATTTCAACATTGACCAGTTTTTATTAACAGTATTATATTAATCACTGCACGCAGATTGACTGCTAGGCTCATCTATCATGAATTGCTGGGGATGAGTAGGTTGGAGTTCAAATCCCAGTTAGATATGCTGGGGGTCTTTTTTTTTAGAGGTTTTTAATTCTCCTGTATGAATGTGAATAGCCCGAACGTGCAGTAATACACGGTCCGCAAAGGAAGCATTTTATTTAACTGAAGTGCGTCGTCACTTTTTAAAACCAGTTTTAAATTAATTTTTTGATTAAAGTAAATGTGAAAATTAAAGGGAGGCACCTACCTGAATGGTTAGACGCGTTGCAGACGTCCATAAACACAGATTAGTCTTGTGAAGGTGATTATTATTCCAACATAAGGTTGAAGCCTAAATTAAGGTAAAAACTATCATCATACTCATATGGGATTAAAAAGAATACATTTTATGTTTAGTAGTAATTTTTGATGGCGTTTCAGGCTAAATTTCTAGTTATATGATTAAAGTCAATCGTTAGAAACGTAGATTTAGCTTTCCTAAAATATAGTATTTTGTTAACGAGGTCAAACCAACAAAAATACCAGATAATTGAGTTGTTTTTTGTAGTGTTGATGCTTACTAACTTTCATTATATTATATTAGTGTGCAAATAAATCATTTTTAGTAGGTACCATCTCACTCATCTGTCGACGGGATCCCTTGGTTTGTGTCGTTAATAACCTTTAATTTAAACTTATTAATACTGAAAAAATAATGTCTTTTTCATAAAAGCGAGATTCAAATAGTTGATATCCTAGCGCTGGAACAATATTCCTGGGTACTTTATTGAGCATCTCTAGTGATTTTTCCCGTCAGTTTAAGTGTAAAACTTATTCTAAATGGCTCTGAATGCGCTCAGGAATCGCGGCTATGACTTCTTTACTAGTCTGCCTGCAGCAAACTACGTCGACAGCAATATATTACACGCCTTTAGTTAGAGCTGTCATTTTGTCTTCGAAGAAGCGTCAAGATGACATGGAGAAAAACACGTCTTGTATATAAGTGGACATAATTCTCTGCCAAGTGTAGAGAACTATATTACCTATACAATGTTTTACATGAATAAAATATACCTGTATACTTATACGTGAAAACATTACAACTGGGGCCTTCCATTTAGTTCCATACGTTGTTGTGAATAGTTTATTTCTCGTTATTTGATATTAAACTTTGTCAATAGGCTCGTTAAATAGTGTGTATAGCTACATTGAAAGAAATGAAAAAAATTAATATGTGTATTTTATAATATCTACTTCTTATAAAACAAAGTGTCTGTCTGTATGTCTATTCCCTAAGATTTCTGGAACCATTTATCTGATTGCGATGCAGTTTTTTTATACTGTCATATACTTATTTAGTCAGGTTTATCAAATATTCCATAAAGCATAGAGGAGAGTAGTAATCACCAAAGAATTAAAATTCAGTTTATAAATGATCGATTCGAATATTTTAGTTTAATGTCTTATTGATCACCACGAAATAACAATAATTTCTATTCAATTTTCATTGTTTCATTTATTGGAGGAATTTAATGTCTACGTTTCATGAGTCCCTGAAACCGAAATAATTATTTTCGCGATACCGTCTCTCTGTCTGTATGTGTGTCTGTATCTCGGCCTAGAGCCTAATCTATGTTATCATGCAGGCTGAAACTGGGTATTTAAAGTCCAAACAAGATGACACCGAGGGATTTTTGGAATTATATATTTAGCCCTAAAATTAAGGGTGGTTTACTGAAGGGCAAAAAGAGAAAAAATCAATTTTCTCCAAATCTGCTCTAAAAATTTAATCAAATTTTGTATTCGTGCATTGCACAACATTAGAAACAAAATGGTGATTCTCATATTACCATGAAAATGTATTTAAGGATATTTCACACAAGCATAAAACCTCCATTTGTATTGTACCTCCGCAGCTATTTGAGATAAATGATTTTCATTGTAAAGTTGTGATAATATTCAAAATTAAAATATTTTATTCGGGATATATTTTTACAAAACCAATAGTTTTTTCTATCTATAAGCAAATATAGGCCTATAATATTTTTATTGATGTCTTTTAAATGTGAAATGTATTGCTATGCTCTTTGGTGAACATTAAGGTGTCCCTCTTTTCTCAATGTTTTTGTAAGAGTGTATATTATTTCAGTTAGTCTCTTTGGAGGGGTGTTTCTGTAACAATGCATATTATTATTTAGTTTCACGAATCTTACTGGTTTTTATTAAATGTCTATATCAATATAATGTGTGGTGCGCCGTATCATTTATTTTAAATAAAACATAACAATATTTTGCACTATATGGCATATGTTTCTTTACTAGAAAAATGAAACCCATGGTCCAACAATATATTAATAACTAATATTAAATTAGTGCTACACGCTCAGGCTATCCTAAATTTACACTAATAGGATAGGGATGAGGAAAGTATAATTTAGAGGAAATGTATGTGTGTTTGCGTAAAGGTAGTTTTAGAAAATATTCAGGAAAATGTACAATCAACATATCCTTAGCCTTCATGGCCACTAGTACGGTTAGAGAATATTAACTTGTCAGTTACTGACGGAGACTGATGCAGACACAAGCTCTGACATGTGTTGGTCCCGTCCTCTAATAATACAAATTGTTATTCAGAAATTAACGCAACGTCACGACACATTTTGCCTCTGTTACCTCTTCATCAATATGAACATCATACATGGTGCAGAAACATGAACTAGTTTGGCTATGATTGGTTTATGTTTCCCTTGGACCTAATTTGCCTCAAACGTAATGAAGTCCAATTCTATTATAAATAAATATATATATATAATATCATATACTAGTGGATCTTTTCAGTGATGGCTTCAGATTATCGCACTAAAATGTATTAAAAACTTTCTATCGAAAAAGGTTCTATAAAGTGATACCTCATTCAACTTTCTATTCAAAGACTTAATTTTCAAAGTCTATCCATTTTACATCGATTTTGAGCTTTTCGGGGCTTAATTTGAAGTAAAACGCATATTTTTCCCCTTTACACTTTAAAACGACTTCTAGTTTTTGGTTGCACAGTACCACTTAAGGATTGAGTTATTTTTAACCAAAGAGAAATGTTTCATGTAATGATATTCAGTCATACACAAATCATGGTTCCCATGGTGTTGTAAACAAAGCATCAGTGTACAGATGAGCTACTGCGCACACAACAGAAAATCTGTAGATTCTTTAGGGAGATCGAGTTTTAGTTAGAGCTACTATTTTTGTCCTCGGTCTCGGCACAGATTTATCTGAATGCCAAACCCCTCCTTCACCTCTGACAAGACGTGTATTAATCACAACTTGTGAATGTGTGGAATGCCAGGCCTCCACCGTGGTTCGGATTCCACGTTAAACTGTAGGTCCTCCATTTCACCTCACAGTCACCCTACAATTGCACATTAGCGTTAGTGCGTATAACCCGAACGGGTAGTAAGACGCGGTGCTAATAATAATAATAATAATAATAATAATAATGATAATAATAATAATAATATTTTTGCCGACATCCTTGACTCATAACCTGTAAAATGAGTGTCCATTTGTCAAAATCATTTCGACCATTTTCTAGTAATTTCAACTACCCGAAATATTCTTATAAAATTATAAATATATATTCTATGGACGTCTTGCTGGAGAGGTTTGACAAATGTCATTGCTATCGTATTTTCACCATTTAAAACTCTCAACATTACACATTATAATAATTACTTGAATGTATGATGCTAAGAATCCGAGGTTTGAGAGGAACTGAGATCAAGTATAAAATTGTGACTTTCACCTCAAAATCGTAACGTTTTGACTTCACAGATTCGAAATTTTGTAAAAGTTAAGTTTAAGTTTCTTGGCTTGCCAATCATAAATACGTACAGGGAAGGCCAGAGAAACGTGCAATTTTAAAAACTTTATAGCTTATCAAACTGATTTATTTAAAAGTGTTCTTCATATCTCAGAATTTACCTATGGATGTCATGGTATGTTAGAGCTAGAAAATAAGAAGTCGTACACTATATTTTAAAATAATATGGAGTAATGAAACACGATTATTCAAGTAATATGATTGATGCGAATAAAGAGACGTTCAATCAAAATAGTTATAAACTAATATTTAATAAATTTATAGCAATCAACTGTTTAAAATGGGATACTGTTTGTCAGCATTTGATTTTCTCAAGCCCTGCTTTTCATTGTTCGAATGTTAATAATTTGTAAACCCACAGAAAAGTATTGTGTAAATATTAAGTTTGTCAAAGAAAAAACTTTATAACTATAAGTAAACTTTTTAAAAGATTAAAATGTATAGACTTAAGACGGTGTATATGTGCACATAGTAGCTATGCAGATGCTCAAACGTGAATCCATAGTTGAAAACAGCTGATTAGGAGCAAGACATAGCCTACAATATTACAGTTCCAGTGGTAGATAACGAACATGGTATAGCATGGTCAAACGGTGGTACGTATAAGTGAAATGTTTTTAAATTTGGTGTCTGAGGCCAGCCACTATTATATTATTGAAATCGAATGTTTTATAAAGCTATGTCGAAACACTTCTAAACAACATTTGTCACAATTTATATATATATATATATAAACCACATTTGTCACAATTTATATATATATATATATAAACCACATTTGTCACAATTTATTTATATATATATATATTGCTCAACATTTTCACTAAATGGAAAAATATATATATATATATATGAAATAATCAAGTGTTTTTTACCATACAATGCAATCAAGCCTAGCAATACATAATATACAAATGGGGACCTGGTGGTCTAGGGGTAAGGTGTCGGACTTCTGTGCTGAGGGTCGGGGGTTCAATCCTCGGTCCCGGCACAGATTTATCTGATTGCCAAACCCTTCCTTCACCTCTGACAAGACGTGTATTAATCAGAACTTGTGAATGTGAGGAATGCCAGGCCTCCACCGTGGTTCGGATCCCACTTTAAGCTGTAGGTCCTCCATTTCATCTCACAATCAATCACCCTACCATTACACATTAGCGTAAGTGCGTATAACCCGAACGGGTAGTAAGACGCGGTGCCAATAATAATAATAATAATAACATACAATTCACCCGACGTTTTGCCTATAAACATCTTACAGTCAACATTCGACGTTGGCCTCATACACAGAAAACAAAAACACGCCTACTACCCCCTCCTTTGCCTGTGGCAAACTTTCAAGTCCACCCAAAGTATTATTTTTCCTCGATATAAGCTGATCACACAAACAAAAAACATTTCTTGAAATAATACAATATTAAATATGTCGTAAGTTTGTTTTCTTTGACATAGAAAATATAATTCAACCCAATTTATTTAGATAGTTACTTTGAGAAAAACCGACGATACTTTCCTTGTTTCCAAGAGAATGTCAAAACTATCATAAAATTAAAATCTATCATTTTCATTGCATTAAAATTAATAATTATATTAATAATATTATAAGTGTGAACACAGTATGTATTGTAGTTTAGTCTCACATTTAGAAAGAAATAATTCATATGATTTTATAGATTAATTTATCTGTTAGTGTTTACACTTAAATACATGCATAAAGGTCTTATTTTTATTGCTTAACGTGTGAAAGTTTGATAAATCATATAGTTTGAACTGTATTTTCTACATCATTTATAAAAAAATATATATTTGGAGGTTTGGGTGTCCATCCATTATTGCGTCCTGTTGGTGTAAGGAAGCAGCAGCCTTAAAAATCCATATTGACCAAATGGGTAAGACCTCCCTCAACCAACTCTGAACGAGTTCCTATTGATCAACCCCCTATTCCCATCAGGATATCATCATGTTCAAGAGGTGGCAAGAACGAAATACCTCTTGAGTAATGAATGAATGATCGTTTGGTTAAACTACGTCTGCCCTTTGGGTTAGAGACTGCAAAGGTCAGGATACATATCTTCACGCTATGGTGTTTCAAATTTCGAATAATTTATAACAACTACGTCTTTACGTACATTAGAATAGGAACAAGAATGATCTTTTTCAATCTGCGATCACTCTACCATATTTGTCTTAGAAATAGTATATATTTGATGAGGAAGAAGAGGTTTTTTTTCCACCCCATCTTACTATTAGTCCGGGCTATACGCATTTTAAAGGCACTAATGGAGTATGCATTATTTGAATGCACAGGGAATGCATCCTGTAGAGGGAGATTTGGAAACACCTTCAGTACACTCAGACAGGATCTGAACTCTGACCTCCCCATCACCAACAAACTGGACTAGATGGTCTCGACACCTATCCTGCGTGTCCATCCATGTGGTTAATTTATGCTAAGTTGGTTACTCTAAATCTCTTACGTAGTCAGTGGCCCTGCTGATGACAGAGTAGATCGGGGGTTGACTCCCGGTTGGGTCTAGTGAGTGTGGTTTTCCCTAGTTAGTTTTCCACTCTCCTTCCACGCAAGTGTTGGTAGATTATCTCTCAAATTCTTCCGTACTCATTCTAACCCCATTAGAGTAATGATCATATTGCGTATAGCTTGAACAGGTAGTAAGATGCGGTGATAAAAAATATATATATACCTACCTATAATAATAAATATATATATTTACCTATAGTAATTAATATAATAATTAAGACACATCACACACAAATAAGTCATATTTAAATCAGCAGACTGACAGTTTGAACCCCTGTGGAGGGAATGGGGGAGCTTAACCTAAGGTGGGGGGTTAAAGGAACATGAGTTGAAAGTCTGTGTTAATTCAATTATTATAACTTTTTTTTTTTGCAAAAATTAATAAAATATTGCATCAAAAAATATATTTAGTTTAATTTTCTAAGCGCTATAATCTAAAAAGTTCTTAAACATTGGTCATGGACATCGTGGATTTTGAACATAACTTCTTTTTATCTCATTTAAAAAGTTTCTGGTCAAACTTCGTGATGTCGGCTACAAATATTTAAGTACTTTTGAGATAACTGTGTGTAAAATCAAAGTAAATGTATCTACTTAAGCAATATTTTATATATTATGGCCAAAAGGTATTTAATCATTAAAAAAATTTAAAAATATGGGTCTTGAGCTACGCTCCCTTCCGTCTCAAGTACACAAGGGAAAGTGGCATTTCTGTGTAGTTTCTGCCTATTTTTTTTCCAATCTTAAATCTACCACAATGACAATCAAAATCAGGATTTAAATGTAAACCATATCAGAAGCATGGGAAAAAAACACTACTTTACTTTATGTAGGTAACCGGAACATTTAGTAATTACTGAAGGAAGCCACATCTTGAAGATATAACCTAGAACCTCTTTTTCACTGACCAAATCTTATTTGTCTGATAGCCCTTCCTATTGGTTGCACGAAGCTATACTAAAAAAAAAGACATAGCACTTAGTTTAGAATTGTAAACCTACGGTTTTAGAAAAGTATCAATTATCCAAATGATGCATCCTTTTTAAATCAGACCAACAAACATGGCATTGCCAATTTTTTTCTTTCCTTTTAGAAATGAGCCTGATATTCTAAATTGTTTACCTCCTTTGTCCCGTCATAATGACATCCTTACTAAAGATTGGATGGTGGAGGACCCAGTTTACACGACTTTTATAGTGCGAAACAGGTTGTAAGACTTTCTTTCCTCGCGAAAATAAACCATAAAATAAGATTATGTATAACCTCTGAACCCAAGCAGTGGTCCAATAGGATGATGGTAATCCTGTTTGGTTTCCTGTATACAACACGATCTTTGGACATTCCGGAAAGAAAGAGTGGAGTGTAATTACTGTGTTATTTGAAGCACATAGGAACTTGATATAAATGTAAATAACCACCTTTAAAAAACTTGATAAAATACTTTTTTTATTATTTTGTATCTGTGCTGATAAAATATTCTCATTGCTGTGGAGTTTTTTTAAGTAACTATGTTACGTAACAATGTTTATCATATTTAATATGCTATTTTTGTTTGCTCTTTATAAATTTCATGAGAGTTATATTTATTATTTATGTGGACATTTTAAAACCCTGTACCAGTGATCACGCTGGATAAATGTCTGGTTTGCCAGTGGTAGAATTCGAATCAGTGGCGGGTATACAGATGGTTGTATTTTTCCTAAATTGTTTCCCATACTACCTTCATGCAAATGAGGGTACATTTAATCTAAATTATCTGCAACTATCACTTTTGGTAAATATTATAAATATCTATGACACTAATAAAATAATAAAATATTATCAATTATGGGCGCAGAAATATGTTTGTATATTTTAAAATGCCCTTCCTTTCGAAAGTGGATGTGGAACAAATTAAAGTTTGAAAACAAATGGTTTCATGTTTAATGTAATGGGCACGATACATGAACATTGAACTTTCCAAATTATCCAAAAATGACTACTTTTTAAATGTTTGTAGTAGAAAGAATGTTCCTTCATGATTTAATTAGTTACCATTGAGACAAAATAAAATACTCATAGTTCGATCTTCATTGGCAAGATCAATTAAAATATATATACCATAAAATGTATTTTGGATGTGGTTGGATAGATATAAGTGTAGTTTTAAAGTTACTGTTCAAATTATTAAAACTATCCTTAAAATATTTTTATATGTTTTATATTTATATTATAAAATATTAGTATATTTTACATGAGTTCATTGGACACAAGGCTTTTTTAAATTCTGTGCATATTATATAAATGTTTACAAAACAAACACCATCTTTAGTGAATATGTAACCAAATCAAAGTTTTAAAATTATATTTACATGATTTAGATTTTTTTTAGTTAAATCAAAGGACTGCTATTTTTATTATAACATCTAGTACGCCTTAATCAGTGGGCCTGTGGGCTAGATGGAAAGATAATATAGTGTAATTTTCCGATTACTAGGAAGCTGGGGTTTGAATTCTGGCCCGTTAAACTGAGAGTGTATTTTATTTTATTGTTTCCCATTATCCCTCAACATAAATTATTTATATATATTTCCTATAAATTTTACCTTCTTCATCCCTACTTCATTAGTGTAGCTATATGCAGATAATTCTGATCAGTAGTAATACGCTGTGAGAAATTAAAGTATTCCCCATTATAAAAATATATATGTTATGAATCCATGTTTTGGACTAAGTTTCATTTAAAACTCGAAATAGTCAAAACCTTTATTCTTGGGTACCTGTAGCACTAGGGTAATGCCGTAGAAATTATAAGTTAAGATGACCAAACTAAAGTTTTAAATTTAGCAAGTTTGGTCCAAAACCTTCATAATTAAAAAAAAAATATCCTTGGTAACAATTTGGGTATATTTGATAGTATTATATTCCTAAATTTGAAACCCTTATTTCTTGTAAAATACATCTACCATATTTACGAGTGTCAAGAAAGTAAAGGTAAGTAATTATTTGAAAGTATAGGAAGCTAATTTATTCTAATTTTTAAGCTAAAAATTTTAATATTTTAAGGCGGGATGGAGATAATTAGCCCCACTGATGGAATATTGACTTGAACTTAAATAATATACACTTGATATTGGTTTATTCAAAATAGAGTCAAAATGGCTTATTGATTCGATTTGTTTAAGGGAGACACTCAAAGGGAGGAAAAAATGCTCTTTATATATTTCTTTAGAGATAGATTTGAATAAAAACATGTTTTAACATTAAATTTTAGGCTGGGATATTGTACCTGAACCACTAATTAGGCCTATCCAATTTAAAAATGGATTAAGATAAATTTCCATGTCAAGTTTAAGCTTTCTTGGTGTATTGGTTTTGGAGTTGTGGCGTTAACATCCACTCAAAAAAACCACACATTAAATTTGAAGTATATAATAGGCCTATACAAATATACCATAAACATATTTAGCAAATGATCAATGATGTAATTTTTCTCAAGAACATCAAATTGAATATTTATTTTTTATTTTAAGAATTCATTTGGCACGCTATAAATAAACCTTAAGCTATAGCCACAATTAGATCGATCCCTATAAATGCTACATTAGCATGAACTGTTCAGAGTAGTCACTCAAAATTAACATCCCTACCAAAATGAGTAATACTATTAAAAGCTAATTAAACGTCTTGTGTACAAAACGGTAAATATTAAAAATAATTTCATCAGCGCGCTTAAGGTCTGTAAATAGATATAGCTTATAACACAGACCAAATCGTGAGTGTTATTTTCCTCATGGAGTAATCAAATGAATTATAATATCAAAAATAATCATGATTTTAAAATCAACTTCCGATAAATCTTGAAAGCTTATAATACCCCATCAAATTGATTTGTTTAGAAATATAGTTTGGGTTTTAAAATAAGAAGGATTGACCACACAACGTGTTTTGTACTAATTTAAAAGTAGCCTTGTACGTGACGCACAGAAAAAAAAAGAAGTAAAGATAAATACGAATCGCGTGAGATGTGGTGGTCAATATATCTGTTTTTGTTCTAATCATCGTGGAGTATCAATCAACCCATATTAAACTAACACCTAAGCACATGAGCCACAGAGCATGAAACTCTAACACGATATAATTAGATGGTGCTCCCTGGCGCAGTCTAGCGGAACATTCAAACAGTTACAACTTTCCTAGTAGTGATGCGCGCGCACATCTTCATTTCGGTTGTCACTCACTTTGGGAAACCGTTAGTTTAGCCGAGNTACGCACAAGAGAGATTTTTTTTTTAATTTGCTTGTATTGAAAGTTAATAGAGCGAATAAATGCATGTAACCACAGTAACAAGTTGCGTTACAAGGTTGACTTGTTCTATTATACAGATAAATCTCTCAAAGAGACGCATTATTTCATATCTAAGTAGAATTTTAAGGCGGGAACTTGTGACACCATGGAAAACAAAGATTTAATACATATTTGTGGTGTAGAGATTTAAAATCAATTACTATACTGTAAGGCCAACAACATCCTATTAATGTAGCACGATTCCAGAAAAAAAAGTTCACCTCATTTTCACTAAACTAGCACAAACATGTTAATTCACAAACAAACATGGGCGGTGTATATTTAATATTTCCAGATATGTGAAAAATTATTTGTGGTGCAAACCTATATCTGTACTTATTTTAACAAAACAAAGTAAATATTAATAGATATTCGATTTTGATTAAAATTTTTTCCTTCTTTTTATATTAATCGATGGGCGTCACTTGAAAAATAAAAGTGAGAATGTATACGTGTACATTCTAAATATGTTGATTATTAAAAAGTCATTCCTCTACAACTATTCTGTGTATAGTAATTATAAGGAAGATAAACTACAGGCACGAATACAAAATGGGAAATTGGGGAAGAGCTTTGTGAGGACCCAGAAAAAAAAACCTATTCATGCCCCCATCCCTCCCCTTGAGCTGAAATTTCAACGAATACTAAATTGAATTATAATCCACCTTTTAAAGCAATTAGGTTAAAACAAATAAATATATTATAATCAATTTATAAATTATCAAAATAACAATATTATATATATGAATTATTATAACTTATTATATACTAAACGTAAGTGGTCATATGAGTTGTATAGTTATCCAAGGTATTATGAACCGTATGCAGTGGTCTATTTTCGTGCCTTGTGACATCATGAATAGATATTGTTCATTTAAGGCGATTGGCCCTTTTCATTTGGTGTGGAAATGCAGAGCCGTGGTAACAGACGGCTATCTTCAAGAATTTGAATTATTTTGCAATTGTCTTTTCCGAAACGGTTTGTTCAAGAATATAAGTATGTTGATTAAGTTTATATACACACCTGATCAGTGATCAAATATCGATAAAACTGACATTTTCCAATAGAAAACTACCGGCTTCATAACGAAAAATAAAAAAATATAACAATTAATACACCTCGATTTTTCCACAAGTCCTGTCCGGTAGCTAGCGCCATCTACGGTTTCCGTGATCCATCTGTTCTTGTTGGCGCGGAAGGATACTTTGATCGGTTGAGAAGCCACGCCACGCCACACCATTCACCCTCCCACCCACGATCCCACAAAATAGGTTTTAAACTTGCACTCGACAGGGCCAAGGACCTTAAGAATAACTTGAGAAAGTGTTTATGCCACATTTTTTTAAAGATATGAGTGAGTGTTTGCCACCCCCCACCTCGTACCACTCCACACACCACCTCTTCCACATTCCTACTGCCCCAAATTGAATCCTAAGTAAACCCTGATTTTCATAAGAGGGGTCCACTTTAGACCACCAACGTTGATTAAAATTCACTAAAATTTGGCATTCTAAAAATATATTTTATTTGATTTATTAATCAAAAATTTATCAAAAGCTTCCAATAAAAACTTCTTATGGATTAATGCATAACATTTATTTATAAACTTTGTACTGGTTAGTGCCATTAAAGTGTTTGGTGCTTGTATTTTAGCATTTTTAAAAGTAGATATTCTACTACACTAAACCAAACTTTTTTATTAAAGTAATTTCATTGTGACCTCAAAAGTGAGGTAAAAGGGCCACTGGAAGGTTAATCAAAGAAACAATTTATACATTTTTTCCATTACAATATTGCTTGTAGAATAGTGTTTAAATTCAAGTCATGTTTCATATCTTAAAAAAATAATTAATAATCTAATGAAAGTAGCGATTGTTTATGTTTTTAAAAGCGAAGTATTACAACTAAATATGTATATTTAAGAAGAAAAATATTTGATGCAGGGTTTGGGTTGTTGTTTGGATTATTACCTGGAACTATCATTTGGTCGATGTTGATAGGATGAAAGTCTTTAGGTTGGAGACGGTGGTTGTATTTTGCTTCAATAACCAGTTTCCTTAAAAATATCGTAATTTACTTGAGAGTAGGGGCAGCCACGGAGGGGTTCAAGGGGGCTCAATCCCCCCCCGCCCCCAGCCCTAAAAATAAAGAAAGATAAATAACGTGAATAGAACATTTAATGCACTGACATGTCTGTAGGCCTATATTATTATTTTGGAAAGTGATCTTTAAACAATTTGTTTTTAAATAAGCCTAGTTGAAATCGTTAATTTATTGGTGATCGGTTACTGGTATTGTTATTTAGTGCTTTAGTTAGCAAAAAGTGGATGTCGCTTCAAACTTTCGTCTGTTCGATAAGTTGAGACTGTGGTTTATTCAAACATAATTTACGTTTAACTTTTATAATTGTATATGTAATTCCTCCCTCAATTAGGCCTACAGTTTAAAATAACCCCGTCTAAACCATAATTCTGGGTACGCCACTGAGACTAAATCATTGACACATACAATGTTTGAGTTTTAGTTACCAAAAGCTCCTGGTAACTCTTTTATGTTCATACACAAAATATTTGCCTTAATTAATATTCACGCTTCTTTTTTAGGATATTTTTATCTTGATGAAGACACCGAGTATAGAACTTAGAATAACCTAACGCAGAAACGCATCGAGGTTTCTCTAGTTGTAGAACTGATAAAATGGTGCACTCTATAGGTATTTCATGTAACTTCTCTGGTGCAGATTAGTTCTCAACTACGCTCACAGATGTCACAGCTTACTCAACCTATGATAAATTCCTGAAAGTTAGGCATCCCATTTTACTAGACTGTGAAAGAGGTTGCAGACGCTTTTAATTTATTTTCACACTCTTATAAAGGGATCTAGATAATTCTGATTAGTTTTGATTAGTTATATAAAGTAGATAGTATTATGTTTATCATCTATTTTCAGTACAGCACGTAGTACAAACAGAGTTGGACGTGAGTGTAGTGTACTTGAATATTAACATTTTTAATACCAAGTATTTGCACATAGTTTCAGTCAACGTTAGTTTTTTTTATATCTTAGTTTTCTTGCATATGGACATTTTAAGCACCTTTTAGTAGATACAAACCCATTATTTTGCAGTTAACATTTAAAAAGATTTACCACATTATTAGTGTTATATTTTTTTAGGTTGATAATATCTATCTAATGTTACAGCTGTAGATTACATGACTTAACGTATGCATGCGTGAAAGTATATAAAATAATTTTTTCTAGCTGTTAGATATGTCCATTCGTAAGAAAATTGTGGTATAGATTTTCTACAGGACAATTTTGTTGATTATATTCCCACGTGACCTACTCCTGTTTGATTATGATATTTGGTTTTAAGTGTTGGTTAGTTGGTAATTGACCTAGAATTTACAAAAGACAGTAATCTAGTGAAAGGTAACCAAGACTTATTTTTACTATTTGAAACCATTGCAATCAAACTATTGTGCCCGTAGACAAGGGCGTTAGGCACGTCTTGTCTGGTGGTGAATCAAGTTATGCCAACCGGGTGAGAGTAACATATAAAATAATATTGTAACAAAAAATCTTTAAGTCAACCCTTTAAGCTTTTGCTAAAAATTCTAATATAAGTATTATTATTTTTAGCACCGCGTCTTTACTACCCATTCGGGTTGTACGCACTTACGCTAATGTGTAATGGTAGGGTGATTGTGAGATGAGATGGAGGACCTACAGTTCAACGTGGAATCCGAACCACGGTGGAGGCCCGGCATTTCTCACATTCACAAGTTTTGATTAATACACGTCTTGTCAGAAGTGAAGGAAGGGTTTGGCAATCAGATAAATCTGTGCTGGGACCGAGGATTGAGCCCTGGGCCTCCAGCGAAGAAGTCTGACACCTTACCCTTAGACCACCAGGTCACCCCTAATATAAGTAATTTGACAATGAAACTATTTATAAAAGTTGTTTCTAAACTTTCTGTCCAATATTAAACCACAGCATCTGTGGGTGGAAAGAAACAGAAAACATAGTAAAAATGTGTCCGGAAAAGTCAACTAAATTAAAGTTGAAACAAGGTGCAGCAAAGCAGAGAGTAGGCAGCAGTAAGTACGTACGTGTACAACAAGCAGCCTATCTTTATAGGCGGACAGAAGTGGTTGTTTATGTATTTGCCGCCTAGTGATATGCAACTCTTTGTACACGTACGTACTTACTGCTGCGTACTCTTGGCATTGTTGCCCCTAGCTTCAACTTACATTTTGTAATACAAGATGACTTTTCCGGACAATATTTTACCAGTTTTTTTTTGTTTCTTTCTGCCCATAGATGGTGTGGCTTATGTTTGGGCAGAGAGTTTAGAAACACCCTGTATGAATATACGTATCTGCATGCGATAATAAATAAAGCTATTCACTGCCACTGTATGTTTAATACTTTATTGGTGTCTGTACTTTTTAAAATAAAAATAAAAATATATAATATATCCTATATTATATTGCTCAGATATATGGGCGCCATATACTAGTTACATGCCTAGTAGAAACGGGTGCATTTATATAAATTCTAGGTACTCCTCCGGCTCTGCTTGAGGTGTTCGTGGCTAACAGGGTTTCACACGAAGACTATTTATCTTTAGATCACTAGGAAGAAAGATCTAATACTACTGCCAATTCTAGAATTGAACTAATCATAAACTAGAGACGTATGAGTTGAAAAATATCAAGTTTAAATAATTATTACTACTCAATTTCAAAATATGTACAATACCTACGATTGCATCATTTAAAAACATGCCTACAAATATATTTAGAACAAAATGAAAGTTAATAAATTTTAACCAGGAACAAGATAGATTAAATTCTGAAACAGGTAATAAAATGGAACAAGAATGTTTTCTTAATTATTAAAGCTTTCAGTTTTATAAAATTAAATCACGACCTGAGCTAGGAGAGATAACAAAAAAAATTTTTAACAGGCGCATACACATTTCAGTTGTTTTTATCCACTAGTTAAGTATAGTTCATTTACCAAATTGTAAAAAAAAAATATTACGTTTGTGTTTTTCCAACAATGAAATTTTAATATAATATGATTGTTTGTGAGAGATGTTATTAGATTGTGAATCCACTCCGTTACTTTTATGTGGTGGCACTTTCCAATGATCATAAAAATATAACAGAATTTAAGTGCTTGTGCTTCACCAAATTTGAAGATTCTGCAATAGAAACTTAGTGAACATGTTTTCACTAGATATCATAAAAAGTATTTGGACCAATTTGCCGTTCTTGTAGTTCTCCGTTTGATATTTATATCTCCAAGTAGCTATCAGGCCTACACCTCACTTTATACTATATTTTATAAACGTTATCTTTGCTGATTCATAATTATTTCTTCATTTTAAAATATGACGTTGATAGTTTTTTTTTCCACACCAAAAAAAGAACGCTGAAAGAAAAATAAAGTTTAATTATTTTTTATTATGAACAACAATCCAAAGCCCTCTATTGAAAAGAGTAAACCAAACCTCTTTTCATTCATTAAATAAGTCCATTCAGCACAATATTTGAATTCAGTGGTCGAAATACTTGTTAGTTCCAATCTTGGCCACTACGTCTGGGTGAGCGTTAAATACTAGACTCGAGCAAAATGCAGTGCTTATCCCCAGTAACAATACGGTGGATACTTGTAGAGTGATTAATTTAATTTAAATAATTATTTTATTAATGTGTCGTAAAGTTAAAACTGAATTCTCACAAAGTAACGTATATAATGAAACCGAAAAATTCTGTTTTCAAACAACAAATTGTTTTAAACACTTCCATACCGGTAATTTTTCATAAATAACGTCGACTGTAATTAATTAAGATAGTGTTAACAAGCATAGTACCATGATATGTTCTATAATTTGGTATTATCGTCTACATACGTTTTATGCTTTGTCTTTTAATTTCAATGCTACTTATTTATAATGTAATATATTTATAGCGATAACATAATATACATTTTAATCAGTAGCCTAGTAAATATTGTTAATTTTTTAAACGTCAGACATGTTTACTCGTATTTTTTCCAAATCTTATACCCAATTGAAAATGTGCCCTCAGAAACGACATGATTCAATAACAACTATATCTCAAAAGTTAAGCTAAAAAACTGAAGGAACATATTTTTTATTCAAATTTTGGTTTACTTAATTGCCCATTTTCCAAAGATTGTGTTCCAATTCTAACCTTATGTTTTAAAACATTTAACTTATTTTCAAAATTTGCCACAAACAATTTAGCTAGCCTTAAATTTCTGGTGATATAAGCCAAAGGGAAAGATTATATTTCTGAATGATATCCTAATTTATGTCATTAGTACAAAGTTTTGTGTGAATCGGATAGAATATATTGACAAAAAATAATTAGAATTTTGAACATCATTGGCAAGTTAATATCGACTGAACAATTAAATTAAGAATTTAAGAATTGACTTTTTTTCCTGATAAAGTAGAAATAACGTACTAACTTTGGTTTAAATGAAATATAACGGTTTTAAATAGCTGTTATTTCCATAAAATATATTGTTAAAGTTGTTAAAGTTAAGCTAACGCAGATAAAAAATAAGTTCGTCATTTCTCAATGTAATTTAAAAAGAATCATTATGTGTGGCCCTAGATTGATTTTGATCAGTAGTAAGCAATATTTTCAGGATGTTGGTCAGATTCTAAAGGGTTAATAAACTATGGGGGAAAATACAAAGTCATAGTTTAGGCTAGTGATGAACTAGCTGGGTACTATGGAGAGAGTTTTCTTTCAATTGGATATGATGTTTTTGTGTTTCAAAATATTTTTAAAGGAGATTAATCCTGTTTTTATTTTATAAGAAACCTAATAAAGATATGATACATTTTATGAATAGCACTTTGGTATATTCAAACAAGCCATGTTTTCTTAGTTTGGTTGAGATTCGTCTATTGTTTAAATAGCTACTGGGGAAACACACACATAAACACACATAACTGTATGGATAACTATATTATAAATATATAAAGATAAATATAGATAGATATATAGATAGCTATATAGATGGATAGATGAATGAATATATAAATGATTATATGTATGTTTTAAAATAGATAAATAGATTAGATATACCGAAGGATATATATCTATCCCTCTCTCTCCAGAGAGAGAAAGATAAAGATAGATAGACACATTTAAAAAATATAGCTACGTATATTGATAGAAGATAAATAAATACAACTTATGGATGTATATAGTTATAAAGATCGATGGTTATATAAGTTGTTTGATGAATAGATGGATATAAATATAGTTATATAAATATATGGATATAGATAGATGGATAGATATATAGATAGATAGCTATAGTAGGAAGCTAACGAAAAGCTTTGTTAAGGCAGTTGAGTCCCCACTCGCTGTTGTTCTCCAGCAGTGTTCAAGGTCAATTCAGTAATTTTGCACCGAGGATGAGTAATGTCACAGCCAACTGAAACTCCGACGACCTTCCAAGGTTGTCTTCTTGTGGTCCAGAGGACAGTGGCCTCAGCGGTGGCGCACATCACTTACCGGTGTATATAACTGCATCAACATTTAGTGGGCTGAAGGAGGAAGACAACATTACAACACTTATCCTCCAATTGGATGGAATGTTCTGCTGTCCAGTTCACGAGAGATCATTAGTTTATTCTACTTAATCTGCCGGACCGGATATAAAATTGTAGACGATTTGATTTAAAGATTAATACTAAGGAAATTGACACTATATTTTCTATTTTTTTTAATGTAAAATTTGTGATAAGATATCTGTCACGAGGACATTTTCATAAAAAAAACTTTTAAAGAGTAGCCCTACGTTTAAACCGTGATTACTAATGACCTGGGGATGAGTATGGCTGTTTCAAGGAAATGATCCCATACTAGCGTGGAGAAAGGATGTTAAAACCAAAGTAATGAATTACATCTCTAAAAACTATCTCCCGAAACATGACTGCCCTGACAATATCAATCCAGCACAGAGAACTTGACGACTTAGAACAGAATTTTCAAACCAGTGTGCCGCGGCACATTGTAGTAACACAAAGGCTCAGCTAGTGTGCCACGGAATTTAGGGGAAAGATAGAAAGGAAGCGCGGAAAAAAATGTTGAGATAAAAATAAATATTCTCAAATTTATGATCAACGTTATTTTTAAATTTTTACTGATAAAATCTTTTCTTAAATAACTGATGATGTGCCTTGACAATTTTAACTCCTTTTTCAGTGTGCCGTGAGTTGAAATTTTTTGAAAAACGATGCTTTAGAACCTTAGACCACCGTTGCAGGTGTTTTTAAATATGAAAAATAAATGTCAAGTAGCCAACAGTGCTATAAATCTTATTATTAATTGTGGACTATAGTTTATAGCTGTCAACATTAACACAATTTGACAAAAGAGGCAGTGGGAAAAAGCATGTATAGGCGTATGAACACATCAAATTATAACTAGTAACACATGGTTTTTTTATGTGGTGACCTAATTATAAATATAATATATCAATTAAAGGAAAGGGATTTCTTGTGATCTCGGCTGTACGCCTTGTGTTCATTTTGGAGAGATGCCGTTGTAAACCTGTAGAATAATGTTCTGAAGATGATAAAATATTTACAAGCCTTGATGGTAGAATTGTCTAATGCGCCACTCTCGCCATATACTGAACTACCGATGACGAAAAGAGAGGGGTTAAAATTCCGGTCGCGTGTACTGAGGTTCATTTTCCTAAGGGGTTTTCCACTTTCCCTCCACGTAAACGCAAGTACACTTCTTTTAAATTTAACTTTACTCATACCAAACACATTAGCGTAATGAGTAAATATACGTGTATAGCCCTATATATTAGTTATAGTCCAATGTGTACTAAGTCTTCACCCCTACAGTAAAACTTGAACAGTTCGTCACTATAAAAAGTAAATATTATTATTATTATTATTATTATTATTACTATTAACACCACGACTCGTTCGGGTTGTACGCACTTACGCTGATGTGGAATGGTAGGGTGATTGTGAGATGAAATGGAGGACCTACAGTTTAACGTGGAATCCGAACCACGGTGGAGGCATTCCTCACATTCACAAGTTATGATTAATACACGTCTTGTCAGAGGTGAAGGGAAGGTTTGACAATCAGATAAATCTGTGCCGGGACCGAGGATTGAACCCCGGACCCTCATCATAGAAGTTTTGACACCTTAGCCCTAGACCACCAGGTCACCGAAAAAGCAAATCAAAATAAAGACAACAATAATAATAACCTGGCTATGAACTTAGGGGGCCTGGGCTCGATTCCCGGCTAGTACCTTGGGTATCTCTATCTTAAGGGGAATTATCCCAACGGTCACCAGGGGTTGTTTATTTAGGCTTAATCTAGGTTTAAGACTCCTACTGGCTCACACCTCCATATTCACTATTATCACTTCATCTCATTCCGGGTACATGTTGACAATCTCCTATGGTGCACCCTGAGCAACGCTCTGTACCACCAGAGAGGTGAATAGTCTACATACAGGTGATTGGACTGGGTGTCATGTCCCTCCCGGTCAATAATGCCATACGCTAAAAAAACACTAATTAATTGTTAGTTTCAAGTTCAACCCATTTATTCATTCCCTAATCATGTTCTCTTGGATTACAAAGCTAAATCGTTGATATAATCGCAATGGCCCATTATTTAGGAAGATAAAATTTCAAAGTTTGTGGTCATAGTTTATAATTGGTCTTATTTAGTTCTCAGATTTTAAAGCATTGAAAGAAAACTAAGATTTACAGACTGGAAGTCACCCACTGGGTGAAGATCCGAAATTTTAACAGTGGTATAAAACACTATACAACACAGAATAGATGTAGCTCTAATTTTATTTAACAGCATCATGAAGCACTATATAATACGGACTATCGGTCACCCCGGCTGAACGTAGTTTCAAATTTACCAGCATTTTTTTAGAACACTCCCTCCGACTAAAAAGTGTGTTGTTCCCAATTTTTTTTAACATTAGTATAAAACAGTAATTTCAACAGAGTGTAGATCCAAGCATATAAAATATAAGCTCATCCAATGAGGAGGCAAGTATATAAATAGAAAAGGAAAACTATGTAATATCTCACAACCGCGATTTCACACGTGTTTTTTGTGAGTGCGCGTATAACCACAATGAAGTTCATGTTTGATTACAAGACGTATATTTCACTCTATCATTCCAGAAGTAAAAAAATAAAAACAGAATGAAATATTATTCCTTCAGAAATTACCATCTCTTGAAGCACGTTCTTCTTACTATTAGACCATAAACAATGTACGTGTTGTAAAATGTAATTTTATATTTATTTCACTGGCAGCCATTATATTATAAACCTGAGATTGACTCAGCCTGACAACACCACAAATAAAACATAACATAGCTATTAAGTACTATATAGTGTGAGGCCCGTGCTTTATGTTGGTAGCAATAATATAAATAAGCCACTTCAGTGGCTGTATGGTCTAAGGCGTCACTCTCTCAGTAGACTAGACTCGAATCTCGGTCGGGTGTACTTAGAGAGGTCTATCCAAAATGGTTTTCTACTCTCTCTCTCATTCTCCACACACAAATGTGGGTACACTTAATATAAATATAATATTTATAATCCCTAAAACTATTAGCGTAATTAGTACATAAGCGTATAGCCCGAGCGGGTAGTAAGGCGCGGTGCTAAACATATATATAAGAATTCAGATAGTATTTTCTTTAAACACGGCGTCTTACTACCTGTTCTAAGGTTGAATTTTAAGAAAGTGTACCCACATTTGTATGAAGGGAAAGTGTAAAAACCATGTGGGTAAAACCAACCTCAATACATCCGACCGGGACTCGAACCCCGATCTCTTTGTCATCAACAGTCTAGACAATTGCGATAGTGACCCCTAAGACCATGCGTCCACCGAAGCAGGTGCAGCTAGTATTTATGATTACAATTTTTTAACCTATAATTTGTCTGTATAGAATTTTTTCAAAATATAGCGTCTCAAATAGTTAGACCATATTTTTTCCTACTCACTGACTTACTACCTATTCGAAATGGAATATACGTATTAATTACACCAATTAGGTAGATATGAGTCAGGATGGTTTTCCGGTGATGAGGGGATTAGGGTTCGAGTCTAGACTGGTTGTTCTTAGTTTTTTTCCATAAATACTTCTTTACATTGCGTCTTAATACCCGCTTTGGTTGTACGCATAGATTTACTGCGATAGTGAAATAGGGATGAAGAAAGAATAATACATAGGAAATTAACTCGTATTTGAGTGTCAGAAAAGTAGGAAACTAATTTTATGAAAAAAAATAACTTCACTACACACGACCAGGATTCGAAGCTTGCTCTCCCCGTCACTGACAATTCAGTCCAACACGAGAGTGACACGTTAGACCATGTGATCATCGATTTGTAATATTTTTGGTTCAAAGGTTTTTCCAATATTTCTTCACCCAAGTTTGGGTACTTTTTATTTAAATGATACCTCGCTCATCCCTACGCTGGAGTATTAATGTAAATAAATGAAGGAAGACCCTGCGCACGAAATCAAAATGAATTTTGACGATACAAATAAATCAGAATAGGCCATGTTCTGTTGTGAACAATATTGTTTTGATTATGTTATTGTTTGGTTTTTATTGGTTATTACCATAAGGGCTATTAATGACATTATCTAAGACGGAATAGATGAGAGTGTTTGAGAAGAAATACACAAACACTCACCTAAAGTGAGGATGGAAAACTACATTGTGGAAAATTTCACCCCTGTGTATCTTTCCAGGATTTTAAACCATATCAGCACCGGTGGGCATGTGGGCAAATGTGCCAGTCTCTTATTTTCTGGTTTGGCGGTGACAATAAGTTAGGGGCTTGATTCTTAACCGGTTAGTCTTTGGATACATTATTTTCTACTCTTCCTCCAAGCAAAAATTGTGCCCATTTCCTCTAAATTAAACCCTGTTGCGTCGCAACGTTTTTCAGATTCCACTGTCCATCATGCACAATCGCCACATGTCCTCAACCATCCAAAGGTCACCAAACCCCAGTGCTCCTCGTCTTACAAACAATCAATTATAGCCACACATATACAAACTTAAATACTAACTGAACAATTTTAACAATGTTACATATCTAATTTAGACATAAAACGAACACTCTTATTAAATCTTAAATATTCATCACAATACACCATTCATACAAACCTGGCCACTTCAATACTTGCTCAACTTACCCGTTCCCCTATTAGGTAGTTTAAATATGAGGATAACCTAAGAAGGTAGGAAAGAACAGGTGTAGAAAATTATAACTCAAGCTCCACGGTAATGCTGAGCTGCCATTTATCTTATCACAAAAAAAATATGGACCATTTGTATATTATTTTTCTTAATTTCATAAGAAAATGTGTCAATAAATACATAAAATAAATACTGTAGAGGTATTTTATTAGAAAAATAAATCTGCATTGTCATGGTGTTATTCAAATTTTTTCCATTCCAAAAAATAAAATACATTTCTCCTCCTATAAATTACATATTCCCTAACCTTCTTCAACCTTTCAAAATCCACAACATTCAGTCCATTTTAACATTTAAACACGTATACATTCCAAGCCAACAAATAAATCCAAACCAATTTGTGTGAAAAACTCAACACGTTTGTTTGTTCTTATTTCAGAGTCTCCTCAGTACTATCCAGTCTTCAGAAGACACCAGAATTCCTGTACCTCGTCGCGATGGTGCTATTCCTGGTGGTTCCCACATCTTGGTCAGCCCCTACATTTAGCGACACCACCCAAAGCTCGAGGAACCCACCAGCCGTTGAACAGCAGCCGCCGTTTGAAGACGTCATTGGACCTGGAGACGAACAAAGGACCAACAAGGCCTTGCAGTATTTCCAGTACCTCCAGCCGCCTTTCAGCGGGGAGGGAGATTACTTCAGCGACGCTTGGAACCACTACGAGCCCACGCAAAACGATGAAAACGAGGTTCTATCACGAACAGAACCACTGATGCACGGGAAACCCTTAGATAGCTACCCCGACTCGCCCATCTACTACATCCGGTTGCCTCCTACCCCTTACATGTACGTCCCGGGCCTAGGGTACGTGAGTCAACCCCCGCCTCCACCTAGCCAGTCCATGAACCCTTTCATCAACCTGCCGGTCAACTTCTTAGCCAACGGTAAGCCCACCACTATTTACCAGTGGTCATCAGCAGCCCAGGAGGGACCCGAAGACTACCAAAGACCCGAAGACTACCAGAGACCCGAATTAACGACGACGTCCACCCCTCGACCCGCTCTGTCCTCTTCCGTCATAAACCTCAACAAAGGACCTTATAATTTCAACGGTAAACCATCAGATATTTTCGTCCTCAGAAATTCTTACAACTCTCTTTACGCTGACGCCTTGCAGAACTTCTACCCTTGAATATTATTGCGTCTCTTTGTGGAACTGTGATAAGCCAAACAAAGGACTTCGTGAATGTGGAGAGTCTTCAACTTCAAAAAACAAAGAAGTCATCTCTTGGCGTCTTAAATACCGCGGATTGAAGTACGCCGTCACCGTCGATAGCATATTGTGAATTATTGAGTTTAACTTCTTGTTTATTGTCAAATGAGAGTTTAAAATTAGTGCGTTTGCAACAATCGCCGCCATTAACAATCTTATTATTTATTATGAACATATTACGACTAAGGTTTATGAAAAAACTTAAATTTCCTTTTTTAGTTATTTGTTCAAATTTACTTGACTAGCATTATTGGGTTGTTTTCCTCGAAATACACTGTTTTGATGCCAGCCATGATTGTAAGTTAATTTTAACTTTTATTTTAAATTATAACATTTCAAATATTACAATTTACTTTTATGTGAAAAAAAACTTCTCAATGTTCGTGTTGTTTGGAAGGCAAAAAAAGACCTTTCTATTTTCCAAAAACTGGAATTTCAAATTTATCTAAACTACAAGTAGAAGCTCATGAGACAATTTTATGAACGCCATAGAAATGTATTTAACATATTTCTCCTTCATTTAAAATAATTATATTTAGTACAGGGATATTTTTCTACTAGCATGATTACCAACTGTTGTATTTTATTTCTGTTAAGAAACGATCCATCTATGATCGCAATAAAGGCCTTAGGTGCAATTTTATTAGCTTATAAAACTGTGCACTATAACTAATTTATTTTATGTATTTTCAATGCATACGTATTCTTCTGTTTCTTAGAATAATAATGCCAACAACACTCACTTAATATCTTACGTTTTAAAACCATAAATAGCTGCCGAATAACTTCGAAAGTTATGCATATTAAATATGTCGACTATTTGTGACTGTTTTTACAAGGTAGAAATAAACAATTTATTTATTATTTGTAAAATTATTATGTTATTTAAAGTTCATCCAAATATTTTACGTAAGGTACTTAAATATATAATTTATTACATCGTTATATGTTTTGTATGATAGTTTATGTGTATTCTAGTTAATTTTTCAGTAAAATGTGCCTTTTTTAAATTATATGTATATGTTAAAATTATTGTTAAAAAATGTTGTTATTCATAAAATAAAACATACTATAATCATGCAGATTTTTTGAGACTGAGCCTTTAGTGTATTCCATCCTATTAAAATTCATACTGACGAAATTTGGTGTCAGTTTAAAGGGAAAATTGAGTTAAATTTTATAATGTTCTACTATAAGAAAAGTATTCTTCGTGCTGAATTTGGTTTAAAATCAACAATCTAGTAATGTGCTTAGAATTTTCACAGGGTTCTCCAAGGGGACATTTGGAATTATTAATCCAACCTTAAAAATTAAGGTTAATTTACTTATGGGCAATAAGAGAAAAACCCATGTTGCCAAAATTAGCTATAATAATTTGATTAAAATTCGTATTTAGGCACAATTTAAAATAAAAAAATAAAATGACATATCTCATTTTTCTTGGAAATTGACTTAGAGGGTACTTTTCATAAACGCATATCTCCAATTTTGATCATATTTCAATAGGTATTTAAGATATAAAATAAATTATAATTTTAAAGCTTTAGTAGGTCTACTATTAATGATGAAAATAAATTATTTGGAAAATATTTTTATAAAACCAATAGTTTCCGAGCTATAAGCAAACATATATATTTATTTAAATTGTGCTCTGGTAATTGGGGAGTTGAAAATTTACGGTCTTAATACACTTAATAATATAGATTCTAGATTATTAGAAAAGTCACCTGTTTCGGTGGCCGCGTGGTCTAATGTGCTACTTTCATTTACGAGTAGATTGTTTGAGATGGGGAGATCGAGGTTTGATTCCGGTCGGGTGCACTGAGGGTTTTTCTAAATGGTTTTCCACTCTCCCTCTCAGCTAATGCGGGTGTATTTCCTCTAAATGAAGCCTGTCTGATCCTTAACCCATTAATGTAGCTAGTACATAGGAGTATAACCCGAACGGATAGTAAGAGACGGTACTAAAAGAAATAGTCTTTAAATAAGAAACTCCACAATGAAAGGCCGGGAAATGGGTCAGGGCTTTCCAAAGTTTATTTTCCATTTATTTGAGGTATTTAACTTGCACTTTCTGAAACTACTGATTTTATTGGCATACGATAATTTCTATAAGCGAGTGTGAAAGGACCTACCAATTTTGCTGGGAAAGATGTTTTCTCAAACCTTCCAAGCCTATTTTACATGTCACAACCGACATGGGACCGACGACTTTATTTCCACTCCGAAAGAAGTTGTGCTACGGAATTTTTAGCACTCAAGAAAAATCCGTCGACACCAACTGGGTTAGAACCCACGAACACTTGGTCCTGAGGCGATTACTTAACCCAAGGCCACAAAGGTCAACTCGAAATTTATTAAATTAATAAAAAATAATGAACTATTAATCGAAACAATTTTAAGTAGCCACCATCTTGATCACAAAACCATAGGCCTATGCATAACAAATATCACTGCCAAATTGCATTAAATGGGTCCACGTATCTTGCAGTAATCATGGAACAAATAGTCAAGTTAAAACAGTATCTTACTCCGCTCGGTCAATACACCTCTTTATTTTTATTAATTTTTTAGCACCGCGTTTTACTTACTACCCGTTAGGTTTGCATGCCTATGCACTAAATTACTCTAATTGTTGAGGATGAGGAATGTTTAATCTAGGGGAAGTGTACCCACATTTGTATGGAGGGATAGCGGAAAGTTATTTTGTAAAAAAACATCATCAGTACGTCCGATCGGGATAGATCCCCGATCTCCCTGTGATCGGCAGTTTAATCTATTGCGAGAGTGACCCTTTAGACCATGCGGCCACTGAAGCGGGTAAGAAATATATTTAAAACAAATCAGTGAGTAATAATCATGAGCCCATCTGACACTGACATTGGGTGCGCCCATTGAATTGAATGTAAGGATATAAATTCAAGGCATGGCCTTAAAAGTGAGTTTGTTCCTCTTCACAATCTGATAAATGGATGTTTAGGGGAGCTCTGTTAAAAATGTTTTAAAATTAAGTAGGGATACGTCACCGGTACAATAATATTACACTTAAGAATACTATTAATAAAAATAATGTTTGGTTGTGTTGTAATTGAATATGCCCTGTAAACCAGCGTCTGAAGTAAAGTCCAACATTACGGTTTATGGCTTTATTACTATTTATAACAGAACACTCAAATAAACATATTTTCCAGCAAACATCATCTCATCATAGTTATAAGACGATAAATAATCTGGTTCTGACAATTTAGAGAATATCAAACATCTGATACGAACATAATATACTAGCTACAGGGTGACCAGGAACTTAGACACAGTATAGTCTTAGAGTGGTTCACTACTCGCACATTAAATTTAAATAAATAAAGGTGGGGCTTATTTACTAAGATATTTTTATACGTCAAAATGAAATGAGGGAGAAATAACAAGTAGCGTACACTCATTATGACTCTAAGGCTGTTACTATAACTATAGTAGATTAAGAAGGGAGCTATTAAAAGTATAGTAAGCTACATCTACATGAAAACTATAGTTCTTAAGACTGTTTTACTATGGACATAAAGGAGGGAGTGAGAACAAGTAGAATACATTTTTAGTATGAATTTTAGGACTGTCACTTTCTATGTTCATAAGGAAGGGAGTACAACTAGATTACACCCTTACTATACTTTATAGAACTGTATCACTTTCTATATTCACAAGGAAGTGAGTAAAACTATATTACATGTTTACTATTTCGCATAGGACTGTGCCCCTATTTTATAAGCAACATGACTTTTCTTTATAACGAAAATTTTAAAAGTGATTGCTTAATCTAACGGTTGGGTTCTCCATATATTTTAATATCTACACTGTTTTTTATAATTCTGGATGTGGCCCTTGGATTACCTCAAGTTGGACAGCCCCGTATCAAGATGTCGTATACTTTAATCATAAAGTACGTATGCGAAGGAAATTTGAAACATATTTATAAATAATACATCGCTTGTACTGTATGTACTAAGACATTCCTTTATGTGTTTGTATGTTTGCAAAAGTTTTGAAAGCTGCCGAATCAATTATTTTGATTAGGATTTTAACTGTTTCTTATAGTCTCAGGACGGAAATATACTATATTTTCCTGTTAAAACCAGTAAAATCGTTCTTATTTACACAATGGTAATTTTCAATGAATATAATTTTTGAATCTAGTATTCATTTTTTCTTATCTAACTTGACCTACAAATCAATGAAAATTCAATGAGAAATTACTAAATAAGTTTCAATATTAAATATAAAGAGGAAATAATTATGATTTGGTTGTTTCTTATTCACATTAGTAGATAAATATTGTTTCTTTGACAAGTAAGAATTGAACATAGGTAACGTTCCACATCTTTATGTGATTTTGATTTTACAGTTACATTGATAAATACTCAGATTAACAAATAAATCTATTCTGTTTAAAGTAAAATTAAGCTTCAGAGCATCAAAGGAAGTAATCCTATAAACAAAATAGAACGTATATTTGTGTGTGAACGGTGTAGCCTCAAGGTCAGGAATATTTGCATAGGTAGTTCATAAGGATACCTGAATATGTGCACCTTAGGCGTATATTTTTACCTTTAGCTATGTTAAGAGCCTAACGCATTAGATCTCTTGGCCATTGGTGTGGGTAGCTCAAAAACACAGAAATCTAGAAATGTGAAATGTTGCATTCTTATCATGGGAAACCTAAGAGTGTGAAATAGAGTGGTTGTTATTTGTTTTGTTTTTATTATACTGTATATGTGTTTGTTGACCTGAAGCCATGGATCTTGGGTAATTCATAAACTAATAAGCAAATAAAATGTAAATTTTAATTAACTTAAGTAATTAGGGTAAACTAAAATTCTAAAATAAATGGGGATGGTTTCGATGGGTTTGATGCATCAGAACTGCCATTCCCATAAGAAATACAGCAGGATGATTGTTACTAAGTTCAGAAAAAAAGTTTAGAAAAAACATTTTAACTTTAAACAACATTTTTAGTTGATTTTTAGATTTTCGTTTATTAAAGTGTATGTTATTTTTTTTACTGAATCATTAGTAGGAGAGGATTTATAGCTAATAAAAAGATCAAAATAGGCATATAATTAAGATACATCAAAAACACAACTTATTTATTTATATTCCAAAACAAATTTTCCATAAACGCTCATTAATTAGTATATTATTACAGCTTATTAACAAATACTTCGATTTCCATGTGTAAGTTTGGTTCTGTGGTCAGACAAAATGTATTAAATTGCTAAAATCTTCTCTCAGGTTCACATAAAGTCATCGGACAAAACTTCAGACAAGCTATCTCAGCCGGGTTAAGATCGACTTCTGGAAGGAATGTAAATAATAACTGTCCAAAGGGGATGTAATACTTGACATCGCTTTCCAGCCGGGGTTTTAATACAGCACTCAAAAGAAGTTGTTAACGATAACCGTGCCGACCTGAGACAGGAACCTGCTTCAGGTCCCCCTCTATTCTCCAAATGATGCTCACAGCTTCCACTAGAGTCAAGTCCCTCACCTCTAAACCTGTGGTCATTCCAGGTAGGTTCCCGGCTTTTTACGTAGGCCAAATTAGCTTAGACACGTGTGCAAACCTTTGCTTCTGTAATGGCGACAGTTTGTTCCTCGCCCAAATGCTTAGATTACCTACAAGCATAGCATTTAGAATAGGGAAGCTCTCCATTCTTCCAACGTTCTACAACAGTGGTTCCCAAAAGGTGGTCCGCGGACGCCCGGGGGTCCGTTAGATGTTCCTAGGGATCCTGTGACAACCACCAAAATTTAACAAGATAAAAAGTTAAAATAATATTTAAACAACAGTAGGCCTAATCTTAATCAATAAAAAATCTTCCCCTCCTCCTCGCCCACCTGCGCAGTGCTACATGAACAACAAGTGTAGAAATAAACTTGACATGCAGTGGGATTTTCGAGTGAAAGTGTCCAGCCTTCAACCTGATCTTCAAGAAGTGATGGGGAAAAAGAAGAGGTTTCATTTATCTCACTAATACTAGACCCAAATGAATATATTTGAACTTTTCCATAATTAATAAATTTTCATGTAGGCCTAACTGACCTTTTTTGTGTTTACTATTACTATCATATTCATTATTATTACAACTAGAGTTAGTGTAAAAATAAAAGTATGTAAAAACATATTTGACTCGGATTTACCGTGCAAAATTCCCAGTTTCGTAGGTTTTCTAACATGAATTATTAATATGGGAGAGCAGGGGTGCTATTTTCTATACATAGAATAGATTAGATTCTAATGATTAGAAAAAACGGGGTGTCCGCCGAACTCAAATAGCCTCTTGGGGGGTCCTTGACTGGTATGTAATTGGGAACCACTGTTCTACAAACATACCATTTACAATTTGTTAATATATTTTAGCCCACTACTATCACTGTTGACTAGACTGCCGATGACGGGGAGATTGAGGTTCAAATCTTGGTCGGGTGTAATGAGGGTGGTTTTCCCCAAATGGCTTTCCACTCTCCCTCCACGCAAATGCGGGTACACTAACTCTAAATGTAACTTTCCCCATCCCTATTACCACTATCACGATAATTAGTATAAAAGCGTAAAACCCAAATGGGTAGTAAGACGCGGTGCAAAATTTATATATATTTTATTTATATAATATATTATAGTATTTTGCCAATTAATGTGAACAAAAATGTTTGAAATTGCTAGAAATTGTAACGTATGCATAGGAGATGTAAACAAAATCTTAACGAGGACTCAATGAAACTAGTGGAAAGCGCTTTTTACAGTTTAATTTGTGAACGCTCCTAAAATTAATGTTTTGTGTGTCAACCAGATTATCTTTGTATTACAATGCAGCATGTATCCACATACACCAACGCGTAGACACTGAATGTGGTGGCAAGAGTATGTTGGGCAGGGCTGCCTTAAGGTGCGGCAGAAGGGAGCGCGAGTAATTTTACAGTTTTTATAGCATTAATTGGTTTTGACCAAAATAAATAAAATATTTCTCCAGTAGCAACATATAGTTTAGTTTTCTGCACATGCTAATATCAACAGATCTTAAATATCTGGCAAGGGTGTCCTGGAATATTGTCAAAACTTTTTAAATAAAGAGAACAAATTTTGACAAGATTCCAGGACACCCTTGATTGATATTCAAGATCTGTTGATATTAACATGTGCAGAAAGCTAAACTTTATGTTGCTACTGGAGAAATATTTGATTTATTATGGCCATAAAAGTGTAATACTATAAAAATGGTAAAAACACTTGCTCTCCCTTAGGCCACACCTTAAGGGGTTTACATGTCGGAGCAGTGAAAGCGTTAGAGCTGTTTCGAAATTCTGGATTATTTACGAAGTGGTTTGATATTTCTTTAAATAGTTTTAAACCAAATTTAGGCTTAAGTTTTGACCAGTTAAAGAGTTTAAACTTTAAATTTAAAGTTAAAAAAAACAATCCCGCATTTTCTTCAAATTTTTTGTTGTGACCCTATCAAAAAATGACTGTATTTGATAGAGGATGGCTAGTTCTAGGTCTCTATCGTTTTACTTTAATCTCGAAGGTACAAATATTGGCGTAAAGAGTAGCTAAATTTTTTTTAAATTCAAACTTAAAATTTAAACTTTATATTTATATAGGGACCTGTTGGTAGCTTTCACCTACAGTTTGGTGAAAACCCTATTTAAAAATATAAAACCACTTCTTCAAAAATGCGGGATTTCCAAAAGCATAAAACGCTCTCCCCATGTAACAACCTTAAAGGTCATAATTCATGATGAAGGTTTCAAAAACAATTTATTGACTAATACATTATAGCATTAACATTGGGAAATGTGCTCTAATATCCTTTAACTAGTCATTTAACCGCATGCGCTAAACAAGCCACATGAATAACTTGGTGTATCATACTTTCAAGCTTTCGGATGATTTCAATATTTAGGACACACTGTCTGTCAGCAACACACAAACACTTTTATTGTTGTTTTAGGATGGTCACAATACAACTAGATTTAAAAAAAATAACTTATTTATAGGTGGTGTTTCCATAGGCTAAAATAGCTTGAACAGTGTAAAATAGTAATTACTTTTTAAAAAATTCAATGATTTTTTCAAAATAAACAAATCATAGTTTCTTTTGAAATGGTTAGTAGAGAGTTTGTTGAAGCCAAATTAATTCTTTACCATATTCGATATTTAGCTAAGCATATTAATTAGGATTTTATTACTAAGTTATATTTTTAAATGAAATGCTTCGAAATTGAGTATTAAATGAGGAAAAAACTAATCTAAATCAAAGCTTCACTAAGCTAATTTCTACATTACAATGCATAGCCTATTTTTTTAAATTTATGTTTGAAAGAAAAACTGTAATTCTACAAACTTACTGATAAATAAATTGGATAAGTTGATTCATCTGGTGTCTTCTTGTTAATATACGGGTATTTATTGAGAAAAACATTGAAAACTGGATTATCCAGGTTCTTTCAAGTAATATTTACAGCCACCATCGCAGAGATTAAGTCAGTGTAAAATTGCCTTGGATTCCCCTTGAGGAAAATATTGTTGAGCTACTGTTTCCTTTCTGGAATATTATGCATTGTAGTATATTTGTGTTGTTCTAAGTATGATACTTCTTCTTACATTTTACTTTGACCTTTTTATCGGAGATCTTAATCCATGAATTCCAAGAGATAAATAGTTATATTAATTATATAATTATATTCCGATTTTGTTTATCAATGGATTACATTAATAAGGAATGCAATTCATTTTGAATGATAGCCAAGAATTGTGGTTTACTTTTTAACAGCAATATAGCCTAATATATAATTAATAAAAACCTTTAATTCTAGAAGAGCTTTTCCTCCAACTTTTCTAAATTAACTTTTTTCATTTCCGTTAGTAAAATGGCTTATCTTTTATGAAGACGCTTTTTTAAAAAAAATGATCCTGCCACTCGTTGTGAAATTCGTATTACCACCAATCCACTGCCTAAATAATTCACTTTTACATCATTTATCTTTATACATTAACGATTTATTTCAACAAACCACAATAGCCCTCTAGTCACTGCAGTGCATTTCAATAATAATAGCTCTATATGCACTTATTATTATTATTGTTATTATTATTATTATTATTATTATTATCACCTCGTCTTACTACCCGTTCGGGTTATACGCACTTACGTTAATGTGTAATGGTAGGGTGATTGTGAGATGAAATGAAGGACCTACAGCTCAACGTGGGATCCGAACCACGGTGGAGGCCTGGCATTCCACACATTCACAAGTTGTGATTAATACACGTCTTGTCAGAGGTGAAGGAAGGGTTCGGTAATCAGATAAATCTGTGCCGGGACTGAGGTTTGAACCCCGGACCCTCAGCACAGAAGTCTGACACCTTATCCCTAGACCAACAGGTCACCCCTCATCTTATAAACAGCTGAATTACAAAAGGCTAAGCACCTGATTGAAGTGACATTACTATGGGGCAGAAGAAAATCTTCGTCGCCAGTCTTTGATGTCTTGATCCTATCAGATCATTAGACACAGGGGTTGTTCTTAACTACATCCTCTTGGAGTTTACAATCATCTGGCTGTCATTTCCAAATAGCAGGTACGCTATTGGAAGCCTAAGGTGGGAGGGAGATGGGAAAGGTGCTATTAGATGAGACACAATGGGATATCACTTGTTTTGAAACGCCGGAGGACGAGGAGAGTACGAGTACAGACTTATTGAAAGTACAGTACACAGTGTTGGTATGCAAATGATTCTCAAGATAGTTTCTCAGTATTTAGCAAAATAAATGGTACGGTGCACCACACAGACTTTTTATCTCCTTTATCTAAAAATGGACATATTTAGTAAAAAAACTCAAGGGATTTGTTAAACAATATTATTTACATTGTTTCAGAAAAATTAAATAATACACACTTTTACGGTGTCGCGAAGGTCCCGCTCAGCGAAATATCCGCTCACACCTCCAAGAAACTTTGGAACATTCCATTCGAGCGGAAATTTCATTGAGTTCACTTTTTATGCATTCTTATTAACGTTGTGTTGTAAGTACTAGGGTTAAATAACAATGTTATTATTTTACTCTTAAATCTTATAGCCAAATATATATTACAAATTTAGATTAGTTAACGCAATTCTTAGTTTATGTTAGGTTAGGTTAGGTTAGGTTAGGCTATGTTATGCTATGGGGTTCCCCACAAATGACACGTTTACAGCCTCGCATACCCCAAAGTTGCCGCTGGCTACAATAAAGCAGTAACCGTTATTCCAGTTCTCTTCCTTAATCTTACGTATCGACTACAGCGCTTTGTGGTTGAATATGTCATTAACTTTGGGTCTGCTGTAGACCATATATGACAATACTTCAATATTTTGATCAAAACTTTAACATATATTGCCTGCATCCCCTTCTCCTGATATTTAACTATCTGGATATTTTACTTGAACGGAAATTTCACTGAGTCCACTTTTCATACATTCACTTTTACAGAAACATATTGAGAAAAAAGTATCATCTTTGTTCAACAAAGAGCATAACAATTAACTCCTGATTTCCGAGACCTCCATCTAAAAAATATTTTGCCAACAACTCGTAAAATATTGTTTTTAAGAAAATATATAAAAAAAAACTTTTTTACTTGTAATAGTACTACAACTTTAACGCTAAGCTATTTCGCATCTGAAATATTTGCGGATATACGCTCGAAATTGGAAATTTCCACTATTGTAAAGTAACTTCAAAGTCATTTTCATAGGGAAATGATAGCTGCCGTGCCTAGCTCTAGGTTGAGATCCAGACAGACAGACAGACAGACGTCATCGCAAAAATAGCTTTTTTGGGTTCAGAGGTTCATGAAAAGTCAATATCAATCAAAATCTCGAATTCAATTTTGTTGACGATCACAATACTTTCTCTATCCAAGGGGTCGTGAGAAAGTAAAAAAATAAGATAAAAGGCATTTTAAAGTTGGTTGTTTGTTTTTTTCATTCTTAGTATTTTAAATTTAAAAAGTTTTAAAAAACAAACATGTTTGTTTAGGGGGTTATACTATTTCCCTTAGGTATACTCATTAAGATATTTATTCATCCTTTTTAGGTGAAGTGAAGAAAAAAAACGTGTGTCGATCAAGAATATTGCAAGACACTCTTGGTAAACTAAATCCGACACCTGAGCTCAATCGTAGTGTGTCTATTTACTTAGTTAAGGGTCCTGGATTCGATTCCCAGCATAGCCGAAAATTTATATCATTGATGAATATGTTGTTTTACTCTTTCACAGTGATGAATTAACGGCCGGGGACTGGATGTTGTGCCTGTCCTAGTTTTAAGGTAGGTTATAGGGCATATGAAGCTAAGACAGGCCTAGTAAGCTGGTTGTGGAAAATATATGGCTTGAATAAGAAACTGACCCAGACCACAGGCTGAAAACAGAAATGGATGTAAAGTAAAGTATTGTTTTACTAGTTAGAAAAGATAATTTAATACTTTATTCTACAATTTAATATATGCTTATAGTTATATTATCAATGACATTATTAAGAATTATTATTTGTTCTCATTCTTAATTATTATCTCCAAGGCCGTAGCCAGCCAATAATTTCAGGGGGGGTTTGGTGGGCCCATCCCCCAATTGACGGAGGATAGAAAAAATTCTAAATAAAAAACTGTTCTAGAAGCTATCTGAAGTGTCTTTTATGGCACCATAACACTCTAACTGCCGAGGGCTGGGAAAATATCTAAATATTAAATACCTCTAGAAGTTATCTGAAGTGTTTTTTTTATGGCAACATAACTCCCTAACCACCGAAAAATAGGAACAATTCTAAATATTAAACACCTCTAGAAGCTATCTGAAATTTTTTTTTACGACAACATAACACCATAACTGCAGAAGGTTAGAAAAAATTCTAAATAATAAACACCTCTGGAAGCTCTCTGAAGTGCTTTTTATGGTAACACAGCCTCCTAATTTGTACTTGTACCTTAATTTTGATATTGTTTGAACCATAAATAAAGCCATATATAT
>CABFWB010000598.1:230784-262001 GCA_902151455.1 Timema bartmani | reverse complement strand
CTACACGTAAATGCGGGCTCACTTCCTCTAAATTCAACCTTCCCAATTCCTAATCCATTAACGTAATTAGTACTTAAGCTTATAACCCGAACGGGTAGTAAGACGCGGTGCTAAATAAAATAAATAATAATTACAATTATTGTTTCTAAATATTTAAACTCATTAACCCTGTCAAATGATCTGTTGTTTGCAGTAATCTCTAAATGTTCCTCCCTAATCTATGTTCTCTGTGTGGTCGTCATATATTTAGTATTTTCAGAGCTCATTTTTAAACCTATTTCTTTACTAGCCTCTAATAAAATGTCTGAATTTCTTACAACAACTTCCTTTTACTATTGCAAATACTAGACACAGAATATGTGGCCCACTCCTTGTGAAAGGCTCCAATTACTACGGTGGCCGGGTCTACTGTGCTCACAACATATATATATATCGCACAGCCTGCATGTGTGTCACCTCCAAAAGATTGTTCAGCCACCCGACTGTAGGCGTAGTATCACAATGCTAGATATGGTGTGGTACTGGAGGTCTACCATTAGCGGACACGTAACAAGACACGCTAATTTATATTCTCCAGCCCAGCTGATGTGCTTCTTGAATAACAAACATCGCTACTTCATGGTCGCAAGTATCTACAGAGCCCACCTAACAAACAAGATTAGGGTCGCCACTCTTTGCTGGGCCAACTCCGGGACAAAAACATAAATTGCCCACAATTCAAGGTAATCTTTAAAACCTTTTTTCATGGGTTTGTTCAGTTTACCACCGAATCTTGTACGTATTATTTATTTTAGCATCACGTCTTACTACCCGTTTAGGTTATACGCACATGTACTAATTACGCTAATGTTTCATGGATGAGTAAGGTTGAATTTAAAGTAAGTGTATCCACATTTTCGTGGAGTGAGAGTGGTAAACCATTTCAGAAAAACCACCCTAAGTACACCCGATCGAAATTTGAACCCCGAAATCCCATCATCGGCGATCTAGTCTAGTGCCTTAAACCATGGGGCCATTGAAGCGGATATGAATCTTTATTAAAATTTGAAACAACCGTCTATACTTCACAAGATGGTAGGTATTTATGTTGTTTTTTTTTACAAGGAGCTGGAGGGTAGTACTTGGTTAGGCCATGGCCCCAAAAGGGATACACGACTGGCGAATTTTTGGGAAACAGTGACATCCCAGGAAAGCCCCAATGCCGATTAAATGTAATATTAGATGCACGATTACGCTCGAACCAAAAATCGCATCCAACTGCGGTTTTCATCATTCTTCACTCTTGAATAACGCGAAATCGGGATCGTTTATAAAGAGGTTTTTTAACCGTGGTGAATTAGTTTCGCTGGCCTCGATTCCATTGATTTAATGAAGACTCTAGGTTACCTTACTAAGTAAGATGCAACGCCTGGTTTGAGCTGTATACCTATACCTACCTACAATTAGTGTGAAGAGGTTTCTTAAAACAAATTCCATGGTGTCAGCTCGCAATCGAGCAATACCGACCAAGCAGCCACCGTCTGTTGGCGAAGATAATGGCAACTTATGTATATATAAGGTGTCATGTGGTCAGTACAACCAACCCTCTGAACGTTAATCTCAGTTTTCTATACCTGAGCCGCTACTTTTTTTCATTCAAGTAGCCCCTAATTTGTGTTCACGAAGCTTGAGTGACTTCATTCCAGATCCCCTGCTTCACATAAAATCTGGAAGAGCCGGGTATCGAGCCCGGGACTTCTGAATCTGTAGCCAGGAATTTTCTCCACTAGACCATAGAAGTGGTCTGAAGCGGCCTCTTAAGAACCGAAGAACATAATATATGTGGCATGTTTCCATACCTTTATAAACCTTGAAACATGTTTTGGAAACCTTGTGAAACATGTTTTGGAAACCTTGTGAAACGAAGCCCGTATTTTCAACCCTTGATTTTCTTCTCTTTTCTCCTTCATTAAAATTTTAAAAAACACGGTAGTTTAATAGACATACTTTGCATATATGAGAATTTTTATCTACTCAATTTAATTGCTGATAAATTAGATTTGAAGAAACAAACTACCGATAGGCGGCCCTAGGCTTATGAACTGGATTGCCACTAACGTTCGAGGTTCGAATCCCTGCAGGGTTTACTAGGGGTGGTTTTTCACGTGATTTACCACTTTATCTATGCTAATGTGGAGTAAACTTCCCCCAAAACTATCATCTCCATCTCAGGCATTAAAGTCATTCGACCATCAACATTTTATTGCACAATTTCAACAAGTGTATAGTTAATTAATTAATAATAAGTTATAAATAGTGATCAAATTATTTTTAAAAACTACATTTTAAGAGTTTAAAAAATTCATTGCCACAATTACAAAAGTACGCCACCTATCCCCATCTTGAGCTAATTCTATCCAGTCTATCTCTCTCAGGTCCATCCAAATGTTATCCTCTATCTGCATCTGGGTCTTCCCAGTGGTCTTTTCCCATCGGGTTTGCCATTCAATAGCTTGAACACTGTTCTAGGTATTGAATGGCAATGGCTGTCCCATTCGCGCTGCATGACCTGTCCACCGTAACCTGAGAGAGATTATTACCCTAACAACGTCTGGTGATGAGTACATGGTATGTAGCTCATCATTATGTAGCCTTCTCCCCTACCCACTATCTTCATTTTTGGACCAAATATCTTCCTAAGCACCCTGTTTTTGAACGCTATAAATTTATTTTCGTCATTTCATATGAATGTCTAGTTAAACTAAATTTTAGCCCCATACATTAATTACTTTACCTAAACAATGGTACGCAAAAACCATAAAATAGCATTTTGACCCCTTATAATTCTTAAAATGTAATTTTGTTTAGATCAGTGAATCACTATTTATAGCTTATGCTTATACTTGTTAAAATTGTGGAATACAATTTTGATGTTCAAATGACCTAAAGTGAAGTGGGTGAATAGCGGTTGGCAGATGTGGTCCTAGAGACTTGACCCCTCCCCCGCCTCATCCAAAGTGTCAACTTTATATATAAAACTATCCTTTTTCAATACATTCAATGGAAAATGAAGATAGATAGGCGTCTTTCACAATATATTTTTACATTCTGTCCCAATGCCCACCCGGTCTCTCCAGATGTAATCACGATGATGACGTAGGGATGAGGAAGGTAGAATCAAGAAGAAGTGTACCCTCACCCGCGCTGATGGTCCCACGGTATAATTGTCAAGATCGTCGTCTGGTTTTGCCGGTGACGAGGAAGTCGCGGTTAGATCAGGGCCGGGTGTTAATGTGAATGTTTTTCCTTAATGGTTTCCAACTATCCTTCTACACCAATGCGGGTATAATTCCTTTTAATTCTTCCTTCCACTTTCTTATCTCATGGGCGTTATATGTATATGTATGTGTATGTGTGTAGCCCGAAAGGGTGGTAAGACGCATAGGAGAAAATGTACCCTCATTTGCGTGGAGGGAGAGGGGTACACTTTTTAGGCAAAATTGCCCTCAGTAAACACGGCCAGGATTTGAGCCTTGACTTCTTCACTTTTACCGGCAAACCAAACTATGCGAGCCTGACATTTAGCCCGCGCGACCATTTAAGCGGGTTTCATCATTGTTAAAGGTATGAATAAGTGGGTTGGTCTACCTTACCATCCATTCCACGAAAATCAATTCCAATATACGTATACGTGTCTGACCGCGTTGCTTATAGTATGAATGCGGATAGTCTGAAGGGGGGAGTAGGAAATTACGATTTAGCGCTTTGTACCCTACAACTACCACCACCCTTACGTGGCCACCAGAGGCGTAGACAGCTAATTTTTCTAGGGGTACCCTATAAATTCTACTTTACCTTTAGCCAATACAAAGATCTATCAAATTTCAAGCGGGGGTAGGGGGGACCAGACACCCCTGGTGGTTTAGACTAAGCTGTTAATAACCCTAGCGTTACACAAACTAGTCAAATAACACCGCCCGACTATAATTGCGTCGTCCCATCCTGCGCGGACACGGTGCTCATCGATGTTATTTCTGTTCTGGTTCGACACTTGTAGCACGGACGGTGCGCGGCCCTATCTTTAGTTCAACTTGGTCTGTGCGAGGGGGAATTTCCTCTTGCTAACTCGCGGCGCATGGTATTATTTTGGTTGAGGAGTCTCATACATCTTTCTCTCTCTTTCTCTTTTATGTAGCGCGCTGCGTCTCACATCTGTGCAGCGAGTCCCGTCCTACGGGAAGACGTGTAAAACCACCTTCTCCCCAACAATGTAACGTTGTGTGGCTGTCGGAACATTTCAAGGTTTCCCTCCACTAACATTCACGTGGCTTGATAGTTACTGCTATTATAAACTGATTTTAGACACATCTTAGATTTTGAAATTTAATCTAACTTTAATATTTACCTTCAATTCAATAAAAATATTAACAAACGACAATAAACTATCAAAAGTTGAAACAAACTTGTACTCTCAGAAATGTCAAATTAATTATTGTTTTTAGATGACGTAATCTCTTTGATGTCTCAGTAAACGCACATATTTATTTGAACGTTAGATATGTTTTCTCATTTTAATTTTCAACCGTTTCAAATAAATAATAGATTATATTTTTAAAAAAATCATATACCTACCTAAATAATTAGCTCAAGATGTACTTGGTCCAAAAAATGTCATAACTACAACAGAAATAGCAGTTGCAAACATGTTAATTGTTACAAGATAATTTTAATTTTTTAACATGTTCAAAATCCGGGTGCAATGTCTATCTAATACAGCTATAAATAATTATACTACCGTCCAATATGATATGTAATTAGTGTTGTACTTACTAATTTATTTGGAGTTAAGACGTTAATCGAATCAAAGAAGTCGTATAGCGGCAGTTCATAACAAACATTAGGTGTTTCATCTGCAATTAAAAACATAGTAATTATGAGTTGTTATATGTTGTTATAAATGATAGATTAGTGTTACAAGACATTATTTAATATTTTAACAATTGAACTATTATTGATTACCTACTGTATTGCTTTCATGAACAAATATCTCATTTTTCAAATTGAGTAATAATTAAATATTGATAAAATTATATCATAACATATTTAAATTTAAAAAAACATAATAAAAAATTGTTTGGATAGTTTTGGGAAGTGCGTGTAAATTATTAGTGGGTTAACATCAAGTTAAAATTAGACAAGAGTAAAAAATTCTACTTGTTTAAAGAAACATATTAAACTTAAGATTTTGATGCGATTAAAACAAAGAAAATATTGTCAGGACTTCTCATTTAAAATCAATGAATCTCACTCACCATTTAATTGAAACAAGCATGATTTGAAGTTCGAAAATCGAAAGAATGTCGTTCTAAAACTTTTCAACCATCGCACCCCACACCCTCCATTTCGTTTAACTCAATGTGTAGATCATAGATGGCACCACATGAACTCAAGACAATCGGTGCCTCTAAATATTGTGTAAAACTGAATCAACAATTTCGTTTATATAATCAAATTAATCAATTTATCAATATGAATAATGGTTTATAATCATATGAACCAACTATATTAATAAAATTTTAATACTTATAATTTAAATCTACATACACACTAAGAAATTTAATGTTTGATGTTGGTCACATTTTTATAAATGTGTTTTTATTTTTCATAGACAAAATATGAAATGGGTGTTTTTTAATTGGATTATTTGCACAGCGTTTGAGTAAAGAGTTGGACAATATTTACATTTGTAATTATTTTACTATATCATTTTGTGAAAAGTATTTTATCCCAGAGAGGAATAACTAAGTTATTGAAACACACAAAAAAATGGAATAATGACATCAAGGTCTGAAATATATCTTCAAAACTTTTATGTTTACAATTCATCATATAGCCAAAAGGAAGGAGAGGTTTGTAAACCATAACCAAACTATTTAAGAAAATCTAATACAATAAGAACACTAGCGATCTTAAAAATATTTAACTAAACTAATGGTCTCATCATTTAAAGTTTGAATTTGTTGCATATATAAATATAGGCCTGCAGGTTAAATTATATAAGAGCCGAAGTTTACCTATTATGGGCAGAAGTTCTAACGGAAGGAACAGGCCTGACATATCCTCTGTGTGATTGTGGTCTCAATAATATAATCATATTAAAATGACTCAATCATAGGCTGTATCCGAATATACTAGTCTACTTCACGCGCCGTCAACCCTTGATGTTCACTTGATAGTTGCATTAGCAATCACGTGATCAAGTGTAGATCCGTCCGAAATGTCACGAAGTGTGCTAATGCACCCCTCACACACCCTTGAGTCCAAGGGCAACAGCAAGTTACCCTTGACATGCCGTCATTACTGTGTTTGATCGGCAATTGTTTAATTTTTGTNTGTGGTCTCAATAATATAATCATATTAAAATGACTCAATCATAGGCTGTATCCGAATATACTAGTCTACTTCACGCGCCGTCAACCCTTGATGTTCACTTGATAGTTGCATTAGCAATCACGTGATCAAGTGTAGATCCGTCCGAAATGTCACGAAGTGTGCTAATGCACCCCTCACACACCCTTGAGTCCAAGGGCAACAGCAAGTTACCCTTGACATGCCGTCATTACTGTGTTTGATCGGCAATTGTTTAATTTTTGTATGCTAGAGATAAAGTTCAAAAGATTAATGTGATCTTTGATAATGTACGTTAAATATACTGGTTGTTTTGTAGTATTGTAGAGTTGTATTGTGTTGTGTTGGATAATTTGTCATGTGCAGTGAAAATAAGTCACCACAAATCTGTAAGTAGCCTGTGCTAACTCAGGCTGATACATGGCGTTTAAAATGGCTTCTAAGATCATTGGTAGGAAGCAGCACTACAGACTCAAGGGTGTGAAAAGGATATTTTGCTATTCAAATAGTTTGTTGCAGTCTTTGATCTCAAGTGCATGGTAAGTGTAAAGTCATCAAGTCAAGTATATTATTATTATTATTATTAGCACCGCGTCTTACTACCCGTTCAGGTTATATGCAAAGTCAAGTATACTTGCCTATTCGAATACCTATTTGAATACAGCCTTGGTCCTCTATTGCTATATATTAAATATTATTTTACGTTTCTTAAATAAGTAAATCAAACTTATTTTGAAGTTTTGAAATCAATAGCAGATCTCCTACATCCTGCCCTCAACATCCCCCTTCCCCATTAACCTTCAGAGAGGGCCGTTTAATCTTAGTTTGGTCCCCTTCCCCCTGCCACCACGGCCCACCTTCTTGACATAAATTTGGGGATATGCCACTATCTATGAAATTAGGAGGTGGGTTTTGTCTTAACTTACATCATACAATAATCAAAATACAGTGATAATATGAAATTTATATCAACAATAAAAGGAAGTCCAAGTGTAGCAAGATCATTTTTTATAGTGATTGAAGAGTCCTCTGTATAGGCTGTGTTCTTATGTCAATCTTATTGTTTTATTTATATTAAAGTTAATTAACTGGGTACCACAAGTTTAGCAAACCTTAGCTCGAGTTGTTTACAATCCACCACCCTCACCCACACTTATATTATATATTGCCAAAATATTTGGCCTACTTAGGCTACAGCCCTACTTATAATCAGTTTGTCGGAACACTGCCAATGTTATTAACTTGAGAAACCCAAAGTTGCTCACGTTTATGACCAAGTCACTGTTTCCCAGTATGGCCACCCTTATATATTACAAGGGATTACCTGCTTCGGTGGCCACATGGTCTACAAGGCGTCACTTCTTGCAATAGACTGGACTGTCAATAACAGCGATATCAGGCTTCAAATCCTGGTCAGATGTATTGAGGGTGGTGTTTCTTAAAATATTTACCACTATCCCTCCACACAAAGTTGGGTACACATCCTCTAAATTCAACCTTCCTCATCCCTAAATCATTAACATAATTAGTACATATGCGTATAACCTAAACGGGTAGTAATACGCAGTGTTAAAAAAGGGATTGCGTGTTGGCATCCAGGTCGCAAGTATATCCGTAGGCTTAGCCATATTTAATATATGTAATTTAAAAGCTTTCTTGTTTGCAGAGAGGAACGATATTATTTAGCTGAAGTATCACTTATTAACCTTTGGGGACTGGTGCTAAAAATATAACGTGAAGACTGACACTGTTGCATATTTGCAACATCCTATAATGTTCTAGCTAATAATCAAAAACACAGACTTTAATACCAATATTACTAAATAAATAGTTTAATAATACTGTATTTTGGTAAATTTTATTAAAAAAAAATTACAATAATTTTAAACTGTTACAAAAACATAGCTTATTATTAGAAAAAAAATATAGCAAAATATTGTAAGGCATTATTTTATATTTTACTGTATTACAAAATTTCATTTACTGATACATTCTTGATCAACCGTTTTGCTGTCAGTTTTACTTGCATTTTCTTCTTAATTTTCTTCCTTTAGTTCTTTCCTTCACTTTGTATTTTTTATGTATAATAGCGACCACACATGAATAACAACTACAGCAAACTAAAGCAACATGATAGAACTTGCACAACCTATGCAATGTAAACATAGGGTGGTGATGGGCCAGACATATGACATCACGACTGGCGCCTTTGTGTATTCACAACATTCCAGCATGACATTTGTTAAAACTCCCTTAGCTCAGAAAATAAACAATTTCTTGAATGTTTGATGACACCATTGCCTACTACGCAGCAGGAACTGATTGAGGATCACTTGAAGGGGATCTAACCTAATTACCTTTAATTTTTAAAACACAAAAAAATTACAGCTGCTGCAAAAATGCAACATCGCTAGTCACAGAAGGTTAATAAAAATAAAAAGTTGACACTAGGGGGGAAAAATATAAGAGGCTACATTAATATATATACAAGAATAAAACATAATCACCGCCTTTATAATGTTATGTAACTCTTGACTAAAAATCTACTGACCCCTATATAACACATAATATCAGCTATATCGTCCATAAACAGAATTATTTGATTGATCAATTTTATATATCATTTTAAGGGAGTTATCTACCTGAAGGTAAAAATCCACATGTACTGATGTATATATTTTACCATGGGAATAGCAGCAATGACACTTCAGAACCACAAAATTAATATTCACATTTAAACCTGCTTTGGTGGCCATATGGTCAAAGTCATGATTGGCATATATTTACTTGGTACGCCTAAAATCAGCATTTGTCTACAATTAAACCAAATATTTACTTTCGAGCATAAATATACTTGTATTTTAAACTTTTTTGTATGATAATTGTGGGTGTTCCGTTTATAAGGTTGACCTTACAAAACTTGTAGGCTACTTTAGGGTTTCAAAAGTTTCTGTCCATATTTATAGGGTTTCTAACTTGTATTTATTTTAGACCTTTATTATAAATATTTTTTTAGTTTTGCATTTCTAATACAGGCCTAACCTATACTCAGCTGTTGATTACAACTATACAATTATGTTTAAATTATATATATAGGCTTATATCTACAGTATTAGTTGTAATTTCTGGGGACGTCCACTTTCTAAGGAATATGTTCTTACCTAAACTATGCTAAAGTCATTAAATAAATAAAATATCTTTAGGCTACTAGTCTCTCAAATGTACAGTATCCCCATGCTTCTTTGGTGCTGACTGATCAGCTCACAGCTCACTTCTGACAGTCAACATTTAGGTATATACATACATTTTGACTGTCAGAAGTGACAGCTGCTAAACATATGTTTTTTGCAGATCATATGGTTCGGCGTAGGGATAAATTATTTGGTCTGGTAGCTTTTCAAAGCCGTGAGCTGTCAGTCAGCACCAAAGAAGCCATGGGGCTACTGTAGGTACAATTTATATTTGCGTAATCTTGATTGAAACTTGCTCATGATCCAGTTTCTACCATACTAATCTTTGAACTGGGTATTCTGGTTCTGTTAATTAAATGCTCTGTTGTTGTATTTTTAGGAACAAAATAATATTTTGTACTACTATCCGCCCAAAGCTGACTTTGACACTCAAATGAAAAATGTTGGCCTCAGTGAAGCAATCATCAAATTCACAGGGTAAGGTTGACTATTATTAATATGTAAGTTAAAGCTTTGGCCTAATTTGCTATACACAAATATAGTAGCCTACCTATACTCTGATTTTGGTTGGAAGAACGGTAGAGAAAATTCAAACATATTTCTTAGCAGCCAACAATGATAACGTTTATCTAATTTATGTGTGTTATTTTATAGGTATTGATGATCTCTATTAAAAGTGACAGCTGCAGGTAGCAAGATTTGATGTATGAATACATTAAAATTGTTTTGATAACTTAAGTAACTAACTTCCATTGTTCTTCCTACCAAAATCATAGAGTAATAAGACTCTATTTATTACTCTTTGAAAGTTTAAATTGGTAAAAAAAACCTTTATTCAAGTAAATACGACATTCACTTGTGTGTCTAAAATTTACCAAGTTAGGAAAAAAAAAATAGTTGCTTCTTGATTTTTTTTTTCAATAAATTAGTCAGAAAGCTACTAATTAAGAATTTCCGATCACCATTAGCAAACTGTCGACCAAATTTTTGTAGGCCTGTGGGTTATAACAATGGTTTTAACTGATAAAGTAATCATTTATTATTGTAATATTGATAGTTAATTCTTGTTTTTCAGTACTTTCAATCCTGACCAGCCGTGTGAATCCCTCCACACTCAGAAGTCTCGACAACTGTATTATCAACCTGAAGAAGGGTTCTGGATGGTTATGGTAAGGAACATTTAATAAATCTGGCTTGGAATCAAGTCAATCTGTATTAACATTGAAAATCAAGCCTGATAAACTACCATGCTGCTATCTCTTTTCTTTCAAGTACAGTTTAAATTTAACTATTTTTAAAAAAGTTCAAAAATATTTTTACCACAGATTTAGTGAGTATATGATACAGCTAGCCTTTGATATAGTTTTAGAGGCGTATCCCTTTATTTTGATGAATAAATATGTTGGTGATTTATTTATTTTAGGGATACCTTTACATTCATAGTAAATGAAAACATTTTAATTAGCTTTTATCATGTTCTTTGTAATATCATAACCATTATTATAATATTCTTGAATACAAAACTATGAGACTAAGGACACTAATGTTGAACTAATTACAAAAAAAGGAGATTAACAGTCCAGCTCCACATTATCCTAGAGTCTCTTTGAACACTTTTTCCAGATTTTCAATATCTTTTAGATTTAGGTAAATCAATATTTTGGTTTCTCAGTCACCACCTTAAATGCCTCATTTATTGACTACTCTAAAGCTTGTAGGAAAGTTCTTAGTTGTATGTGCAGTTTCTAATCCATTATTCTAGAACAACAAACACATTTTTGTTGAACATTAAAAAGACAACAATATTTTAGGAGGTGGAGAAGTTGCTGATTCAAAAACACTTGACATCTAGTTTACCAGAAGAATTACTCTCCTAAAATTTCTTCCTTGTTAGGTTAAAATGTGTATTCACTGCTTGCTGGTTTGTATAAACTGGTGCTCAGATAGAAGATGGAGGCTGCTCAATGTTTGAAGACTCAAACCTTCTATCATAACAATATTGTTTAACTGGTGGTTTCAATATTTAAAAACATTAATGTGGTAGGAATGAGGAATTTATAGATTTTCTAAGAGATATGCGTTAAGGTAGAGTTGAAAACCATCTTTAGTATATCTGGCTTGGATTCTAACCTCAACTTCCCTGTTAGTGGCAATCCAGTCTATCGTGAAAGTGGTGCCTTAGAGCTTATAACAACTGATGTGGATGTAGCCTCTGGGAATATATTTAGAAGTATGACTGTGGTATCATGTAGCTTTCTTTTATGTAATTATCCACACTTGTGCCTTTATTTTCTGAACTGCTCTTGTGTCATTCTAAAACAGATAATACTAAAAGACTATGTTTGTACTACCTTGTACTTCCAGGCATGAAATTTATTCCTGAATGAAATACATTATTTCAATTTCATTTTATTGGTTTAGACAGTGAACGTGCCTTCATTGTCCAAGACTAAAGATGGTCTGGAGTATATGGAGTATCAGAGCGATGATGTTCAAGATAATGTATTTCGTGCCGTGCTACGCCAGGCCTACCACATGTTTCGACTCTTTAAAGGAACTTTCAACCACATCCTTGACAGGCGAGCGGGGGATGTGACATACCTTAGGCAGAAACTAGACCACTTCTACTCGAGGGTGTGCATATTATTAATAATTTATCATTAAATAACTATATATTAAAGAATAGTTAGTAATCTATCAAACATTTTCCCCTCATTTTACAAATAAAAAATATAATTAAATCTAATCATTAAAAAGAGAATTTTTAATTCTTGATATTTATTAAAGAATATTGTTGGTAACCTTCCAAGCTTTTATCATAGTTATATAAATTGGTTTTAACATATTTATTGATAATTTAATGTTTAATTGTTGGGATGAATAAACCATTTCAGGTGAAATGTAGGGTGGGAAATTTAAAATCCCTAATTTTGAGATATTTTTGGAAATTTAAATTCACCTTTAACTATAGTGCTTAGTTGTTGTTTTTTTCATTTTCTTATAAGGGAAAGACATTGAAATATCAAAACTGGTTTTATCAAATTGTATTGAAATATGACAAGTTTATATATATCTGAACACAGGCAATTATTATTAGTTATAAATAGATACATGCAAAATGTGCATTTGCGATAACACAAATTTTTAGGAAAATTCTACTGTTTACATGTGAATAACACGAATTTAAGATCTTCCTATGGGTGACCTAGTGGTCTAGGGGTAAGGTGTCGGACTTATGTACTGGGGGCCTGGGGTTCAATCCTCGATCCCGGCACAGATTTATCTGATTGCCAAACCCTTCCTTCACCTTTGACAAGAGTTTATTAATCACAACTTGTGAATGTGTGGTATGCCAGGCCTCCACTGTGGTTCGGATTCCACATTAAACTGTAGGTCTTTCATTTCATCTCATAATCACCCTACCAATACACATGAGCGTAAATGCTTATAACCCGAACGGGTAGTGAGACGTGGTGCTAATTAATCACAATAACAATAACAATAAAAACAACAATGACAACTAACAACAAAAATAAAAATAATACTAATAATAAAACACCATTTCTTTGTAATTTGGCAAATACCACATCATGTAATACAATTTTCAATGTGGTAACACTGGTGATAACGCTATGCCAGGGCTGCTGTTTGTATGGATACTATCCGTTTTTGCTGATTTTAAAGGTATAAAACAGATCATAGGATATATGAGTATTTTCACGGATTTAGGTTTTTTCTTTAGGGTGACATTAAAAATAAAGATGTCTACTTTGACATAATATTACGATACTTAAATTTCGATTTCAATAGATTGATTCTTTGTTTTTAACCTTTTAAAAGATTTCATGCTAGGTCCAAGCAAGGACAATAATTTATATTACCCTTGCTACAGGCGGTCATGTTTGGTAAAATTATATCTTCTTTATTTTTACTCCTCTCTCCTTATTTGATATAAGTTTAGGCCTCTGTGACAACATGTTTTGATGTTATTATTGTTTGGTCTAAACATAAATTGATAATTCATTATTTCAATATTGCTATTTGTAAAACTCAAAGGTTATGAAATTGGGATATCGAGTTTTACATTACTAAGTGTGAAATCCTTTGTGCATATTTATATTTGATTTTCCTCCAAATATCTTAATTAAATACACAATATGAAAGAAAAATATAGACTGTTTTATCTTGGCTTTTTTAATGAATACTAATTTGACTAATATTTATGTAAATATTATCACTTTCAGCATATAATTTTGGGAACACCACTTTTCTCCTAAAAATACCCTCACCTTTTGCATATCTTTAGTTATAAATTATGATAAATGTATGCGCTCTATAGCAGATTTGTTTCAATATTGGCTTTTGTAAGCAAGTGTTCATCCATTGCTGTTTGGCCTATGTGTAATAGATATGTGATGACTGAAGCAAAAGCAAATTTGGTTATTTATACGTTTTCATATTTTACAGAAGGTACAGAAAAGATGGATGTAAATATATAAAAGGGAATGAACACAATATGGCTTTTACAATTACAATGATGGTTTTGTTAAGAATTAACACTGATTAAATATGATGTCTAAAACTAAGGTATTATTTGAATAAAGTACAATATTTTGGTCAAATTTTTAGTTAAAAATGTAAAATTAATTAGAAAATTTCTCAGAAGATTACAGCAGATCTGTTCCAACTATTAGTTAGCAGGAATCTTGGATGTTGGTATTTCTGCATATTGCATACATATTTAACAATGTTTCCAGCTTTCAACCGGCTCACCTTGGTAAATCGCCACCATCTTCCTTTATCTCGCCACCATTCTTCCTTTTACACTATAGTCCAATCTTCTCCCTTTGCTTTCACTCCCTTGGCAATCAACTCTTCCCACCTCCTTCCTGGTCTCACTTGTGGCCTTCTCTCTCTCTCATACTCTTCAGCCCCAACTTTCTTTTTGGCAATCTCTCTCTTCCCATTCTCTTGACATGTTCATACCATCTCATTCTTGCTTACTCTTTTATCTCATTCAAGCCCTGTACCCTTGCTATTTCTCATACAACCTTGTCTCTTAACTTATCTCTCCTGGTGACACTCGTTATGCTCCTCATGAACTACATATTTTATACCCATCTCCTCTATTTACCTGACATCATTCTTATCCATAGTCCTCTATAAAACAATGAAAATATTATAAAAGGCTCCCTCACATTAATTACTATTTTAGGAAATGAAGAATTTATTTAACTAATGAAAAATTGGTTAAAAGTTGGTTCTCTCAGGTTTTAGTTTGTGTTGATTTTTTCTTGGTGATGTTTTTCTTCATTCTCTGCCCTGTGCTTTTGTCCTGATGTTGCGGGTCCAGTTATAAGAGGGGAGGCCGAGTTTACTGGGTGCGAGGGTGCTTGTGTGGAGTATTCTCATCTCCCTCTGAGGAAGAAGAGTCTTGTCTGAGGATGTCTGCAAAATCCCAAGTCAGGCTATTCTAGGGGGTCAAGGTGTAGGGGAGCTGTCCGGGGTCTGAAGGGTGACCAGAGAGGGGGGATAAGGGTCGGGTGTATTGAAGACTTGGGCAAGGTGAGGTAATGGATGGAGGGGAAAATAGGGAGTTTGTTGTTGAGGAGTAGCCGGCATCTACCCTTTGAATGGCTCAGAAGGAGACAGACTCACAATTATAAAGTATTTTGTTTATTCAATCTCTGATACTCCGAATGTTTTTACAAAATATCCCAACTCCATTTCTGTAGGAAATACTCTTTACTATCCTTGTAGGGTCTACAGGGTGACCTGGTGGTCTAGGGGTAAGGTGTCGGACTTCTGTGCTAGGGGTCCGGGGTTCAATCCTCGGTCCCGGCACAGATTTATCTGATTGCCAAACCCTTCCTTCACCTCTGACAAGATGTGTATTAATCACAACTTGTGAATGTGAGGAATGCCAGGCCTCCACCGTGGTTCGGATTCCACGTTAAACTGTAGGTCCTCCATTTCATCTCACAATCACCCTACCATTACACATTAGCGTAAGTGCGTATAACCCGAACGGGTAGTAAGACACGGTGCTAATAATAATAATAATAATAATAATGTAGGGTCTACAAACAAATATAAAAAACACACACATACATATAAACTCTTACAGTTTCATTAAATGGGTTTCTTAATCCAGATACTAATTACAGAAACAATAGCAATTGTGTATGCGTCTCCATAACTTCCAGGGTGCTATCCAGGGTTGCTTCCTAAACTCACAAACTCCTCTTGGAGCGGGGTTTGGTGGCTCACTTGGAAGGTTATTCTTGGTTGGTCACTAGTAGATGATGCGTAACAAATTAAAACTCTAAAAATGTTTTAAAAGTTCTAGGTTGAGCGATAATATCTCAAAGAAAATTTAAATTACAGAACTGTACAGTAGAGAAACAAGTAAACTTGAGAGATAAACTGTCCTGTATCACTCATTTCAGTACCTGTTAACACTGAAGTTGAACCACTGTGACATCCTGGACGTATTCCAGGGAATACAGTTCCTGCCGCTAGACAAACAGACGTTCCTCAGAGTGCAGTGTTTTGTTAACTTTGTGGAGGCCATGTTTGTTCAGGTCAAGTATACTGCCTTCCTCTACAACGACCAGCTAGTGTGGTGAGTCGTGGTTTCATCATAATATAATATAATGTGGCAATGATAAGCGCCATGGCGATTTTGTTTCCATATTATGCTTTATCAAAATATTATGGCAAATAGATTTAGTGGGGGTGAAGCTGCTCAGCTCTTTCTTATTGTCAAACAGCCATATGGTGCTAAAACGCCAGAGCAACAATGACTACTTAAGATAGTTTTCCAGATAATCTATAATTTGCTTAGAATAGAGTAGTTATAGTAGAATCTAGAATTGGGTCGAATCCACTATTTTACAAATCCGAATCTTGGAATGATTATGAACATAGGAGGAAATATAAATGTAATAATAGAAAATAAAAATAATCGTCTTACTACACGTTCGGGCTATACTTTTATGTACTAATTATTCTTATGGTTTTAGGGAAAGTATACCTTTAATTTGGGTGGAGGAAGATTATCAAACTATTTTGGAAAAACCACCCTTATTACACCAGATCGAGATTAGAACCTGATATCCCTGTCATCAGGAGTCTATTCTAATGCGAGAGTAGCACCTTAGACCATGCAACCACCAAAGGTGGTGGTTGTTAAGTTCATCTTATAACTATAATTAGCTGCGAAACACCAATAGGCAATATTATAGCTCTAAAATAAATTTCACTTGAAAAATTGAAAACAATTTTTTTTTAAAAGAATTTGAGTCTTGAATCTGAAATACCTATAGGGATTCTAGGAATTTGAGGGCACATCCATAGTAGAATCTCATTAGGAAGCTAAGACTGAAAACCAAACTATTGTTTGACATCAACATTGAAAAAATATATGGCAACTGTTACACTGGTATTTTATTTTACCTGTCAAAAGTGGCATTTGCAGAACACATTATTTGATGTATGAATATATGAATATAGTTTTAGAACCTTTTGTAATTGAATACCCACATTGCTTGGCACACAGACTAAATGTCACTCTCATAGTCTGGTTTGCCTTTGACAAGAAGGGTGAAGTTCATATCCTGTTCAGGTGTACTGGGGTCTTTTTTAAAAATGATTTTCCACTCTTCTGCCACATGAATACTGATACATTTACTCATTTCTCCCTTTCTCATCTCCATGTTTTCTGTGTTTTTAATGTGTCTCTTTATATTAAAAAGGAATATTTTCAAAAATTTAAAACAATGAATAACTTTGGAAGTGTAAAAGTGTATGAAGAAATGAAGAGAAAAGTTTGTTTGTTTTTATTAAGGTCTAATCTAACTATCCTTTCAGGTTGGCTTTCCTTCACTATCACTTTACATTATTGCAGTGTTTCTAAACTGCCTTATACATTTCCAAGCCATTAGACACTAATTCATTTTATTCCTCATTTCCAAACAATAATCACTGTAATTAAATGTGTATAACCTCAACAAGTAGAAAGAAGCTATGAGAAGAAAAAACATTGCTCTATACCTATATTTGTAAGGCACTAACGCTGAACAAACCTTATAAAGGAACCAATTTTCTACCATTGTGCCAGTTCTCTAAAATTTGATAAAGAAATATCGCTCTTGATTTAAGTAATTTTCAAGTCTCAAAACATCTTTGTTTTTCTTGTACCTTAGGAGCGGCTTAGAGCCTGAAGACATGCAAGTGGTGTACAGGTACCTTGTGACCAGTCTTCTTCCAGCTCACATGGAGACAGAGCTACAGGGTGGGTCCATGCCCAGACATTCCAATTCACCCTTCTCTAGCACTCATTATGGCAGGTCTGTGTTCATCATTAAATCATAGAGCAAAACAAGTTGTTTATGTCTATCTTCAGTGGGGTTTCAAAGTAAACCGGGACTTTCAACTGTTTTAGATTTGTAACGGGCCCATTGAACTTGCAAGACTCCTGCGGAAGTACGGGCAAGGTGCCCAAAGTTCACATAAATAACTTGACCTGCCCAGAGAGCTACCACCTCATAGTGTACAGAGCGCTGAGTGCCACACTTTGTTTGTTTGTTGATGGTAAGTCTTTGTAGGTACTTTTTGTTATAAGGAGGTGCAGGAAAGAGGAATGAACACATTATGGCTTGTCAATTTCTTGTGTTTGTCCTATGTTATTTATTCCTTTTACATGTTCTTATCTAAGTATCCTATCATTCTTTACTAGTTTCCTCTTTTCTTTTTTGCTCCTTCTTTCATGAAGTTTTGTTGCACTGCGCATTTCACACTCTTGATGAGTTCTGATAGAATTAAACCTAGGTTGAGGGATTGGGTGGTAAAGATAGATTTTCTTCAAGAAACAGCCATACCCTCTTTGTCCAGTGGCAGCAATGTAAAGTGTGAACTGTGTTCTTCTTTTCATTGTAAAGCCATATTGTGTTTGTTTGCTTGTACAATGGATGCCGGTTAATTGAGTTAGCCATTTATTTGGGACAAACAAAAACAAAACAATAGCATTTTATTGAAATTTATTAAATAATCTTAAAATAATCAGTTATATGCTGCTGCTTACTGTATAATGTTTTAATTAATATCTTTATAAAATAATTTCTGGAGTGTGTGCTTTTTCCACACTTGATTAACATTATACATGCATTAAAAAAATCTCAAGAGTTCTGATCCCCTTAAATGCCTCTTTCACTGTTGGGGTCTTCCCTTACTTGCCAGGACAATGGGGTACATTTAAACAATGCTTGGCCTTAGACTTTGCAATGTTATCTCTTCCTTCCTCTTCCACCCTCTCCTCACCCCTGTGCTTAGAGTGCTACTGACACAAGAACTCGGGTAGAGAATTGGTATCTTCAAGTTTAAACAACTAGAGAGGTATGTTTTTGAAGGATTATGATGTTAGAATGACATTTCTTACTAAAAGTTTCAATTTTTATTTTCACTAAAACTGAAGTTGTGGATTCATTATAAATGAAAATTTTAACACACATTGAAACATTTGTGAGGTGTGTGTCTGTGTGTGTGTGTGTGTGTGCATGTGTGCGCATGCGTGTGTGTGTGTGCGTGCGCATGCATGCATATATATGTATTCAGGACATGTATTAGCAATAACAGCGTTTCAACACCTAATTGACCATATTATTTTATAGTTGATGATTAGTGACTTAAAAGTTCTTACTTACAATAGTATAAAACAAGAAACTTGAGAATTTCTATAATAAAACACCAGATTATAGCTATTGTAGATCAGGATCAAACACACACATAGATATATAAATTCTCAAGTTTCTTGTTTCATACTACTGTAAGTAAGAATTTTAAGTCACTAATCATCAACTATAAAATAATATAGTCAATTAGGTGTTGAAATACTGCAATTAATAACACATGTCCTGAATTCAATGTATAAAATAATAAACTCTGCTAAAAGTGCAATAAATACTGTTAATAAAGCACATAGGCAATGCATTGTTATACTTACGATACATTGTCCAACTAGGCGATGTTTTGTTCTGTATTCCAATAATCGAATGTCGATGCAAATTACAAATATGATTTAATTGCTTGATTGATGGCAAGTTTTCTTACCCATGACAATAAATACTTTCATTTCAAATTTGAATTATTTTAAAATATTGTTAAGAAATTTAAATTAATAACTAAAAACCCCTATCTCCCAAATACCACACATGTGTAAAGAGTATTATCCTGACATGAGGCCTTGAGTACAGATCATCTAAACAATTCTGTCATTGGTTTGTTGGTTTTAAACAATTATGGCAAACAGTTTGCAATGGTAGACCTTCCTGCTCTTAAAACATAGTCTATGTGTTTGACACATTAGCATGGATCTTTATTACTATCTTATTTAATATGTTTTAATCTCTTAATACATTATTATATTTTTATCTTTGGGAATAGAATGAATAACCCCACTTGCTACACTAATAGTATGCTACTGTAAAGGACCATATAAAGCAAATAAAATAGTTTAATAAGAAAATATTTGTGTGTTGTTAGATTTTAAAAATCACTCAAAAATAAGTTTTAAGTACATTAAATGTTAAAATGAACTCATCTGTCGAAGCTCAACCCTAAATAGTTGCAGAGCAAGAGATCCATAAAATAATACATCTCCAAAACATTTTTATAGTTTTTATTGTCAAAAGACATCTAAACACTTGGCCATATTGTGTACACATCTTTTCTTAAATGATCTTAGTCACTCATTGAGTTGACTCAAAAAGACAAGAGCAATTCTAACCTATTTTAGACTGATAAACTATTTATGTAGAGTGATGGTTAAAAAGTGGTACACAATCCATTTACTGCTCTTAACACAAATAAATTAATCAAGTCATTATAAAGCATAATTATTTGTGTTTGGATAGTAAATAAATTCGCATCAAATCTAGATTAGAGCTCAGCAAATAACAGGTGCCAGACAATCAAGCCTTTTTTTTAACAGGTTTTATTATTAGAATATAAGCTTAACAAAGATTCCCTCAAAGGGCTATTCCAGGCACTAGATTCTATACAGGTTCCCTCTTCTTAACGCTGAACATAACAATGAAAACTCAAAAAATTAAATCTCGATATATTGTGAATACTAATTTAATGCAGAAGATATATTGTGATGTCCAAATCCTTAAATCACCCAGCCCCTACCCTTGAGACACCAACTCAACCTGCTGCACTGAGATGGAATATTTAGAGTGGTGATCCCTCATTGGTTCAAACAAATGCAGGAGCAGTTCCTTTTAACTACCCTCATAGCTTCAGCCAGATAACAATTGTTTCTTTACCCGCTTCAGTGGCCGCATGGTCTAAGGTGCTACTCTTGCAATATACTAGACTGCCAATGACGAGGATATAGTGGTTTGATCCTAGTTAGGTGTACTGGGGGTGGTTTCCCCTAAACAATTTACCACTCTCCCACCATTAAAATGTGGGTACACTTCCTATAGATTCAACCTTCCTTATCCATAACCCATTAGCGTAGTCAGTACATAAGCAGATAACTCGGATGGGTTACTTGGTGTTAAGAAAAGAAAAGCTCTTTCTGGACTATGGAGTGGCCAAGATTGAAAGATGGTTGAATTATCTCCATATTTGTGTTGTATTTCATATGTATTTGTAAACTTGACATGTTTCCTAGAAAATGTGAATTCTCTGTTTCCTACATTCGTTATAGTTCTTAGAGATGGGTCGAATTCACTATTTTACAAATTCGAGTCTTAATTTTACCTTTGAATATCGAATTTTGATCCTAATCTTGGAAGAAAACTGTGAATATAAGTGGAAATAGAAATATAACAGAATAATAGAAGATAAAATAATGTAAAATAAAATAATGTAAACATTTTGCTGCTAAAATACATTATAACATTCACACATTCGGTTGAGTGTTAAATCAATGGTCTGGGGGCTGGGGCCAGGCTGTTGGTAAGTTTTACCTATGATAATGTTGGGGCTGAACCATCAATATGTATGATTAAAGCTTTAAAACAAATTCCAATTAAAAATTTTGAAAAATCCATATTTTAACTTAGTTTTTTAAAATCTCGAATCCTTGAATTTCCAATATCCTTAAGAATTTGATGGTCCTATCCCTAATAGTTTTATTTTGACTTATAAGATGAATACATTATAATATAACTATTATAACACTAAAAAGATTTTTTATAGATTCATGTGTTTCGACCCACTCAGCTTATATGCCTAGAAAGCTTTATTGACAAGTCTTATGTAACCATATACTAAGAGATCTCTAAAATATTTTCTCTCTCCAGGTTCGCTGCAACTAGGTATCGACCTTTTCAAGCGCCTTGACGTGTTCCTTGGTCCTCAGCTTACCTCCATCGTGTCAGAGGTCGCAGAACAGTGTAGCAAACAAGCCTCCACACCAGGCGGTACAACCAACTCGGTAGACTCTGCCCCCAAGTTTGTGTATTTCAACCAGTTGAACCTTGCTCAAAAGAGCACTGTCCACCTCGATAGTCGAAGGGCAGGGAATGTCAGCGTTACACCAGAGGTTCTTAGGCTTTTAGCAGATATCAATGCTGACAAGAATAGGTGAGACTTAAGTTTTAGTTGTAAATGGTGTTTCATATTCATACAATATCTTAGCTCAATTGGTAACATGGCTACCTGCTTTGTACAGCTCCCGGCATGCAGGTTCAAGCATCCCTTCCTAAAAAAAAGTATATATATGTTTTTTCAATTTTCCAATTTAATTTTGTTTTAGAACTCTAATATTGCTTATTATTGTTTCTGAGCCAATTATAATAGGTTGAACTTTATAACCAGGCCCCAGACCAGTAATTTAACACTTAACTTATTTTCATTATTCTTTCAAAGATTCGGATTTGGGATTCAAGGGCAAATTGGAGATTTGGATTCAAGTATATATATATATATATATATTTCCGAGATTAGATATATACACACACTTTTTTCAATTTTTGTGTGTGTGTTTCACAAACTTTAAACTTTTATAGTTCTTTTTTAAAATGGCTTGATTTAACTTTGGATTAAAAACAGGGGGTGGGGAGGATTATGGGGGGCCAAATTGACATTGGGGCCAGTTTAAGCTAGGTTGAGTAAAAACAAAAAAGGGTTGAAGGAAGCAATACTGGGAGAACAACATACATTTAGAAAGATCAAATAGAGCTATTCTATGGGATTTATTAGTTTGAACATTTAATATTATTGATGGTTTAATAACATTTTCCAAATAGTGATTGATTAACACTTTTAGTTACACATCTATTCTGGAATTTTCGCGCAAAGAGTTCCAGAGGCCTGTTAGGTTTTGTGTGCAAAGAATGCCATAGCTATTTCCTCATTTTTGTAAGAGTTTGCAATAAAATTTACCAAACCCTCATTTATAAAGCAATTATTTTAATGTTTCTATTATTTTAATCTGCATGTACTGTTCCTAAATAATAATAAAAAATTATTATAATTTAATTAAAATTATTTAACTCTAAATTTAATTTTTTTTATTTTCTTCAAAACTAAGGTTAATTAAAATATTTAAAAAATATGATATATACATTTCACTATTATTTTGCTATAGTGCATTTTTATACAAGAAAATAAAGTTTTGAATATATGACTATAAATAGGAATTGCAGGAATTTTTATTTGATATCCTACATTAGATATTGTTGGGCCATTATTGCTTACCTTACAGCAAGATTTATTATATTGCTTACCTCATGAATAAATATTTAGGTCTACACATAACAAATATGTTTTTCAAGAAACTTTTATAATGATTAATTTCATATTTTTTTACATATTATATAAATTTATAGTCATTACGCCTATTTACTTACAATGGTAAAGAATTATTTTCATTCACATGACAACATGACAATCTAAATAGTAAATTTTTCTAAACTCTGAACAGTTTAACCCGTACATTTAAAAACTATTCACATCATTATGACATTATGAATGTTAGCCACACCTAAGTTTTTCCATGCAGCTCTTATGTAAACCGGCATTGCACTTAGCACATTGAGTACGTGACCGTACACCATTGTAAATTTTCTAAACTCCCAATCCCAATAAAAACTATTTACGGTTGATTTTTGTTGCCAACCTTATATCAAATAATTGGGGGAAATGTTCTCTTTATCGGCTCGTGACACTATAAGGGTTAAGATTAAGATAGAACAATGTTATTTGTTAATTTGGGTATCACCGAACACACACAATTCTGTTTTCTCCCTTTGGTTATTTTGGTTTCCTCTGTTAGGAAGTTGTGTTGCACGTTCCACCCTCCCTGCTGATGAGTTCCGATAGAATGAAACCTAGGTCGGGGGATTGGGTGGTAGCGATTGATTTTCTCCTCTTTGTCCAATTAAAGCAATATAAAGTGGTAAATGTGTTCTTCTTTTCACTGTAAAAACCATATTGTGTTTGTTCCATTTATTTGTTTCTATCCACCTTAACTGTAAATTCTTTCAAATATAATACATTTACCTTATAAAGTGAAAAGCGGTTCTTCTTACAGAGATGAACACACAAAAGAGTCAGTATAGTTAGTACAGATATAAAAGTCAAACCACTGTTCCAAACACTTCTGAAAGAAGCACTAAGTCAACATTATCAACTAATTCTGTGTAATCATTAATAAAATATATATGATTTAAACGTTTTTGTGTTATGGTTGTTCTGAGTTATGTTTTTACTTTGCATAGCATTGAAAATTATCTTTTTGCTGTTGTAGATGTAACAGGGACCACCAATAATAATCTTAGGAGGATATAGTTTTCTCGTTTCAGGGTGCATTCATTTGAATTTATTTACAAAATCTTCAACATTGTTTGGAGTTTGAATTAATTGTTCGATAAAGTCCTTTTCTTTTTTAAGCTTTGCCTCATCAATTCCAAATTCAGATATAGTATTTAAGATATGTTCATCCTATGATGCTGGAATTATCAGCAAACTCTTTTTCAAATGAAGGTTGTTCAAACCTATATTCTCATAATGTTATCTAGATACTCATAATTTATTTTCACTGTAGTATGCTTTACCTGATTCAAAATAGTGACTAGGAGCATGACTGGTCCTGTTTGAACCTTTTTGAAGATTTTATCTTTCTGAAAGGTCCATTATTAAAAAAAAAATTCAACCTCCTCCCATATAATATCAAATGCGGTATCTGATCTCTTGATTTTTATACATTACAGTACCTTATTCACAGCTTTTTTTTTGCACCAAATATGGTCCGACTTTTACTTTGTAGAATAGTATTGAGATTTTCAGTCAATGAAAAGACCATATTACATATATGTATTCCAATAAACACACTTCCTTTTTGAACCTGATCTCAAAGTCTGCTTGCCTTAGAGCAGTGGTTCTCACTTTATTTATTTTTTCGTACCACTCATGTGTATTACGGATCATTTGCATACCACTGATCTATTAAAAATTTCATTAGGATTGAGCTATGTCTCGGAATGATTGTTATTTGGGATCATTATTTTAACGCAGCCCCATCTATGATTGGCTGTCTGGTATATTTATTATTTTATTCACTAGTTAATTTGTCTTAATTCTTATTAGTTGAGATTACGTTTAACGACTTTTCATTGTAGACAGGCTATTTTGTATTAAGTTAAAGCTTAATTATGAGTACACTTGCAATTGCATATTAGCAAGTCCGACTAGCATGTGTGTTGGTTGTAGACGAGCCATTATTGTTGTTATACACAAATAAGTTCCTCAAATTGAAGGGAAGTTGTTAGTTTTGTCGTGTCTGCTTGCGTACCACCTTGAGAAGCTCTGCGTACCACAGTTTAAGAACTGCTGCCTTAAAGCTAACATCACTACTTTCACAAGCCAAAGTGTCTAGAATCAAGTACAGCTGGATATAGGTTTATAACACCAGCTAATGACGCTTCTCGTACAGTCCAAAGAGTTGGACACAACGGGCCTGGTCCAGCACTAGTCAAATTGTATGTGTTAACAGTTTGTGCAAACACTACAGACCGCTTTGGAGAATACTTGACAATTACTCCATCATTTACCCACTGCAAACAGTCCCGAATCAAAGGAATTGATTTGGATGAGTCTTGTAATGCTAAATTAATAACATGAGCTGTGCAGTGAATATATAATGCTAATGGATGCTCTGCTAGTATTCTTGTTTCCACTCCAATCGTAGATAGTCTAAAGTCAAATGAAGGTGGATTAAATCAAACAATACTTCTCCAGTCGTTGATGATGTTTCATACCTCAACAATATTGAATATATCCTGACCTACAATTTGGATATTGATTGACACTTGTTCCTTGTCACTAATGTCACTTGTTTCATCCACTATTAGAATAAACTCTCGTATCTTTTTTTTATCATTTCAACCACATTACAAAGAATATTTTGAGAAGTAATTTTTACTATTTCATTTTGGATATCAGTTGAAGTGAACAATTTTTTCCTGCGTCGAAAAATGTTGAGTTCTGGAATGTTATTTTTCCTAAAGAGATGGAGCTGAATGAAATTTCCTTCATCACTGTCCTGAGCCCTAAATGCTGATCCCTGACGTTCTAAAAACAAAGCCAAAGTAATGATCACTAAAGCAATACAGTGGTCATGGATTGCTTGTTGTGAAACCATAAATACTACCAGTGTTATTCTTTGTGACGAGGGGACACTTCATGCTTTTTAAATTGCACAGGTTACACAATACACATATCACGAAAATGTTACTATCTAACATGGACACCGACCATGCATGAAATATAATTGGTGCATCTTTTGATCATGTGGAGAACTAATGTAATTGATTTAAATTTATTGGTGTGAATTGCTCTCTAAATTGTTTGTTCACAAAACCTAAGGCTGGAACAATTTTTGTCTTTCATTTTTCTTTCTTTAGTTTTAGCTTTTAACTAACCTTCAAAAGACTATGATATATTATTATATTGTGCTATGATCGAAAAAAATTAAGAAATGCGAATTTTGAAAGAAAGACCTAAATTAATTTTGTTCTATGTTACTGACCAGTGGTCACGAGAATTAGGGGGGTGGGGGCAGCAATGTACCTATGCCCCCTTAGTTCCGGCACCTATGGATTATATAATTTTACATTCTTGGTAAAAAGCTTAGGAAGATGTATTTATCTTTGAGTGACAACCAACATGTCTAAAGGCGTGTACAGAAAGAAAGCAGGCTTTCTGATTACCGATTTTCAACTCATGTCAGCATATTGGACGTATATCGGTCCGGTCGTCCAGTTTATGTAGTTGTACACAGAGGACATAGATGAAAGCCTTAAAACCTGCCAGTTGTCACTGGCTATTTCCACCATTAAGATGTCCAGTTCATCCATCATCTGATGAGTTTTTTCTTCTTGACCGTGTTAATCCAAAATTGAAAATAAATAAAACTGGTATACATCCATTATGCTGTGGTTGAAAATATTACGGTGAAAATTATTTATTTAATGACCTGAAGCAAGACAAAGAGTGTTTCAATACACTATATCGTTTTAGATAAAGAAGGCTTTGAGAAACATCCAATTGAAGTGTATGTTGAATCCAATCAAATAGAGGAACAAAGACAACCTACAGAAACACCAGCCAATTAAAGATATTCTCACAACATTTATTTTATTAGTGAAAATTCAAACTAAGCGGTAGAATATGAAAGGTTTGGCGGGGAGACAGTTTATTTTCACAAATTTTAAATTACATTTGGACGAGTTTTATCATGTATATATATTTTCTTATTTACTTTACTTATTTTACAAGGAAGAATAAAAGGGGAGAAGGGTCGTGGATTGTAAATCTTTTCCCTCTCCTTCGAATATCAAGTTAGTAGTCCAGGCTCATTGGGTGCAATGCCGAAATGATTTTTTGTTTGATTAATAACTAATTGTTTAAATAATTTGAGAGATGGAGTGAAATTAATGCTATCTGGGGCAAAAATTATTTTAAATATGACAGAGACCTTGACATCAATGTTCACATTAAGAGGGTTATTGAGGTAAAGTATATATAATTTATAAATATATATTTTAACCCTGTGATTCTAATTAACTTTTTTTTTTTTGCTGTGTCTACAAATTAATGACTCCAAGAAAGTATTAACATATCATATTAAAAATTTTAGATTGAAATTTAGAATATTGCCATAACAATATTTTAGTAGCCTTTAAGTCAAGCCTAAAATATTTTTTTTCCCCACGTAAACATAACCGAAAGAAAAATGTTATCATATTTTTTTAAAACAAATCAATTAAAATAAAATTCAGAATTTATTTATCTTTTTGAGATTATAATTAGCTGGTTTGGCTGCATCAAACTAACAATAGGTAATTCAATATGTACATTTTTTCAATCGGAAATATAAATAAAAAAAGTGTTTTTTAAATTATTAATTATTATTTTGAAAATGAGATGAAACTAATATAAACAATTCCATCTATTTTGATTATTTTGAGATTTGGCACATAAAAATATTCCATATATAACAAGCAATCTTTTCAAATAATAAGTAAATTATTGTGCATTATTTAGCATATGAATAATTATATCTCTTAGAACTTTTATTTATAATAAATTATTATTTTGTTTTAAATTATCTTTTAACATATATTTTTCTATTTTAGAATTTTATAATGGCAGTAAACTATTAAATAAAAAATTAATAGAAATGGAACTTGATTAAAAACAGGAACATTTATTTCTCTCTAACCAGAACCTTAAAATGTTTATTGGAAAAACCAGAATCAATAAATTTTTTAGTGTGACTCCCTGGTTTATAAGTAGTGTGATAATATAATGATTTGTTTCAGAATGTGCTCATTAGATACCTCAAATAATAATAATAATAATTTTATAATAATAAGAGTAAATTTATTGAAGAAAGCCCATTTCAAAATGGAGTAATCCAGTGTTTTGTGAAGTATATTCCCTCTTCTATGGTTGTGTTTGGTAAAGGCAACAATGCCTAAATATTATTCTATTTGTGTTAAAATGTGTGTGTGACTACTTCTACTATATAGAAGGTAGAAGAAAGAAAAGATGTCACTTTTGTGCATTAGATTCTTTCCACATTTTTCCTTTTTTTTTATTTTTGGTCAATTTCCATAATTATAAAATTATTTAGCCATTGGGCCACCTCATTTTTTAAACATCATATAATAATAAATAATATTTATCTTAAACTATTTTATTTCAACATAATGTAGAATTAAACCTTTATGTAGTCACATGTTTGTGGTAAAAAAATTAACTTAACTGTCAAATTTTTAATAATTTCATTTATTCCACCATTTTATCTAAACTGTGCTTCTTTCCCCAACAACTATATAGAACTTAATTTAAACTATATGTATGTAGAGCCATTACTGTGGGAGTGTTGGAAACTATGTGCTTATATATCTGCATGTTTTTTTTTTGTCAGGCTGTCCACTACAGGCGAGGTAATTCTGAAGACAATGACCGATTACTGGGTAGTTGGCAAGCTGTCCAATCTGCGAGAGTTCTATGTAGTCATCCATCAAAAGAATGCCAACCTTATAGAAATAAATGGTTTGTATTTTTAGAACCTGTGTTGCTTACAAAGACATGATTTTAAACTATTTTAAGGTAAAAAAAATGAGGGCATATAGATAAAGTAAAGACATAGAATGGATCACTTACAGCTAACTATTAAAAATATACTTTTTGTGTACTCATAAAATGATCGATATAAATTTAAATGTTTTTTCCAACTTATTTTTAAATAGTTTACTCTCTAACAAACAAAATTTTAAATTTCTTTAAAAATTCTATGCTTTATTGTTAAAAGATCCACGTGGTACATATGTTTTGGCGATTGAATACAAATTTAATCGTCATACTATTGTAGGTAGTTCCCCATATGAATAACTTTTTTTAATTAAATAAAAAATGACATTAGAGGACCCAGGATTAACAAAAGGTCACTAACTCTAGAAATTGTAACTTAGTCAAAAGTAATGGCTGCTGAACACCAGGCTCTTCTAAAAAATTCACTCTTTTATTTTGACTTTTCACTTTTAAATGTGCTTAAATTGAATATATTGAATATTCTCAAAGCAGAATAATTGAAGTTTGAATATATTTTTAATTTCTTTATGCCTTGAAAAATATGATATTGTAATAATAATAATAATTTATTATTATTATTATTATCATCATCATCATTATCATCATCGTGTCTTACTACCCGTTCTGGTTGTACCCACTTACGCTAATGTGTAATGATAGGGTGATTGCGAGATGAAATGGAGGACCTAAAGTTTAACATGGAATTTGAACCACGGTGGAGGCCTGGGATTACTCACATTCACACGTGTTTATATAAATTTACGCACTAAAATCGATTAGAAAATGTTGCTTAATTTTTTTGTAATATTTCATTCTAAACTGATAAATCAATGTACTCTCACAAAACATAAGACAATTCAGATGTTTTCATATGAATATTAATTTATAATGTACATAACAGCTCAGAATTGCCATAATTAAAAAAAATTATAATTGAAGTTGTTGGCAAAGTTTTTTAACTATAAAAGACACATTTTTTTCGAAGCTAAGTCTCTAGCACTCTACACACAAACTAAATATAAAGTTTAAAATCAGGAAATATTTGGCCAAAGTTACTCACGAGTAGTACCACAAAGGGACAAGGTGCTAGAAATTGACGGCCAACGTGGTAAAGTGGCTGTTCCATTAATTTGACTGTGTCCTTTACTCTTGAAAAGTATTAATATTTAGGAATATGCCCTGGAATAATAAACATGGGCTGTTTTAAGATAGTAGTTATATTTATTTCAAAATCTATTCTCTATGTTAAAAACATTTTACAGATAGAACAAGATCAAACAAGACAAAACATATAAGAAATACAAAACGTTATTTTGAATACCTTTTCAGTAAAATATCGTTGTCATTAAAATTTAATACAGGTTAGTAAGAACATTGTGGGCGCTCATGCGAAGTAACAAGTTCTGAAGGTGTTCATCAGTCAATCGGTTTCTTTGCAACGATTTCACTGTCTTCATGATGGGATAAGGTACATTCACACAAGTATGTGCATCCAAACTTAGATTCAATTCTACTGCTCTCTTGCCTAGACTGAGAAAAGGGGTAACTTTGCATATCACATATTTCTAATTGGAAAGTGTCTTGCTGCTCTGAAATGTGGCACTTAATTGGGTTGTTAAATAACATCAGTTGTGGCCGCATGTTATTGACGTCAGAAAAACGCTCATCAAACTGCTCCAAAGCCATGTCCAACATCAGCATACAAAACTTGAAATCAATACCAGGACTTTCCTATGAACTGTTTGCATGAAGGGAAGTGTACGAAGTTTTCATTAGCAAGGATGGATTTAAAAACCTGATATATGTGAGTCAATTTCCTCGACCCTACTATTAACAGTTTGTTTTAATAGTGTAACATTTTTTAATTCTTTAGCCATTTTTTCATCTCCGAATGCACGTGCCATTTCCACACAACATTGTTTTACAAATTCACCATTAGATAACGATTTTTTCGCTTTTGCAATCTCTGCACTTATAACAAAGTCATGTGTGATTTTTTTTTGGGGGGGGGGGGTCGGGGGG
>CABFWB010000598.1:207678-229761 GCA_902151455.1 Timema bartmani | reverse complement strand
ACTGCCGGAGGCTAGAAAAAATTATAAATATTAAACACCTCTAGAAGCTCTCTGAAGTGCTTTTTATGGTAACACAGCCCCTTAATTTGTATTTGTACCTTAATTTTGATATTGTTTGAACCATAAATAAAGCCATATATACTTTGTTTATAAAATTTCAGGGGGGGTTTGAACCCCCAAAACCCCCCCTTGACTACGGCCTTGGTTTGTTGTATATTTGTAATAGGTTCTGAACCACCATTTAGCAGTATAAGAGCTCTAAAACAAATGTCAATTGAAAAAAAGATATTTTATAAGGATTTAAGTCTTGAATCCTCAAATATCCTTAAGGATTCGAGGATGCCATCCCTAAATATAACCATATTTGTGTGGAAGAAAAATAGAAAGCTACCCATAGTACACCTGGTCGAGATTAAAACCAAGCTTCAATTGGCAAACTTGCTACCTACTGCGCTAAGGTGTCTGATGTAAACACTGTTAAAGTGTGAGGCTGGTGCGCCAGTCACAAGAGCCTTGACCCCCCGGCCACCCGCCCCCTCCTTTATTATCTTTGTGTCCCAAACAAACCATTTCTGATAGGAAGGAACATTTTGATTTCAGATGAGGTGAAGAGGCTGTGTGATAGTCAACTGAAAAATATTTTCTTTCATGATTGAAAGGAACGCTCATCTGTCCCAGTTGTTATTTAATTCACCTGCTGTGAATAGTACCCCAACATGTAAGATACCACATGTATTTAAACCATTCCAACCCACGAAAATCATATAAGAAGTTTTATCATCATGTACATAATTTTGAATTATTTAATGATAGATATTTTTGAGAGTAATTAAAATAATGTTGCTCAATATTTGCCTTCTTTTACTCAATAAAACCTTACAACTACTTGTAAATTAAATTGTCTCAAAGATGTTAAAGTAAATTGATTTGTTTCCAATGCAGAAATATCTTACATTTTAGGTTTTCAGGTCAGGCCATTGGCAAACTTTATTTGTAAAACTTATTTCTTTGATTTGTAGTCATGCCTGCTATAAAAATTCAGTCCGTACATAAATTTCTCAAAATGGGAAACAGGACATTATGAAGAGATCAAGAACTCTTGAAAATGTATTCTAAACACACATAAAAGCCATCTAGATAAAAATATACTGGATTGTAGGTTTTTGGTTATTGGAATCCTTTTAAAAAAAGTTTCCTGTCAATTTACTTGTCAAGCTATTTGCCAAGGCCCTGTAAGAATTTCTGGCCAATTCCCCCATCTTATATAACCTTTTAGTAAATGAGTATTTTATACATGCTATGAAATCTGTTCTTTCAAAAATAAATCCACAACTTTTTCAGCAACTATTTTTCAAAATTCGTGGCAGCTTTGTACTGATAATTTTCCAGGAATTGAGTTAATTTTAGTGAAATTTACAAGCAATGGCCTGAAAACAACCAACTCTCAGTGCACCTGATCAGGACTGAACCCTAGGCTTGGAGGTCAAAGTCAAGCAGGGATTTAAATGACCACATTTATCCTATTACATAAGTTTTTAAAAAACTATCACAACAAATGAGCATGAGATAATAAAATTATGTAATTGGAAACTAATTACTACCTTAAAAGGGGTGCTTTTTAAATTTGATTTGGAAGGTTTTTTTTTCCAAGCACCGCACATGTACTAATTATCCTAATGAGTTAGGGATAAAGAAGGGTTGAATTTAGAGAAAGTGTATCCACATTAGTGTGGAGACAGAGTGTAAAAACATTTTAGAAAAACCACTCTCAGTACACCCAAAATGGATTCAAACCCTGATCTCCCTGTCATTGGCATATTGTGAAAGTGACGCCTTAGACCACGCAGCCAATGAAGAAGGTATTTGCAAGTTTAAGACCACCTTTAACATTTCAAATAGTTACTACAGCTAATTTATATGCATTTAAACTGCATGTGGGATATGTTCTAAAACACCAATTTTTGACAGATCAGATGGTTTCAATTAGAGGAAACTTTCTCAATATTGCTGGTTATAAAATAATTTGTTATACTGAATTTTCCAGGATAAAACAGGTAAACTTTGGGAAGTGGTAGGGTATTGAAAAAATAACTCAAAACGTATTTTGGAAATGCTCGTTTTCGCTTCCTTTTCAAGCAAATGGTAAAAATCTAAATACAAATACACTTTTCTGCATAAAAAATGAAATAGCACTAAAAATATGTTGTTTATCAAAAACACCTTAGGTACAAAAGTTGTGCAGCATTATATTATTAAGATGACCCCTTATTTTTTCTGATCTTGAGCTTAGTTTAAGAGGAATCTGGTATGGTAACATTCAATTAGATCTGTGGATCTTATCTAAAAACCACATTATTTATTTAGCTAAAAACATTAAATGAATTTTAACATATTATGTTAAAAAATTGCTTTGAAAGTTGTGCACCATTAAATTTCCTTTGAGTTGACATTTGTCAACTAGTTTCAGAGTTACGATCAAATATCTTTTTATAATAAATAAAATTATAGAATATTAGGAAAATGGTAGAGCACAAATAAAATTAAAACACTAACTCATATTTACACAAATATATTTGGATTTTGTGTTTGCACCAACTCAGTTCATTCCTACCAAATAATAGTTGGTTCAATTTGTTTAGCTAAAAATCATGCCTATTTCATACTTGAATAGTGAATATACTGATATTGTGTTTGTGTATGGGTTTTGCAACAGAAATACTAACACAGTTTGCCCTGAATACACCAAACAATTTCCAAACAGAAGTTTACCGCACAAGTCATTGTTAACTTTAACATTTCAACCAATGAGGGAAACTGGGTCATTTAAATAATATGGCGCCCTGAGCTGCAAAATGAAAGAAAACTAACTACTATATTGCAGAATTTTGACCAAAATCCATAAACAAGTACCAGAATATCTGGTTCAGAGTTAGGAATCCAACCCAGAAATATGGAAGACACTCACAGCCAATGAACATTATCCATACTACCTTAAACGTCCACAGAATTTATTGCTGGAAGATCTGACATGTAGGAGAGCATTTTGTGATGGTAAGATGAAGCCACGTTTACCAGACGTATCTTCAAAGGAATATTCACGATTGGTCAAATGAGAATCTTTGAGCGATTAGTTAACATCATTTCCAGCATGGTTTTCTCTGTAATGGAATAATGGACAACACTTTAGTTGACCTTCATTTTATAACACCTTGCTTGACTGTGGATGGGTTATTCAATTTTTGAAAAATTAGTTTTATGACCTTTTAAAAACATTTCTTTGAATATGTGAGTGAACTCCTGGTTTCAACTAGATGACTCTCCTGCTCACTACATTAGTGTAAACTGATTTACACTGGATCACTGACCAATTCAATACACGATTGTCCTTGTTTACACTTAAATAATTATGTCCCCCAACCCATCAGCTTATTCTCACACTTCATGGCATATTTTTGTAGGGTTTGCTAAAGTAAAAATGTAGGTGAAAATAACTCGAACTAATGATGCCCTTATAAAAGAATATCATGAATTGAACAGTCACAATTAATTCTGCAACGCTGGCTGCAACATGAAAGAACAGTGAGCGCCCATCCACACGTATGAACCATCTTATTTTTATATTAATAGATTAGAGGTGAGGAGGGTATAATTTAGAAAAAATATACCCACTTTTCCATGAAGAAAGAGTTGAAAACCATTGAGTAAAAATTCCTTAGTGGCCTTTATTAAAACTTGAAATTTGACAACAGTTTTAAAATAGTATGTAAAATTAGTAACCGGCAATTAGCGACAATAAAAAGGATTTTTATTGTTTTTCAAAACGATAATTTTACATATTTTAATTTTTTAGCACCGCGTTATACCTACCTGAGAGTTACTACCCGTTCGGGTTATACACCTATATACTAACTATGCTAATATGTTTAGGGATGAGTAAGGTTACATTTAGATGAACTGCACCCTATTTTCGTGGAGTGTGAGTGGAAAACCATTTATGAAAAGCCACCTTCAGTCCACCCGACTGGGATCGAGCCCCAATCTCCCTTTCATCAGCAGTCAAGTCTATTGCGAGAGTAGCGCGCTAGACCTTCAGTCCACCCGACTGCGATCGAGCCCCAATCTCCCTTTCATCAGCAGTCAAGTCTATTGCGAGAGTAGCGCGTTAGACCTTGCGGCCACCCGACTGCGATCGAGCCCCAATCTCCCTTTCATCAGCAGTCAAGTCTATTGCGAGAGTAGCGCGCTAGACCTTGTGGCCACCGAAGTAGAGGCTACCTAACACACTGGCCGTTAAGGGTATTCGGCTACACCGATATTAATTGTTACTTAAATTTCTAACCATATAGATACCATTACAATTTGAGGACCGCCTTTGTGGTCTAGTGGTCAGAGGTTCTGACTACGGACCTAGAGGTCCCGAGTTTGATTCCCGGCGCTTCCACATTTTCTGAGAAGTCTTTTCAGATTATCTAGGTAGCAGTGGGTCTGTAACAGGTTAGACTCAGCCTAGTGTGGATAAATGAGTAGCTACTCGAATAAAGTAGTATAAATAAGGGGATGCTCGAATAAAGTAGTAGTGGTTCCGGTATTAAGAGCCAAGTTTAATGGCTGGAGGCATCATTGTGCTGACCACATGACATCCTCTATCCGCAAGAGTTGGCACTAATTCGCCAAAGAGTATGGTAGCCACTCGGATTTCCTAAGATAACATACAGTTAAGGGAAAATAATAAATGTTTGAGAACCACTGTTCTATAGGCACGTACCTTCAAATGTTTCCCTTGAAATAATCCCTTGACGTTCTTGGACAACGGTGGTTGAGGTTTCTCGGCCCCCAAATCTCCCCTGCAACTTTTATAGTACAGCATCTCTATTAATTTTCTCAGAATACGCCACTGTAATATACTTAGGTGGGGGCAAATTCTTTCCAGGGGGAGAGGGGGCGATGGCCTTATGGCCCTCCAGGTTCCAACACCACTGCCCAAAATAAAATGTAAGCTTGCTGGTTTACTACCTTGCTGGCCAACAAGTTGTGTATAAAGATAAAAGGAGGCTTTTAAATGAAAGACCACAATAATCGCATCATTGGCACAAGCAGATAAGAGCAGCTCTCTTTGAAACATGACCGCACTAGCATTTTAATCTGTTTGTTTTTCGTATGTGTGTTTGAAAGTATCCATTTCATTGTCAGGCAAGTTTGACCACAAACAAAAGCCACATGCAAATCAACTTGAATATTCCTTAGCTATGACCTATAATTATTTGTGGATAAACAGCATGAATTATAGGAAGGAATTTTTTTTTGACAACTATACAAGCTACTAAATGAGCTTTTATTTGTTCAAACAAATAGTAATATTATTAACAACTATCACTTTTCAAAAATAATATCAATACCTATGTTATAACACTAGTAATACAGTAAAATGTTAAAATTAATGACACACAAAACAAATGTTAGTATTTTCTAAAAGTTCGTTTCTGCTAAAATTATACTATATTTGTTCGAGTGTTCTTTATGTTGGATGCGATTAGTTAATATTAATGGATTATATGGATATGTTATATGGATAAATACAGATTGCTTAGTACTTGGAAAGAATATTCAAATAACACAAAAATGTGTTTATTTAGGAAAATAATATATGTTCATTTCAGAGTGAATGTTTATTACTCAGAAGAGTACAAATGGTTCACAAACAAAATAATAAAATGTTAAAAATTACTCAAAATCCTCTAGTACTAGTACACCTTGAAAAACTTAGAAATGTCTACAAATATAACTTAACAAATCCTACAAATTTACATTTTATGTGAAACTGAGAAAAAATTTAGGGCATCCACTTTTCAAACATTATCTGGGGGGAGAGGGGAGATAGAAAAGTTCCTAAAAAACCTTTTTGATACCCACCTACCCCTAACACAAATAAAGTTCCGCCGCCACTTTATAAAATAATTTTCTTACTCTCAGAAGTCCTAACATCATGTCAGAAGCCTACCCTCATTTGCATGGAGGGAGAGTGTAGATCATTTATGAAAAACTACCCTCAGTACACCCGACCAGGATTCTATCATCGGAAGTCTATTCACAAGTTGTGATTAATACACGTCTGGTCAGAGGGGAAAGAGGGGTTTGGCAATCAGACAGTATCCAGTAAAGTACACCAAATGTAGGCCAATATCCACATCGAAATAACTTCTGGTCTCTTAAAAACCTTTAGCAATGCTCATATTTAAATAAGAAATTTAAAATAACTTTGTTGAGTATTTTATTTGCCATTATTAGTTGTATTTCACAGTTTGTAACAACCATAAACTCATACCGTTTGTCACACGGTATAATAAGGCTTTAGAGTAGCTTGAATATGAGTAAGCATTCCGACTGAGTGGATGGGGCTGATAGTTACCACCCTTGTGGTTTTTACATCTTCCTTTTACACTAATGCGGGATTATTTCATTTTAACTTAGCTCCTTATTCCAACCCATTAATAAACCTGGTGCAAACGCAACATCAACAAAATGTTCTTAGCTTCGGTGGTTGATGGTCTAAGCCATTACTCTCACAATAGACTGGACTGTCAATGACGAGGATATCGGGGTTCAAATCCGGTCGGTGATTTTTCATTAATGGTTTACATTCTCCCTACATGCAAATGAGAGTACACATCTTATAATAACATTTTTTCTGTAATCCATTAGTGTTATTAGATTTTTTTTTAGCACCGTGTCTTACCACCTGTTCGGGTTATATGCTTATTTACTAATTACCTTAATGTGTTAGGGATGAGGAAGATTAAATTTATAGGTAGTGCACAAGAATTTGCATGGTGGTAAAGTGGAAAACCTTTTAAGAAAAATCACTCTCACTGCATTTGACCGGGATCGAACCCTGATCTCCCTGTCCTAGGCAGCCAGTCAATTGCGAGGGTAGTGCATAAGAGCATGCGGCCATCGAAGCAGGTTTTAATTAGTTCATATGTGTATTAACTGAATGGGTACAAATACACGATGACAAAAATTACGGCTCAATAAAAAATGTTACAATCTTTCACTAACTAGTTATGCTTTTAAACTTTTATGAATGATTCTATATTGTTGAAAGTTATAAAATAGTGCGTTTGGTAAGAAGGTGTGTTGAAAGTAAGGGTGGATAGAGCCTACATAAGCTACCAGCTTAGTTTCTGGCAGTTGCTCTTTTACATAAGATGGTATTTCATCTTGATAGTTCTTAAAGTATGATTTTACAATTTATAATAAAATGTTTGTCTCCTTTCCTCAGATCCAATAACTCGTTTCATTCAGAGAAACGTTCTATATTTTCAGATACCATATTGTATGTATCAAAACATATTATTTATTCGAAATGTTAACAAAACTAGTGTTAAAAAATATATTTTGAAGAGTGCAACGTGTAAGTAAATTATTAAAATTAAAAACATGATGGTTAAGTTTATACACGTATAAATGAACCTCACCCTTTTTGGGCTAATTAAATCCAGGGGGTTGGGAGGGCAGTAATTTCTAGGAGGGTCCAGACCATCCTAATACATAACTTTCTACGCCCAGGTTTATCACTTTGTTAGTTTTGAAATAACTTGTCTGTCACTTGAGTCACTCTTAACTAGATTCATCTCGATGTTTGTTGAGCCGCTTGGCTGTCTATCACTTTGTCCTCTTATATGGGAGCTTGTCTATCAAATGGTCCAGCTTGTGTCGTTCACTTGGTCCATGTCGTTTCTGCCTGTCTAGCAGTTGGTCCAAGTCATGTCGGCCACTTGACCCACCCACCCTTCCAAATAATTTTTTATAACTTGTCGAGCAGTTTGTTGTCTAGCAATTTGTATGGTGCTGATGACTGCAATCAGATGACTGTTCTGTTCACTATGACAGCAAACTCCTTATTTCAACTGGATGACTGTTCTGCTCACTATGACAGCGAACTCCTTATTCCAACTGGATGACTGTTCTGCTCACTATGACAACGAACACCTTATTCCAACTGGATGACTGTTCTGCTCACTATGACAGCGAACTCCTTATTCCAACTGGATGACTGTTCTGCTCACTATGACAGCGAACTCCTTATTCCAACTGGATGACTGTTCTGTTCACTATGACAGCGAACTCGTTATTCCAACTGGATGACTGCAATCAGATGACTGTTCTGTTCACTATGACAGCGAACTCGTTATTTCAACTGGATGACTGCCCAGCTATCACAAAGCGAACTCCTTATTTCAACTGGATGACTGTCCTGCTCACTACAGCAGAGTAAACTCTTAGTTTCAACTGGATGGTGGTCCTGCTTAATAAGGGAGAGTGAACTGATTTACAATGGAGGACTGTCTTGCCCACTATGGCAGAGGTCTTAATATTGATTTTCCTGAAAGATGGATTGGTTGTGCTGGACCTGTGACTTGGCCTCAGCCTTCACCTGAATTAATGCCATTAATAGTATTTATTATGGGGTGCTCTCAAGCAAAAAGTGTATGAAGTGCCTGTTAATTATCTTCACTCATTTCTACAAAGGCTTGCACGAGTGCGCGAATAAACAGACGTGTAATGGTGATCAGCCATTATTTCTATGTGCAATGCTTGTCTCCGGCTGGAGGCTATCATTTTAAAAAACAAACTGATTCATCAAAAGACATGTTAATTTAGCATTAACTTTCTCGGAGCGCTAGATTTGTTTCAAAGCTTTTGATTGGCTTAATTTTACCATATAGAATATAAGCAAGTCATTACAACGTCTATGGAAGTGTTATGAAAACAAATCAATCAAAGCAAATCCAATTTATAAAGACTGTTTAAGGTTATCTGCTATCTTTTATCATATTTATTTGTCTGCTAAAAGTTTGTTGAAAATAATAAACATGAAATTTAAATTTAAGCGAAGAAGAGGAAATTTTGCTAATTGAATTAATAGAAAAATACAAACAAACGATTTAAAATAAACAATTCTAATTGGTTTACAACGTCTATGGAAGTGTTATGAAAACAAATCGATCAAAGCAAATCCAATTTATTAAGACTGTTTAAGGTTATCTGCTCTCTTTTATCATATTTATTTGTTTGCTAAAACGTTTGTTGAAAATAATGAACACGAAATTTAAGTTTTAGCAAAGAAGAGGAAATTTGGCTAATTGAATTAATAGAAAAATACAAACAAACGATTTAAAATAAACAATTCTATTTGGTGTCCATTCAATTCAATAATTTCCCAAACTTTATTTTTGTACAAACTTAAACGTAAAATGATTCTTCCTAGTTAAAAATGTTAGGAAATTCTTTCGTTCCAATTACTGTATCTCTTCTGTCTTTAAAGTCTTGGGTTCCTTAGAACTTGAAACTCATTTTCAAAGTCATCATAATCAAACAATAAATCACCCATTTCATAATAAAAATAAATGTAACCTAACTTTAATAGTAACAGTTGCCTTGAAAACAATATGGCGGAGTGTTTAGCGTTGTTAATGTAGACGTTATGTTTGCTAACCGGAAGGTAGACCTCGTGTTAACTTTAAGAGCACTTTTAAGTGGACATTAGTGCCAACCAAACATTGTAAAATCAAAAGTAGTGGTTGTTATCACTTAACCTTATGTTAAGCCCTAACAAATAAAATAACGTGACATTGTAAGATTGGGCCTAAGTCTGTGAATTTTTAAAATTTTGCCAGGAAAACCTGTAAAAGTGAGGTAATTTTATGGTAAATGTTTTGTAGCCACCCTGGTTGTATAGCTCTAAAATTAAAAATACTATTTAAATTGGGAGGGGGGAGTGTTGAGAGCATAATATTGTGATGTAACATTAGAGGGGGGGTTCACAAAACTGTGACAAGTAAGGGAGGGGGTTGAAAAAAAAAGTCATGATGTAATTTGTGGACAGCCTCATACCATTTTAAGCTATTTATAAACTTGCTTTCAAAATAAGAAGTTTGGTGCAAAATGTGTTTTATCCCATTGTTGTTAATATCTCAAATTTGTAGAACAAATACAATCTCTTAAACATTTATTCACCACAAGGCAATGACATATTCACCATATGTGGCAAGTGATGGTTGTATTAAAGATTGCAACTTAGACCATTACTTCATTTGATTATAACAAAGAACATAATTAAATGACTAATTATCACAAACTCATGGAGATACATATTTACTTATCGATGATTGAAAATATAGTTTCAGTTTGAAATTGTTATTCACACTGTTCTGCATACTTCTAAACAAAATGGAAATTATTAAAAAAATAATAAATTTTAATCACTGCTTCATTGACATAGAGTTTCTTTTAAAATGTGTTCACACCTAAACAAAACTAAATTGCCTTTTTGTCAAACTCTATCATTTGTTTGGTTACTATTTTGTTGGTTAAAATCTATACTAAAAATGTGACCATATTTTAACTTATTTTTATTATTGAAATAAATTATAACAGAATATAGAATAATATTTACCAAGGAACTTGTAATTAAAAGATTTAAATTTTTTTGTCAACTTGCATTTTCGCTATAAATTTACAATTTAAGGTGTAGTGTGCATCTATAACATTACACTTTTGTTCTCCTCATAAAAATAATATTTCTCTATTCTTTATTCCACAGGTGACGAAGAGGGCAACTGTTATTATTGTGGAACAACTTCAGAATCAAAGTGGCACGCAAAATGCCATGAACTATACCTCGTCAGAAATGCTCCTGCATTTTCATGCAACTTTTGCAAAAAGAAATTTAAATTTAAACGTAGCTTAACAAATCATAAAAAAACCCACACTGGGGATGGTGTAGTTTGCAATGGTTGCGGGAAACTTCTTTTTGGACAACCAATGATTATGAGGCACAGTCAAGAACACAGTAATACCAAATTACACAAATGTTCAACTTGTTTTAAAAGCTTTACCACTATTTATTACTTACAGCAGCACATGGATATTCATACTGGGCAGACAACAAAGTATTTGTGTCACATGTGTGGAGTTCTTTGTTTAAAAACTTCCTATGCCAAACATATCAAAATGCATTCAAATCTAAAAATGTGCATTTGTGATAAATGTGGTAGATCTTTCTTGCATGGTGGTGCCCTTAGAAAACATTTGCTCACACATATTGCAGACATTAATTATATCTGTGCAGTGTGCAACAAGGGGACTAAATGTAGAACATCAATAAAATACCATATAAAATCTAAACACCCAGAAACTATGGGTGTACCAGTAACATTGCGAGTGCCTCAAAAGTTCTCTTGTGTCATATGCAGTAAAAAGCTTACTAATAAATACTCTTTAAATGACCACATGGAAATACACAAAGGGGAAAAAAATTATCTATGCACAATCTGCCTTCAGAAATTTAATACTAAATCATCATTATCTCAACACAGGCTACTCCACAAAGGGGATAAAAAATATCATTGCACAATCTGCAATAAGAGATTCTTTGAAAAATATCAACTAAAAAAGCATACAATCTTTCACACAAGAGAAAGAAACTACATATGTGATTTATGCAATAAGACATTCATGTATCCTTCTGATTTGTCCAAACATAGGTTGATTAAACATGGAAATAAGTAAACAGCAAGGAAAATATACACTTTCCATTAGTAATCTCCTATTTTCTATGGATTTGCACTTTTTCGCTAGAAGCTTTTGTGACATTTTTAACTGTTTTGAACACCTGCTTCCACCTTCTAATAGTCTGTTCTTTTGAGTAATTTGTGGTCAATAGATATAGTAAATTTATGGGTGACAAAGCTTGTGTACTAACATTAAGAGAGCAGGCGTAGTTTTATGACTTAGGTGCGGAGCATTATTGAAAGAGATTTGCAACCAGGACAAATTACTGTCCATTTTTGATGATTGGAATGGTGATACGCTATCAATGCTGACTTGAGATTTCTGTGCATTCTTTCAGCATGTGATGCTGCAGGATAGTAAGGAATTGTTGTCACATGTCATATACCTTTTTCAAAACACAGATTCCTAAAAGCAACTGATGGGAATTGACTTCTATTATCCATGACTATTGCACATAGTAGACCAAAGTTTTTGAAAATTTCGCGTTCTAATGCTATAATGGTGGTTGCGGCCATGGCTGCTCTAAGGGGTAAAAACCATACAAATTTTTTTAAACTATCCACTTCTGTTAGGATATACTGAAATCCATTTGCGGATCTAGAGAGTGGACCAAAATAATCTATAAATAATCACTCCATTAGAAAACTAGCTACTTTTGAGGATAACATAATGCAGTTGTACTTTTGACCTGGTTTGGATCTTAAGGAATTTTTACAGGATCTAACCCAGTTACTTAAGTCTCTATCCATAATAGTCCAATAAAACTTATTTGAACATTTATGATCGTCTTGGCCCCACCCAAGTGTGTGCCAACCATAGAGTTGTGATAGTACTCAATCAAGACTATGAAATGCTGTTGGAACACATTTTCCATGTTGATTAAATGGATGGTTTTGTAAACAGCACAACATTATCTATTTTATAATTAGGAACTATTTGATTACTATTCAGGCATGAATAAATGTCAACCAACACCGGATCCTGCGCCGAATGCAGGGAGGTAAATAACTTGGAAATTTTAGTTAAGAGGCTTGCTTTTGAACGCTCTACGTTTAAATGCTGATTAGGGGGGATAGACAAGATCTCCTCTTTATTTTTTCAAACATACATGAAAGTGCGTCAGCCACTAAGTTATCTTTACCTTTTATGTGAACCACACTAAATTGAAACGCCTGTAGCTGTGTTATCCACTTAGCTTATTGCCCATTTGATGCGGGTGTTTAAGCAACCAAGACACAGAGTTTTCTGTACGTAACTCAAACAGGTTCGACTCTCGATACTGGCGGAATTTTCTCTTGTAAATGTTATGGTGAGGGCTTCCAACTCATACGTTGGGTAGTTTAGCTCGTGTGGATGAAAGGTCCTACTTGCGTAAGCTATTGGAAAAATTTGCTCAACTGTATTCTGGGCAAGTCCTAGTCCTGATAATGACGCATCTGTTTGTAATATGATTTTTTTTTTCTAATCAGAAATTTTCAAAATCTGTTAAGGCAGCTTTTGCTTCTTCAAACCATCAAAATGTAACCCTACGCTTGTGCGGTTTATACAAGGGAGCAGTTAAACTAGCCAAATTAGGTAAGAATCTGCCGAAAAATGCTGCCATCCCTAAACATCTGGATAGTTTTTTTTTTGGTACTAAGAATGGGGAATTCTTTGATAGGCCTGGTTTTCTCAGGGTTTATTGAGACTCTTCTATATGAAATAGTGTGACCAAAATATTCTATTTAGTCTACTGCTATCTGTATTTTGGATGGATTGATAGATTAGCCCTCTGAAATATAGCGAATACTTCCCATAAATTTAACAGATGCTCTTCGTAACTATTAAAATAAACCAACAAGTCATCCAAGTAATTAAAAATAAACTTAAATTGAATATCCCCGAATATTATGTTTAGTAATCTTGATAACACTTGAGACCCTACACTTATACTGTATGAAAGATATTTATACTCATACAGTCAGTTTGTGTGATAAACACAGTATACAGCTTAGAATCCTCAATTAGGCTCGGTTGGTGATAAGCCTGATTTAGGTCTAGCAGGGAATACACCCTTGCCTCTCCTAAATATTGGAATGCCATTTTTACTGTAGGTAACAGAGTGGCCTCAAATACTAAACTTTTATTCAACTTTTTGTAATCTACTACTAACTTATGGGTGTTCCTGGGCCTAGCTACTAGGAAAGCTGGTGAAGCAAACGGACTTTTAGATGGCTCAATTATACCATTCTCTAAAAAGCAATTCATTATGTTTTCTAAGAATAGCCAACTTAGGTGGTGCGAAATGATAAGGGCGGGACCTCACTGGCTTCGTGTCACTCAATTGAATATCATAAGTGAATATGTTTGTACACCCCAATTTTTGTGACTATGTCCTGGAACTCCTGGAGTATTAGTGAAAATGGTTGTAATGTTTGTTTTCGATTTTAAACCAGCAATGACACACATTGTATTGAAAGTTATCTAATTGCTCCTGTTATATATAAACTAGTAGGAAAAGATTGACCTTGGATGATTTTATAATATCCCTAAAATAACATCCATGCTTAGACGTGGTGCTACTAAAAACCATGTTGGCCATGAAAATTTCCTAATTTTTATAGAAAAATTAAGTTTTAATCTTACTGTCAAAACTCTTTTGTCTGCCATTTCACACCTTATGTCACACTTCTACCTTTTTTATCAGCTTAGCTTCACAAAGTGTTCTAGACAAACATTTGGAAATTAAGTTATGAAATGATCCTGTATCGACTTAGGCGAGGGGATCAAACTCCTAGTAAAGTTGCGTACCACATGTATTAACGCAGTCTGCTCTCATGTCTTTCCCGTGACCAATGGCGGATCTAGTTGTTTTAACACACAGTGCTAGTTTTTTTTTTCTCCATTAAATTGTTTCTCTGTGTCCTCTGGACAGAAATGAATTAAATGACCAAAGGAGTAACATCTATATTACCTCCGTTGGTAATTTTTTTGGATCTTGTGACGTATCATTGTATCTTAACTGTTCAGGGGTTCCTTGCTTCACACATTTTCACCTCTTTTGAAATAGTGCTCCTAAGTGCACACTTTTTCATGGGCACCCTTTTGGCTTGAACTCGATTGAGATGGTTTAACCCTCATTGGTTAATTAGACTAAAGATTACTATACCTATATTCCCCTGATATGTACTGACTTCATAGTGCGCTCATAATGGGCTGCTTTATGTTTTAAGTCGTTTATTGATTGAATGGTTTCCTGGGGAATATGAAGTTTAATATCTGGTCGGAGGTTTTTGAATGTAGTATCTACCTTTTCCCGTGTAGAATATCCCCCATGTCTCTTAATTAGGGTTTGTAATGCAATAAAGTACTTAGTAACGCTTTCATGAATCTTTTGCTTCCAACCACTTATTTCATCGACCAGGGGCTAGTAGGGTTGTGCCGAAGTAATATGGCAAAGTCGCTCAACGTACCAACCAACCTACGCCTACCCAAATCGTTTATATTTTTTTACTAGTTATTTAATACAACTATTAAACCAAATTTAAGTTGATCTTGTAAAGTGGATATGTCACAACATGTTTCTAAATCGAATACATTAAATAACTACTGTTTATCGAATATTTAATATTTTAATATAAATCAGACAATAAGGAAATAGGTTTAGAAGTGAACGCTGAATAGACTAAGTATATGGTAACACTGAGAACACCGATTGAGGACAATAACTTAGAGATTACAGCAAACAACATATCCTTTGATAGGGTAAATGAGTTGCAAATATTTAGCAACAATTTTAATTAGCGATAACAATAATAGATTGGAAATTAGGAAAAGAATAGTCAGGAAATGCTTATTTTATTTTATTTAGCACCATGTCTTACTACCCATTTGGCCTATATGTCTAAGTACTGATTACACTAATGGTTTAGGAATTGGGAAATTTGGATTTAGAGGAAGTGAACCCGCATTTGTGTGGAGGGAGAGTGGTAAATCATTTAAGACAAATCACCTCCAGTTCACCTGACTGAGATTTGAATATTGATCTCCTTGTCCTCGGCAGTCTAGCTCAACACGAAACCAGCGCATTAGCCAACTACGCCACCGAAACAGGGCTTGTTATTACTCGGTCAGTAAGTTGTTGCTGTCTTGCCTGCTGTCAAGAAATCTAAAACTCAGAATATACAAAGCCATAATTTTACAGGTTGCTCTCTATGGTTGCGAAACATGGCCTCTTACAGTAAATGATGAAAATAAATATAGGGTGTTTGAAAACAAGGTGCTTAGGAGGATATTTGGTCCAAAAATGGATGAAGATAGTGGGGAGTGGAGGAGGCTACATAATGATGAGTTGCATGCCATGTATTGATCATCAGACATTGTTAGGGTACTAAAATCTCTCAGATAACGGTGAGCAGGTCATGCAGTGCAAATGGAAGTATCTTGAACCACGTTCAAGGTATTGACTGGCAGACCCAATGGGAAAAGACCACTGGGAAGACCTAGACACAGGTGGGAGGATAACATTTGGATAGACCTGAGAAAGATAGGGTGTAATGAGATAGACTGGATAGAATTACCTCAAGATATGGATGGGTGGTGTACTTTTGTGAGTGCGGTAATGAACTTTCGAGCTCCAAATGCCATGGTGTAAGTAAGTAAGTAAATCAGATACATCAAAATAAATACAAGGGCTATAAATGTATTTTGCAAAATTTAAGCTATGAAGACATTATTTTGAAATTTTAAAACAAAATTATTGAATCATTGAAACATAAAACAAGTTATTAAAATTACTACTCACATAAATGGTTTTAATTTAAACAAAGGTTTTGTATAATTTTTATTCAAATCGCTCAGTGTACCCTTGAAAATTGCTCCATGTGCCGTAGGTTGCCGACCCCTTCTTTAAACTATCAAGATAATTTATGTGAGAAGTCTCTCCTAAAATTGGGGAATAAATAACTCCAGCCTGGTCCGTGCTTGGCGTTGTTCCTCAACCAGTTTCGGCGATTCTTGCAAAATAGTTCAGGAACAACCCACTGTACAACAGTGTGTAAGTGGTTTTTTGTTCACCTAAATACTTTAAAAATTCAATGGGGTTCGAACTTTCGTCAAATTAAGAATTCAATTTTTGGACAATATTAATGACCCAGGATCATCCTGTAGTGTAGCCAAAGTTTGAAACTCCCCTCGATTATGGAATCCATTCCTGTCAGGGGGTGGGCAAAGACACCCTTATGCATTTAGCCTCATTGGGGTTCAACAGGAAATTTCCTCAGAGTTTTTGTTATGTCAGCACCCTTAATGGGTTTTGGCATTTTTTAAATCTCGTCCAAACAATTGCAATGAACAAGATAAGATGTAATATACCACAAGCCTTCACCATCAGAATCACTAGGTTTAATATAATTATATTACAAACATATTTGAATTTGAATGTTAAAGAACTCATTTTACAAATTACAATCTGAGAATAATTTTTCAATACAAGCATAACTACTATTACAAATCTTCACTGAAATATATTAATTATTAGACTAATCTTTGTCCTTTTTTTCGACTTCATGATGGTCTTGCTATCAAAAGCTCTTGATCTAGAGGTTTGCCACACCCCCTGTTACCACCTGGCTCTGCATGTGGAGTGGCACGTTCTGGAATGGTGAGTGTTCCACACCCTTTATGACCTGGGATTGTATATAGAAGGGTATGTTTTGGAATGGCGAGTGTGCCACTCCCTATGTGACCTCCTGGGACTGTATATAGAAGGGTATGTTTTGGAAGGGTGAGTGTGCCACGCCCTATGTGACCTCCTGGGACTGTATATAGAAGGGTATGTTTTGGAAAGTTGAGTGTGCCACACCCTATGTGACCTCCTGGGACTGTATGTAGAAGGGTATGTTTTGGAAAGTTGAGTGTGCCACACCCTATGTGACCTCCTGGGACTGTATATAGAAGGGTATGTTTTGGAAAGTTGAGTGTGCCACACCCTATGTGACCTACTGGGACTGTATATAGAAGGGTATGTTTTGGAAAGGTGAGTGTGCCACTCCCTATGTGACCTCCTGGGACTGTATGTAGAAGGGTATGTTTTGGAAAGTTGAGTGTGCCACACCCTATGTGACCTCCTGGGACTGTATGTAGAAGGGTATGTTTTGGAAAGGTGAGTGTGCCACACCCTATGTGACCTCCTGGGACTGTATGTAGAAGGGTATGTTTTGGAAAGGTGAGTGTGCCACACCCTATGTGACCTCCTGGGACTGTATGTAGAAGGGTATGTTTTGGAAAGTTGAGTGTGCCACACCCTATGTGACCTCCTGGGACTGTATATAGAAGGGTATGTTTTGGAAAGGTGAGTGTGCCACACCCTATGTGACCTCCTGGGACTGTATGTAGAAGGGTATGTTTTGGAAAGTTGAGTGTGCCACACCCTATGTGACCTCCTGGGACTGTATGTAGAAGGGTATGTTTTGGAAAGGTGAGTGTGCCACACCCTATGTGACCTCCTGGGACTGTATGTAGAAGGGTATGTTTTGGAAAGGTGAGTGTGCCACACCCTATGTGACCTCCTGGGACTGTATGTAGAAGGGTATGTTTTGGAAAGTTGAGTGTGCCACACCCTATGTGACCTCCTGGGACTGTATGTAGAAGGGTATGTTTTGGAATTGTGAGTGTGCTACACCCTATGTGACCTACTGGGACTGTATGTAGAAGGGTATGTTTTGGAATGACGAGTGTGCTACACCCTATGTGACCTCCTGGGATTGTATGTAAAAGGGTATGCTTTGGAAAGGTGAGAGTGTCACACCCTATGTGACCTGTTGGTTCTGAGCGAAGAAGGGCAAGTTCTGGAATTATGTATCCAGGACTCTTACGCTGCTGCTTCAGGATGTGTTGTGGCCGCCACGTGGATCTTAATTCTCCTGCTACCATATAACACCTCGGTTGGTCTTCTTGTGTAATACCCAACGTTAATCGAGCGTACTTTATGACAACCTGTATTCTTGCTACGCCCACTTGGTCAAACGTGTTGGACTGTAGTAAAAAAGTACATAATAATATTAGGAAGACGTATCAGCCACAAATGAACACTTCACCTTCTTGATAAGCATTAGCTATATAATTATTCACTTGTTCCATGGATACAGATAGAAGGTGGTCAGAAGTAAATTTCAACCAACTTATTACTGCTTGACCACTCATGCCAGTGCTGGCCCGTACCTCTTTCGGTCGTTTTTTTATCCACGAGTGATCGACCTACGACCAGGCAATGGTGCAATTCACTTACTTCTAATTCTGCGAAACTTGGCAGCGGTCTTTCTGACCTTCCCCGGAAAATAGGTGGGAAGGGGGAATGTTCACATTCATTCTTATATCTCACAGCATTAATATTCAGGGGTGATAATTAATTAGAAACCTGCTTCAGTGTTGGCATGCTTTAAGGCAGGGGTCCACAACCCTATGCCCGCGAGCGCCATGGTGCCCGCTGAGCCTTTTGCGTCTGCCAGCCACTTTTTGACCACAGCTGAAAAGTTCTTGACTAATAATTTTAATCTGTCACTTTTCTGACAAAAATCAAGTTTGTGCTTATCTCCAGGTATGCTGTTCTCAAGATGTTGGTAATTGAAAGCCCCCCTCTTTCCAATCCCTCCCTCTAATTCCTCATTCTTTGCCGGCTCATTTTCAAAATGTACTTTATTACTTGGAACTACCATTCTACTCACTAATACCATGCTAATACTTCTCTTTCCTTTGTAAATATCTTGACAGGGGTCTACCCAGCTTTGTTGCCTGAATAAACACAGAATAATTATATATTTTAAAAATGTACCTAAGCACCAAAATGGTGGTGAGTAGTTAAATATTTCCTTGTGTATTTATTTTGGTCTTATTAAAATTGTAAATAAAGCAGTTTTTTTAATTTATTTATTGACATTGACTTTTGGTTTGGTAAAAATTGTTTCAATTGCCTAAACTGGTTTTGGACTAACTTTGCGTGTGTACCATTTGCGTTATTTTATATGCGAATTTAAAAAATATTTTTTTAAAATTTTAAATTCACAATTTTTTAAATAATATATATTTTTGTGTGTTATTTGCATTATGAATTATGTTCAGTTATAAATTTAGTTGAAAAAGTGATTGGTGCCCGCTGCACTACCGTTAGTTTTGAATGTGCTCTAAGGTCCAAAAAGGTTGAAGACCTCTGCTCTAAGGCGTCACTCTCGTAATAGAATAGACTGCCAATGACAAGGAGATTGGTGTTCAAATCTTGGTCGGGTGTACTGAGAGTGGCTTCTTGTAATTGGTTCTCTACTTTTCCTCCTTGCAAATGCAGTTGCACTTTCTCTAAATTCAACCTTCTTAATCCCTAACTCATTTGTGTAATTAGTATATAAGGTAACCTAAATAGGTAGTAAGATGTGGTGCTAATAAAAACATATAGGAGAACCACATAATCGCCCCATTTCCTCAGTTACCATCTAACACAAAAAATAAAACCAAGGAGTCAAAAGACACACATTCACTGATTGGCTGACACTCGCAAATTCCCTCTAATTTTCCCTTATTCTGAGTGATTCTAAAACTCCTCTTATGGGATTCTTTTAAAAATGAAACAAAACAAAGTATTCCCATAGCTTCAGGGTTACAATTAATAGCAATACATTTGAACAAAACTAGATTCTAACAATGGCTTTATAAGAAAGAAAATTATTAAATTAAAAAGTTAGTAGCCTAAAAATAACATCAATGAATTAAAATTTGTTATATATGTTGCTTACAACTTTGATCATGTTTTGGTCTACTCAAAATTAGCATAGAAACCCCACAAATTATTATAAAGCAATTTAGTTATGATAATTATAGACTAAGCTAGGCCTAACTTGATAAACCAAAATACAATTGAAATAGGCTAATGATGTTTTATACTACCTATGAATAACTGATAAACTTGGAGGTGGAGATTTATAAAATTGAAGTATTAACTGGTCAAATAAACTTGGATATTAGAAATGAGGGCATTTACAAGCCTCTTACGTAAGAAAATGAATTTAGGTGTTAAAGAAAACATTAAATTTATAAAATACATAGTGGTCAAAAGTTAGGAGGCATAGGCCTAAACCCTGAAAAACTTATAACCAGCCCTCTTTGCTTTAAAAAAAGTGGGGAAAGTTTCCCAAAATTTCATTGTTGAAAGCCACCTAACTCAATTTTCCTCCAAAATGATGTGTGACATAAAAACAAAAGGTAACAGACCACATAGTCTTTACAAGCATGTTACAAAATGTTCATACTCCTAGCCAATAAAAATCATATTAGTCCACTGACTCCATAAAGTCTCAATGCCAAACTTGCTATATATGAGCACACCCAAATTATCTCTTAAACCTACAAAAAAAATCCCTTAAAAAGACAAATATTGCTATATGAGCACACCCACGTCCTCTCTTAAATATACAGAAAACTTATCTTAAAAAGCCTAAAGCCAAATACCACTCACTATATGAGCACTCCAACTTAAAAGCCGCACACACCTTTATAAAACTAAGTGGCCAAACTTGTTATATGAGCATGCAGACATTCCCTGCATCGATTCCTATAAAAAGTGGAAAACATAATATATAAGTAGGCCCTATACTGTTTTAAACAGAGAAATGATATAGTAATATAAGGGGTCTTGGATCACCTAAGGGGCCAGATTTTCCAAATATTTAAACGACCTTACTTATGTTAGTTTCTTTCCTTCAAAAGATATAATAATATTGCCTTTTTCATTTCCAACTCTCATCACTTTCGTCTTACTGATATTTATCTTCATTCCAAATTCCTTCCCCACTCTTATTACCACCTATCATGTCGCGCAATTCTTCTTCGGACTCTGCCAACACTGCTTGATTGGCTGCATACTTAATGGTTTTTAGTCATTCTCTGCCTACTACAATGCCTTATGCCCTTTCTAAAGGCTTCTCCATCTTTTTTTTTGGGTCAAATATATTGAAATGCGTTGGTGACATACAAGTTCCCTGTCGCACCCCTCTTTCAAAGTTAAGCCGGCCAAACGGCCTGACTAAACGTTCGGGACTACCTCCCAACTGAGTAAGGAAGAACGTTGCCTGGGGGCCGCTAACATAGAGGCACCTATAATGATTTTTAGTGAATAGATCTGAAGGAGGCAGATCCGTCTTTGCTATGAGAGAAGTAGCTCCATCTCAAACCAGCCCTAAGGGCCCTTTTATGCATGAATTTTGTATCATGCAACATTCATTGGCAAAATGGGCGTTCTTTTGTAAATCACCGGGAACACGTGAGTCATTTTATGTTTTGTTGTCTATTTAAGTGACTGTTGCGTTCTGAAAGACATGAAAGTTCATTTATGCAAACACACCTGTTTGTCTATTGGCTGCTGTCTAGACATCGCCGATGTCAACTTTCACTAGTAAGAGAGCTCCATAGAAGAATAAATTAGTCCAGTTGCGAGGTTTCCATCCAAATGGAATTATTGTGTAAGTTGAAATGATATTTAATTTA
>CABFWB010000598.1:167636-207482 GCA_902151455.1 Timema bartmani | reverse complement strand
ATTTTTTACAAAAAAAAAAAAAAAGATGATTTAGATATTGAACGTCTTACAGATAAGGTTAAGAGGGGGGCTGGGAGGGTAACAATTTGGGATTCATCATTGAAGGAATACAAAAACAGAAATCTAAAGAAAAATACTGCAAGAAAGCACTACAAAATTTATTTTCCTAACTTTAATGCATATTGAAATGTACACTGCTCAAAAGACACTGGTAGAACTGATACTACATCTGCAAGTATGGGATGATGTGTCGACTCAGCGAGCTGTGCAAGGAAATCATATGTTGTACTGTTGTGCCACAGGTTTTATTCAATATTATTAAATATAATGGTACGTCAAGTGGACAAAAGCCACTCTATCTGCTTCCAATGTAAATAAACTCCTTCACAGGCAAAGCTTGACAGATGTACACCCGTGAAAGATTCCGATAGCTTCCTTTAATGTTTTTGACGACTTGTTCGTCTGTTAACATACAGCTGCTTGGTTATTATTTGTGTCCTCCCGTCTTCAAAATAATTTCTCTATAAGCTCAAGCTCTTTTTTCTTTACTAATATAAACTTAATTCAAATGGGATTATTCTTGTATAGGAGCCTCCTTCACTTAGCTCTTCTTTCGTTCCTTATACTCTAATTAATGTGTGAATAATATAATTTGCTTATTGCTTTTCCTAATTAAGAAATTGAGACTGAAATTAATATCCCCACCTTGCTCTTAGTTTTGGTACTGAGTAGCTGAATCTAATTACCTCATTCCACTCTCACACTAACCTGACCTCAACTTTTAAAGATCATATTCAAGTACTGTCCAATTTTCTTAGACAGGGCCCTATAAAAATACTCTTTTTTTCTTCTTGAATAGTTGATAACATTCAACTATATTATTAGTGTTATTTTGTAGGTGTTGATTGTATCTATTAAAAGTGATTGCTTGTGATCACATGACTTGACATATGAATAATTGAAAGTAGATCTAGTAGCTTTTATAGCTGTCAAATATGTTCATTCATAAGAAAATTGCTAGGACAATTCTGTGTTGTCTTCTGGTGTAGGACATTATGTTCAATTATATGGATACATGTATTCTGATAAATTAATAAAGTGAGTAAATCATATAACATAATTATTTGTTTGGGGATTTAATTTTGTTTTAAAAGTACAAATACAATTTATATACATATTATACTGTTGGCACATATATAATTTAGCTTTCATTTTAGTTCAAACATATTTCAACGTAGTGTAGTGTCTTATTTGATAAAGCTTAAGACTTTTAAAAGAACATTTCCTAGAAACTGTAGAGTTTTAGTTGAGTATGACAATATTAAGAATATTGATGTACAACTTACACTTGGAGATCTTCCACACTAATAAACGGAAATTTATTGTAAATATAAGCTATATTGTATTTTTCTTTCAATATAACAAAACCTTTTTCTTTGGCTATTTTTTTCATATGCCATGTATGTTTTGATTTAAAAAAAAAGTCATTACAAAAATAAGCACTGAAATAATAATTTTAAATGCCAGACTATAATTCAGTATTGATTCATAATTACTAGGCTATCATTAACATAGTTAACATCAAAATGTCTTGTGTTTTGTATTGGAGAACAGACACAATTTTGCTATTACCTACTATCTATACCTCCAGGGCATATTTCCATTACTCAACGTAAAGATTGTAAAGATATATAAAATATATAAACACATTTACTTTTAAAAGTTGGTATCAAAAAAGCAAAATTAGAATATTTGCTTTCACTAACAAAACTTGTTTAAAATCCATTTGGGTAACTCTAGGCATTGGAAATTAAAGATTTATTCTCTTGAATCCATGTAACACCCATTTCAACAATGGAGGATAAGCATACTATCTTCAATAAATTAATAAACATGTTTTTGCTCTTTTCAAATATATATATATATATATTTGAGGAATAATTTTGCTATACATATTAAGTTGGATATTTTTTTTTATCACAGTGGCTTACTACCCGTTCGGTTAGTCTGCTTAAAAAGTTGAAAAATTTATAAGTTAATCAATGTTGTGGACTTTAAAGATTGTGATTTATTTAATTTTGTTGATTTGCAAAACTGTATTAAGGCACAGAATTTAATTTATTAGAAAATTAAAACTGCAATGTAACTCACATCCAAATAGTTTAAATTTTGATTAGAGCCAGTTTACTTGGTTTCATGTTAAAGTAGGGATGTAATGGATGCGAGGAAATGCCAGTTCTTTTGCAGGTTTGATAGGAAAACTTTTTTTTTGGGCCAAATTAAAAAATATATTGTTCCAGTAGAAGCATAGAGTTTATCTCTGCACATGGTAATATCAACATTTGTTGAATACTTGTCATGAACATAGCTGCGTTAGATGACAAACTTTTTAAATTATGAGAACAGGTTGTCATTAAATTCCAGGACACCCATGACAGATATTCAAGAAATATTGATGTCACCATGTGAAGAAAATTAAACTCTATGTGTACTGAAGCAATATTTTATTTATTGTGACCAAAAAAATGTTTTGCTATAAAAACTAAAAAACCTAGAGCTTTACTCGTGTTCCTTACATTCACACCTTATGGACAAATCTTTACCACGAGTTGATTTTCCATTCTGTTTATTTTGTAATAAATAATAGCTTTTAATTTTGAATGGTAAAAAAAGAATGTCACGTGGTCAGTAGTGTATTATGTTAAAACTTTTGAAAATATTTACTAAACATTATTTTATCAGCATATTTATTTAGATCTATATCTTTTTGTGTTGAAACATAAATTTCTTCAATTTCACAATTTTGCTTTTACAAAGCTTAAAACTCATCTTATGACGTAATTTCCAACTTATTTTAAGAGAATCATTTGTTTCCAGAGTAAAAATTGTTTGAAGGAGTTGATGTTAATTTTGTTAAATTCTCGTCTACAGACAAGATCGTTTGTACTACAGACTGAGACCAACCATTCTGCTGTACTTTGGTTTGAATCCAGGTGTGTTTGAAACGTAGTATGCACTTGATTCAAAGATCAGAACTATAATCGAGATTCGAGACTCGCGTAATATTCCGTTCAACCTGAACAATAATTTATCTGGTCTACTTGCCCTAGTGACATTACTGTGTCATTGGCCCTATAAACCTCAATAACAGTAATAATATTAATCTGGTATACTTGGAAAATGGTCAACCCCCGAAACTAGACTATGCCAACGATCTTTGGAGGGATTCAAGGTGCCGATGGCCCCATTTGTGCTAAGTATTTATAAAAACAAAAAAGTGATGAGCGTTGTTAAATAAAATCCCATGCCTACGAGTCACCTTAAGCGTCGCACCGCCTGTCTTTTTCCTACACTCGCACCATCATACATAGTCCTGTGTTCACTGTGAGGGGAGGGAGGGTTGGAGGCGGATGGACGCCGCCTCAGTAAGAAGACATTTACGCCGCCTCTTGACTCGTAGTCTTGTCTCCGGTGGAGGGGAACAGAGAACCGGGTCTGCGTGAGGCGTTGGGTCGCCTCCGACCCGTCAGAAGGGACGACAGCCTGTTGTTGTCGTGAGGTTCTTGTTGCGCTGCTGTAGTGGCAGGGGCGGACGTGACGTCGGTCGAAGGTTCCGCCGTCTCCTCGTGGGATTTATCCGAAGACTCCACCTCTTCTGCTAGGAAACATGACAACATAACCACCATCAGAAGCTGTACACTTGCGAGATACATCAGAAATTCCGGTTTTCCCAAATTTTTGCCATGCCAATCAACTTTGTGATCCAGTCGGCTAAAAATCATAAATTTATACGAACACTATTGCATGTGAATCATTTCTTATTAAATATTAATGGAAATAAAGAATCAAAATAAGTTTCTAATACTGAACATTGTTGAAATATTACATAATATTTGAATGAAAACTGCATTTGAAAGGCCGTTTTTTGACAATTTTAGAATGGCTTCATAGATAAGCCTTATGCACAAATCTTAATTTTGTCATAATAGGAAAATACTATAGTTATTAACAAAAACTTTGTCTCTTTGTCCCCCATTGTCACCGCGAAAAGTTTTAATTGAGTAATCGTTCAAATACGAATACACTGCACACATTTTTTCTTTTACTCCCATACCTTGCGTGTGCGCGCGCACACACAAATGAGCCGGGAGCTGAGTTGGGCCTTCTATGATGCACGCTGTTAATCAAAAATTTCGGTTTATTTGAAATTCTGGTTTATATTAAATTTCGGCCTATGCGGAGCACCCTTTCGATGAAAAGCAAAGACAAAACCGTATTAATATTAACTGAAAATCTCCGATTTCAATCATGTCCTTCAAATAAAATACAGAACAGATGCTGCTCAAAGGTACAGTCTATTTTCCTACTACTAGGTTGATGCATAAGTCCGTAGCGTTTTCCATACAGACATTTAATTTTACTTCAAAATCATGTTACATGAATAAAATACAGAAACTAATCATTAATACATTCTTCTGCATTGTTTACTACTGTCGCCCGACGTTCTGGTAGTTTTTCGATTTCACGTCGGTGGTTTGATGTTTAAGTCAAACCAATATTAACAAGGAGCTTTGTCATGAAATTAATTTCCTGGAAGATTCTTGAATAGAGAACAGAAAAGATGAAAATCTGATGGGGGGATAAGGGATAACATCCCAACCGAGCTCTTGGGTAACCATTTTTGTCAGTTTGGCGGAATGCGGCCGGGCACTATCGTGATACAAAATCACTTGCAGTCTTCCCGGTCGTTTTTCTTGGATTGTGGCCTCATTGCATCTAAGTTGTTGGCAATACATCTCAGCAGTGATGGTTACATTCCAAGGAAGTAATTCGTAGTACACGACACCTTCTTTGTCCCACCAGATGCACAACATTATCTTCCGTGAATGGGGACCAGCTTTTGCACGGGGAGCTGCTTTTTTTTCGAGGCTCAACAATTTCTTTCGCTTATTGATATTGACATAAAGACGCCATTTTTCGTCATCGGTAATAATTTGAGACAAGACCGATTGATGTTGTTGAGTTAAATGATGACGAGCAAGCAAAGAAACAAATGGTAATATGCTGATTTTTGTTGTTTTCACTCGAAGCTTATGGTACCCATGCTACCTTTTTTAAAACTTTGCCCATTGAATGCAAATGTCATACGATGGTTGATTGGTCACAATTCATCTCAATGGCACATTCTCGAGTGTATTGAATTGGATCGTCGGGAACTGAAGGTTTTAAACGGTATTCACCAAAGTCGGATGGTCTTCCTAAACGTGGAGAATCATTCAGGTCGAAATGGCTCGCTTTGAAAAAAAAAATATATTTTTTTTCTTGCCATACTTTCTCCGATGACATTCTCCCAGTAAACAGCACAAATGCTTCTAGCGGCCTTCGATGCTTTTGCTCCTCGATTAAACTCCAACCAAGGGATATGTTGTAAATGTTCGCGTTTTTCCACTTGACAATCCGTTTTCCTTTTAAAAAAATACACTATTTCTTCAAAATCGATAAATTGTAGATATATTCACTAGCACAACAACATCGCATCAATATGGTGCACAACAATTGGCGATCAATATTTCTTAGTATACATTGGTACCATCACAACAACAAACGCCACGGACTTGCGCATCAACTTGATACTAACCATTCTGGAAGGTCTAAATAATATTCTATTCTGAAAATTGAAAAATGACACCTGGACACGGGAATCAAACCCGGGACCTTTGGCTTATTACGCCAATGCTCTAACCACTGGGCTATCCAGGATTCGTCCCGTGCCCAGGGTCATTCTTCACTCATATTTTAAGACAGAGCCTATGATGGACGTGCGGAAATCGTCGGCTATAAGTGTGTGATTATACTAATATCACGAGCTATCAGATAACGCAGCCATCTTCGACTCAGTAGTTGGCTTATTGCTTCCATTTGTACAACTATTATAATTGTACGGGATTGCATATTAAGAATCAAATAGCTAAAGCTATTATTTATGCTAAATGGATTTATGCTAGATGGAGTAACCCTCACTAAAAGCATAAATGATAGCTTTAGCTATTTGATTATTAATAATATTTCGGTAGGAAAAAAGACCATTTAAAAGGTTCGTTGTAAGAAAATCGGACAAGATATGGGATTCGCATGCAATCATCAAATATACTTTTTTTTAAATACCTTCTTAACCAGTTATAGAACTAATTCTTTCTTTGTAACAAAAAATCACATCTCATTCCTCTTTCTGTAAAATAACTTATTGATTTCACGACATATTGCGTGTGTCCAAAATTTTTACTTCCCTAATAACAAAGAAATTCTGAAAATACGGATTATCTAGAATTTTGACTATCTGGATTGGAACTGCTCTCATAAAATTCAGATAGTGAATCTGAATATATTCTCATGCGCTTCACATTATTCGCTGAGTTACTATAGGTTCTCAACATACTATATAATGCGACTCGTTTCAATAAGTTATAAAATTGGTCTCCAGAATATAATCACAATATCTATAGTGGTTCAGTTTTAGTTTGAACATTTGGAATTTCATCTGTCTGTCCGTTAATTTGTCACGTGATAACTGCCAAATATGCGGACTAGTTTTAATTAAATTCAGCATAACAATGTATTTTTTTCAATCTAGCTATCCATTTAAATATGGCATTCGCTCAAAATATTTTTACTTTCTCTCTATCTTACAGGTAGAGAAAGTATGGTGATCGTCAAAAAAATCGAACTCGAGATTTTGATGAATTTTGACGTTTCATGACTTCCTGAATCCGAAAAAGTGGTTTTTGAATTTCTTTCTGTCTGTCTGTCTGTCTGTCTGTCTGTCTGTACCTCCAACTAGAGCCTAAACTATTTTACCGATTGAGCTGAAACTTGATATCTAGGGTTTTCATAGGGTTGCCCCGAGGGGTTTTTGGAATTGGATATCTACCCCTAAAATTAAGGGTAGTTTACTGAAGGGAAAAAAGAGAAAAAGTCGATTTTCTCAAAATCGGCTCTAACGATTTTGATTAAATTTCATTTATGAACATTAATAAATATTCCAAACAAAATGGCTACTCTCAATATTTCGGCAAAATGGCTTTAAGGGCTCCGGTCTGATGCGTAAATTAACATTTTTTATAATAGCTCCGAAACTATTTGAGATATGAAATTACTTAGCATTACAAATATGTATATATATTTATAATACAAATATTTTATTCGAAACATATTTTTATAAAATCAATAATTTTCAATCTATACGCAATTATATATATATTTTTAGCTTTTTGGACATTAAAGCTTAAGTATTGCGATCGTAAAAAAAACTAACCTGAAATGTTGATGGATTTCGACGTCTCATGACCCCCCGAACCCTAAAAAATAGTCTTTGCAATGCCGTCTGTCTGTGTGTCTATTAAAACTTAAAATTAAGGGTAGTTTACTGAAGGGCAAAAAGAGAAAAAGTCGATTTTCTCAAAATCGGCTCTAACGATTTTGATTAAATTTCATTTATGAACATTAATAAATATTCCAAACAAAATGGCTACTCTCAATATTTCGGCAAAATGGCTTTAAGGGCTCCGGTCTGATGCGTAAATTAACATTTTTTATAATAGCTCCGAAACTATTTGAGATATGAAATTACTTAGCATTACAAATATGTATATATATTTATAATACAAATATTTTATTCGAAACATATTTTTATAAAATCAATAATTTTCAATCTATACGCAATTATATATATATTTTTAGCTTTTTGGACATTAAAGCTTAAGTATTGCGATCGTAAAAAAAACTAACCTGAAATGTTGATGGATGTCGACGTCTCATGACCCCCCGAACCCTAAAAAATAGTCTTTGCAATGCCGTCTGTCTGTGTGTCTATTAAAACTTAAAATTAAGGGTAGTTTACTGAAGGGCAAAAAGAGAAAAAGTCGATTTTCTCAAAATCGGCTCTAACGATTTTGATTAAATTTCATTTATAAACATTAATAAATATTCCAAACAAAATGGCTACCCTCAATATTTCGGCAAAATGGCTTTAAGGGCTCCGGTCTGATGCGTCAATTAACATTTTTTATAATAGCTCCGAAACTATTTGAGATATGAAATTACTTAGCATTACAAATATGTATATATATTTATAATACAGATATTTTATCCGAAACATATTTTTATAAAATCAATAACTTTCAATCTATACGCAATTATATGAATTTTTTTAACTTTTTGGACATTAAAGTTTAAGTATTGCGACCGTAAAAAAAAACTAACCTGAAATGTTGATGGATGTCGACGTCTCATGACCCCCCGAACCCTAAAAAATAGTCTTTGCAATGCCGTCTGTCTGTGTGTCTATAAAAACTTAAAATTAAGGGTAGTTTACTGAAGGGCGAAAAGAGAAAAATTTGGTTTTCTCAAAATCTGCTCAAACGATTTTGATTAAAATTCGTATCTAGGCGTTGATTAAGATTATAAATAAACTGGCTATTTTCATTTTCCTATGAAAATGATTTTTAGGGTACTTTACAGAAGCGTTAATTTCCGTATCTCCACAACTATTTGAGAAACTAAACAACTTATCATTGCAAAATTGTAGGACTATTAGAAATAAAAAACTTTTATTTGACATATATTTTTATAAAAGCAACAGTTTCTGAGATATTTGCAAATATATTAATACAATTTTGTGAGCTTTAGTTGTAAACATATACTACTTAAGTCTTAACGCAATAATTCTCCAATGCCATAGAGTAATTAAATATAAGTATCTAAAAAAGTATGTTATTTTTCCTTAAAGCTCTTAGGAGAAATGTTTGCATAGCAATGATCTATCTCCATTTTAGACTCAATAGTCAATATTTACATTTTTTATTGGTCAAAATGTATAAATGAATAATTAAATATCAATGCGATGACTTGAAGATCTGCAACACCTTATAAAATGTTAAAACTTTAACCAGAAATCGAAATTTTAATACGAAGTGTTGACCCTTGTGGAAGACATTAAACTGTTTGAAATGTTCTTAGGTGGACAAAGATGCGCCTCTTTTCTCATTGATTCTATATCATTGTATATTATTTTATGCGTGTTCTTATGTGTAGTGGTGATGATACAATGTACATTATTCCGTTCAGAAATCTTACGAGTTTATAGAAAGGGAGAGAAAGTCTGTGCGGTGCGCCGTACCATTTATTTATCTAATAACCTATCTCAATTGATGTGAATTCAAAATTCTAAACAAGCAATTGGGTACCTAGAGTAAATGTTTTAAAATGTTAAAACAATTGCGAGACTAACGCCTTAAACCTCGTAAACAATGTTTATTCTCTATGAATTTAGTCTACTATTGAATATAATATTAATTGATTTTTTATAGCTCTTGATTTCAGAGGAACAATCTCAAGCTCAAATCCAAGGAGAAATAATTAAAGAAGATATTTCAATTTGAAATCCAAGGAGAGATTATAGACTAGTAACGTTAATAGCATGACATAATTCTTAACATGATGTACTTGGCATTTTTAAATGGAATGAGTTCTACTGTTTACAGAACTACTATTGTTATACTTTACTATTGTCTGTAATAAATAACAATAATATTGATAAACAAGAAAGAAGTTTTAACTAATAAATCAATAGTGAGTACTACAAATATCTCACAATCGAACTTGTGCAGGTTGTGCTAACCAACAATAAAATGGGTGGAAATTGTAATGGCTTTTATTTGATTTCTGTTTCATCTTCCGTACTATATAGTAGGGTTTTGGTAGGAAAGAAGATTTTTCCAGAAATCTACTTGCGAAAAAAATTAATAAATACAGTTATACAATTGAAAGGTTGTTGCTTTTCAATGTGACTGTCCATTATTTTGCATTTTCAAGTGACCTGGCCGAGTACTGTGTGTTGAGGTGGTAAACGCAGATCACTCACCTTCTCCCTCGTGTTCCGGAACAGTCTCGGCTTGTTCTGGCTTTGGACGTCTGCGGGGAAGTAAGGAAGATACGAGATTTCTGCGTCCTCCGGCTGGTGCGGCGGTAGTCACCTTGTGGGCGCGCTCCGTCACGCGTAGGCGAGGTCTGTTGCGAAGGCGCGTCAGAGCGTCGGGGACTGGCGTCGTCACAGCCTCCAGCGACTGGAACAAAACAACAGTTCATTGCTCATTTTGTGGATACTACATCCAGTGTGTCTGCAGTACATGGGGCTATCTGTGTGCCATTATCTGAAGCTGGTTAGTGTTACAACCCAACGTTTCTTACCTGTGACAAAGAGGCAAGCCAAGATAGGACCTCTCATGTGAATACATTAGTTTTATTCAGAGAGTTTTAAATAGCATTGAAAATAAAATCCAAACATTCTTAAACAGTTCTTAAAATAGTCATACATTGACACACAATTATATTTTTTTATGTTGAAGCGTTTTTTTTAAACATATTTCTTCTCATGATATTTGGTTTATTCACGATATTGCACAATAGGAATATTTTCACCAGGATGTTGATTAAAAATATCCGTGGAAGCATAATATATCTTTCTAGAATAGGAAACAAGATCAAGCTTATTTTGAAATGCACATTAATTCTTCACAGGGACAAATAGTATACTGAGTGTTTATACTCGTCAAAGGAAGAGAGGAGGTGCTACCAGTAGATAAACAAAAAGTCTCGCAGATCGAACCGCTGATTTATTCCCTTTATTTCCATTTCGTAATCTATATATGCTTCAAAGTGTGATAGTGCTCAGACTACTTTACTGAGTCAATCTAAGATGCTAACCGCTTCTCAAAATAACTTCATATTCACCAGTTGGGGAGGATTGGTCCCTTTTTATGTGAGGAATTGGTGGATTGGGCACCGTCGATTCAACTGGAAGGAATTGTAAATATGTGGATTAAATAGAAGAATATTAATTGAAAATGATTATAGTAAACCACCAGCAGATTTCAGTCAAGTACAGGATGGAGTCGAGACAATGATAAAATTCGCAACTTGAAAATTAACACTTTAAGGCCTGCGTAGAGCAACGCGGGAACGGGAGCGAAATTCGCACAAAATAACAACGCCGTTGAGGGATATAAGAGAGCCCTAACCGGGGCGAATAAATCCCGCGTATTGGCTGTAGAACGCGGGACTGCAGCGTCGTCCAGCGTGGTTCGCTGCATGCACTTTTTTCCCGCGTCCCGCTGATAGTTTTGGTTGCAAACGGTGCGGTGCTGTGTGTGTGTGATCATCATGTTTATCATATAGCAGTTATTAGAAATAGTGTACACTTACCCCATGCTTCAAGTCACAAAGACTACAAGAACATCAAGAAGAAGAACCGGATACGGAAAGATATCGGGAAGGAATTAAAAGTGTATGGCGAGTAAATACTCTCCGTTTGACAGTCTTTATTATTAATGCCATGCACCTATTGATTCGTTCACTTATCTTCAGCTACAGCAAGAGACAACAATATTTCTTCTTCTGATGTAGTACACATAGCTACAAACTTAGTCTACACTTAATTAATAATGTAATGAACATGTACACTAAAACCAACTCAAGAGACACAGATCCGCATACACTGGTAACCTTCCTTTAATTACCGCTATTCGCTTCGCGTTGGTGTGCGCAGACCTTTAATTGAAAAATATTCACTAGCTATATAAAAGCAAACTACATACTACGGTATTTCACTTTTTGAAGATAATATCACTCAGATGAGTTCCACAGGACGTCAGGTAAACCCCAGCACGTTGTCCATCACTTTCCTCAGCATAGATCGGCTAATTATTTCCGCCCCACCCTGTATAAGCTAATCAATTGAATGTTAACTACTCCGTATAGAATGTCAGAGGTAGAATCAACTTTTAGCGAGAGAGGGACCAAGGTTAGGCTAGATTAGGTTGGATTGGGTTGGACTAGCATTGCCCAAAACATCTTGGGAGGTAGATAGTACTCTAAGATAGCAGTGGTAAATACATCTTGGGGAGATAATGCTAGTAATAGCCTGAGGTAAAGGGCAATTCCCAGTCCAGCCACGTCCAACTCACCGAGTAGGCAAAGTAACGAACGCAAGTTTGAGGGGGTTGTCACAACTCACCTCGGTGTCTGGCTGCGTCTCCTCGGCCGACACAGAGCTGGCGGCGGTCTGCTCACTGCTGGTCTCTACCTCCTGCTCGGTGGCTGGGGGCGACGTGGTGGTGCTAGGGGCGGCGCCCAGACGGCCGCGACCTCCTATGTTGACCCTGGGGCCCGGTCTCAGGGGACGGGCTGTGCCACCGCCGATGTTGAGCCTGGATCGGCTGCGATCAAATAAACATCCCAAGGTTAAAATCGCACAGAACGATGTCATGGAATGACGAGTACCCTGGCCACGTGGTCTAATGCGTCACTCTTGTGTTGGACTAGGTTGTCGGATAAGAGATTGGAGTTCATGTACGTGTTGAGTGAACTGTGGGTGGTTTTATCCTTAAGGGTTTCCCACTATCCCTCCACGCAAATGTTGGTTAACTTACTCCTAATTAAACATTCCTCATCCCTAACACATTAGCGTAATTATTTAAAAACAAATTTTAGCTTCTCGTCTTACTACACGTTCTAATGACGCTAAGGGGTTAGTAACGAATAAAGTTGATTCTAAAGGAGTGTACCCGCATTGGCGAAGAGAGAGTGGGAAAACAATTTTTGGAAAGATCACCCTCAGTACACCGGACTGAGCTTCGAACCACGATCTCCCCGTCATCGGCGGCCTGGTCTGTTGTAATACTGACACCTTAGACCATGTGGGTACCGAAGCGGATCGTAATTAATATGTGTACAACCTGAACAGCTAGTCAGAAGCAATGACAAAAAATAAGAAATAAGTAAGCCTATGGTAATAATACGGCTTTATTGGAGAAATTAAGGGTTTCGCCTAAATCGGACATTTAACTCACAAGGTGCAATCTAAAAGCATGCCGCAATCCCCAGCTAATATCACCTTGTTAATTAATTAGTTGATCGCACGTTCTTGCAGCCCATTTTTAATATTACTATACTTCAGGACAATTGAAGGTCGCACTAATGTGTGTTTTTAAATTGAGAGGGAGGAAGGAGTAGACATTGGGACTTGAAGTTAATTTATCATTTAACGTCATGATCCTGTACTGAACAGTGTGACTTTACCTAGTAGACGAACCTTGTGTAGTACTGGGAACTCTAGTGTTACCTGTCAACTCCTGGACAGTGTGACTTAACCTAGTAGACGAACCTTGTGTAGTACTGGGAACTCTAGTGTTACCTGTCAACTCCTGGACAGTATGACTTAACCTAGTAGACGAACCTTGTGTAGTACTGGGAACTCTAGTGTTACCTGCCGACTCCTGGGCAGTATGACTTAACCTAGTAGACGAACCTTGTGTAATACAGGGAACTCTAGTGTTACCTGCCAACTCCAGGCCTGAGTGCGGCTCCTGTGGACGGGGCTGGTGTCTCGGAAGCGGTGGCAGGCTCATTAGTCTCCTCCGCCGCAGGTTTGGTTTCCTCAGAGGTGGGCGCTTGGGTGGTGGACACTGGCTTCAGACCTGGTCGACGTCTGATGTTGAATCTGAACACGATACAGTGATTGTATTAGTGAAATGGATACGTACGAGACTTTAAAAGCCTACTAAGAACATATCATGCTTATTTAGCTGCTCCTAGGACCATTAAATTAATTTTAATAAATTCCCCTCTTTATTTGCACATTCAATATTCAATGTAATTGATTTATCCAGTGGTGGTGGAAACTGGGGTGACAAAAGAGACATGATCCTCCAGGAAATTGCCCCTACCTCCTTTGGAATAAACTTGCCCTCTCTAGATTTATTTCCCTTCGAGGAAAGGACCACACCAAATTTATTCCAGAGTGATTTAATTTTCAAAAAGTGTCCAGGTGAGGACCACTCTAAATAGTTTATAGAAGCATCCACGTTTCAAAAACTTTGGGAGGAATCGCCGAACCCTTATTTCACTTCTGACAAGACGTGTATTAACCACAACTTGTGAATGTGTGGAATGCCAGGCCTCCACCGTGATTCGGATTCCACGTTAAACTGTAGGTCCTCCATTTCATCTCACAATCACCCTATCATTACACATTAGCGTAAGTGCGTACAACACGAACGGGTAGTAAGACGCGGTGCTACTACTAATAATAATAATAATAATAATAATAATACCTGTTCAGGTTATACACATATATGATACTTTAATGGGGTAGGGATGAGGAAGGAAATATTTTAGAGGTAATTTACCCGCATTTGCGTGAAAGGAGAATAAAAAACCATTTAGGGAAAACCACCCTCAGTAGATCCGACCGAGATTCGAACCCCGATGTCCCTTTCAACAGCAGACCATTCTAACACCTTAGACCAGACAACACTAAAGCGGGTGGTGACTAAATTAATTTTGATCTAATTTGCGTGCGTAAGTGCGTACAACCCGAACGGGTAGTAAGACGCGGTGCTAATAATAATAGTAATCATAATTTGGGAGGAAGCTTACTTCAAGTAGTTGCTAGAGAAATATAATTTTTACAAAAATTTCAGATAGAGACCACTTCATATAACTTTTAGATATCCAATTCCTAAACATTTTAAGGAAGGGCCTCTGGAGTTCCTTTAGGCTTGTGAAGACAATCCCCTAAATAAATCACTTTATCTTGCTACATAGTTATACAAGCTTTCACCGCTACTGGATATATCATTCTAACACACTCCTTGTTAGCTAACCGTAATATATCATTATAGTCTCATGTTAGCATACTAAAGCGAAGTAAGAACAGTTTGTTATGGTTACCGTCTGAGTTGGGCCGATTACACTATTTTATGAATCTGAATCTCCAATATGTCCCGAATTGCGTTACCCTTCTAGCCGCTAATCCCACTAGTATTACTAGAATACTAGGCCTCCAAACCTTTTCCTTACCCTTTTACCCGGTTGTCCTTGAATACCTAACAGGGCTAGATAGTTCTTTGTTTGTGGGACGCCAGATAATTCTTCACCTAACTTAGTAACGCCGCGAGACTCGATCTTGGACCTCCGGGTGAAATAGGACCGGATTTCTAGGCTTTGATATTTGTTGCTGGATCACTTGGGGTACACTGTGGAAGAATACTAGTGGGAAACTAGGGTCACTAAATAAGATGCAACTTTTAAGTGTGTGAGTGTTGGTAAGTTTGTATTGCATACATATCTAAAGACGTAAGTGTTAAATTCCGGAATGAGTGATAAATTCATGTACTGTACATACACAATAAAATAACCCTGGACAGTAAAATGAACAAACAGTACAATGCTACAAACAGTTTAAATTACAATAAAATATACCTAGGAACTCATAATTAGAATTGATATGGTTTTTGGTGACGAATATAAAACAGTTCAGTGCGTCAAATAATTAAATTTAAAATTCTATTTATAAAATATATTTTCAGTGTGAATTAAAAATATCAGTTTTTAAAGGAAGGAAATGGTAGGTTGATGTTTTAAATTGTGTGTGGGTGTGCAAGGGGTGGGGGGGGGGGCATTTTATATGTGATTAGAAAACAGATCAAGCCCAGCAAGCAGTTGTAGATGTTAGTTTGTCCTTAGGTGGAACTTGTTTTGTTTATCACACCTCCCCATCTCTTTTAACAACATCGTGAGCTCCATAAATTAATCATCATAGTGAGAAATTGAGGCTTAAATACATTTGTTATGTTAAGCTGCATTGTAAATATTTAAGTAAAATAACAAAAGAAACTAGGCTATAGCTTATTTTCAATATTTTCTACACCTTTCACCTATTTTTACAAAGATACTTTAGATATTTCGGAGCTCAAAAGGGGGCTGAAACCCCCACCGTTTCCCTTACGGATACGTCCCTGGTTGGAGAACATTAGGATTCGAACCCATGTTTCTTGGAGATGGTTTGGTAACATTTAAAGGCAACGTATTTACTATCTTGTCTATACTTGAGGGCTTTTATATTTACTTTTTATTTTAGCACTGCGTTTTACTACCCGTTACTACCCATATACTAGTTGCGCTAATGGTTTGGTTTTAGGGACGAGGAAGGCTATAATTAAACGAAGTGTACCCGCGTTCGCATAGAGGGAGAGTGGAAAACCATATTAGAAAAACCACCCTCGGTACATCTAGCTCGATATTTGAACCTCGGTCTTCCAGTCATCGGCACTCTTGTCTACTGCGAGAGTAATGCCTTAGACCATACGGCCACCACTGCTAACGTCCGATTCATATAGATGATAACTTTTTTGACAATTTTCATATAGTTTCACATAAAGTGATGTGATCCGCTTAATAGATAGTATAATAGGCCTATCTAATAAATGGTACTTAAAATAATTTGAAAATTTTACCAAAGATGATGTAAAAAAGGTTTTTTTTTTTTTTAAAAAGGTTTTTTTTTTTTCCGGGCAAAGCCAAAGGTCCAAGTTTCAATTCCCGTGTCCAGATCGTCATTTTTCACTTAAATATTTTCAAGCATTGCCTCTTACTACCCATTTAGGTTGTACGCATATGTGTAAGTTACACGTTACTCACTATATACAGATTAGGAAGTTTGAATTTTAGGGGAATGTACCAGCATTTGCGCGGAGAAAGATTGGAGAGACATTTAGGATCTCCCCATCATCAGCAATCAAGTCGATTGCAAGGATAACACCTTTACCATGTGACCACCAAAACGGGGTTCATTAAATTGAATTGAATTATAAAAAATGTGTTAGTATTTTCTTAACTTTCCTTTCTACCAGAATCCTACTATAGAAGTTATTTTATTTGGATTAATTTAGTTTGCCACTCTCTTGTGTATACACAGAGCGGAGTAAATACCCCAAATAATGAGATTTAGGGTGTATTTCTTGCAGTCCTACCTGTCGGAGGCAACTCCCGTCCTGGTGGCTGTGGCGGTGCTGGAGGCGGAGGAGGAGGCGTCTGTCGGAGGCGCTGCGGTGCTGGTGGTGGTACTGGTGCGAACAGGTCGGGTGGGAGAGCCGAACCTTGTCCTAGAGTAGCTGGTCTTCTGTGGGGGCGGCGCGGCTTCCTGTTTCACCGAGTCCTCACTATCCTGGGACTCTTCTTCGGGCTTGGGCGTCTTGGCCTGTGTACGGCGGCCTCCGAACGCTGGTCCGCTCCCGGAGATCCTGACAGTAACAATGGCAACCATGAGGCGCTCAACCGAGACAATGTGGCCAGTTTAGCCCCTTTACATAGCACCGCGTCTTAATACCCGTTCGGGGTATACGCTTAAGTACTAATTACGATAATGTGTTAGGAATTGGGAAGGTTTAATATAGAGGAAGTGAACCCACATTTGCATGGAGGGAGAGTGGAACATTATTTTAGAAAAAACCACCCCAATTCACCCGAGTAATATTCGAACCTCAATCTCCCCGTCCCCCTAGCAGTCTAGCTAAACACGAAACTAGTGCGTTAGCTAACTAGGCCACCGAGGCGGGTAGCCCCTCTACAAATATATCTACTGGTTTATTTTTCAGAGTGCAGTTCATTTTTTGTTCTTGTTTCCTCGTTTCACTACCCGTTCGGATTATATGCATATATTTACGTATTACACTAGTGTGTTAGGGATGATAAAGGTTGGAATTAGAGAAAATTCACCCACATTAGCGTGGAGGGAGAGTGGAATATTCTTAAAGGAAAACCACCCTCATGCCTTGGATTAGACCATGCAGTCACTGAAGCGGGTGATTAAAATAATCAAATAGCAACTCGTGGGATTTTTAATTGTTTTTTTTAAATATTAATGCACAATTTTTCTAGTGGGAAAATATTTTGTGTGTTTTTGGTATTCCCCCCTCCCCCCTTTTTTTTTACTTTAGATTTTATAATAATCTAGATGTGAGGTAGGTAAATTACAATCTAGTTTGGCGTTAGTGGTTCTACTGCTCCATCCAAGAGAGGTCTGAAAACATTCCCTATATTATTTTATTGATTGAAGGGCTTAGATAAAAAGTTTGGAACAATATTTTTCTTGCGGATCAATATATTTTAAGCATGAACTGACTACAATTTAAAGTAAACAAAACATGAACATCTATGGTAAACAATGACACTGCCTTCACCTTTCTAAGATTCGAACCTCGATCTCCACCATCATCGGCAGCCCAGTCCATCATGAGAGTGACGCATCAGACCGTTTGATCATCAATGCGGGTAAGGAGACTATCGAGTTTGTACCTGTTGTTGCCGAACCTCGCCTTCCCCTTGGTGCTGCTCTCCAAGGGCTCCTCAGGGCTTGTCGTCGTGGTGGAAGGACTTCCGGACCGGAAACGGTTGCGCGATTGGGCGCCGTTACTACCGGGGCGAGTCCTGTAACGACCGCGGCCTGCCGCCTGAGTCGTGGGGGCCTCTGTAGTGGTGGTGGTGGTGGTGGTTGTGGTGGTTGGGGCGGCGGTGGTCGTCGTGGTGGTCGTAGTGGTCGGTGTCGTGGTGGGGGGTACTGTGGTCGTGCTCAGCGTCTGCTCAAAAAATGACAGGTTGAGGTATCGATTGTATACACTAAAAACCCATTTATACGAATTATCATTATTTGGAATTTTGGTTCATTCGGAACACCCATTCAATAATTTTTAATAGCAATTGGAAAACTCCAATTAAAATTATATCCTGTGAAAATGAGTACGATAGCTCTACAGTAACCGGTAAGTGCACCTGTTTACGAACCTAGGGGTCCCGGGTTTGATTCCCAGCTGATACCTTGGGTATTTTTACCTTAAGAGGAATAATCCAAACGGTCACAAGGGTTTGGTTGGCTAGGTTTAAATTAGGTTAAGACTTACACAGACTTCACAACTTTATAATAGCTATCCTCACATCATCTCATTACGGGTACGTGTAGACAACCTCCTATGGTGTACCCTGGGCAACGTTCTGTGCTACCAAAGTAACTAATAGTCTGCACATAAAGCAGCAGAACTGGATGTCATGTCCTTCCCAATCAATAATGCCATACGATTAAAAAATAACTTTACATTTGGTGTTAAAAGATAGTATTAGAAACTTCCCAGTGGTTGAAAGTGGTGCGCGTCAACTGTACATACTGACAGGAGACAGTCTCCTGGTGTGTAGGTCAGTGGTAATGAAAATAGGAGGGGTTACGGTGCAGTATGGACAGCGAAATAAGCATTGCGAATATTTGAGAAAGGCACAAGCGGCGTAATTGCACGATTTTCCGGGAAGCGGCAAAATTGGACAAAGCTTGATTCACACATTCCCCAAAATGACATTGCAGAATCTGATCAAATGGCGCAGAATATCCCCAAGCTAGCAGAAATGTATGTTGACACATGATGCTTCTCAACACAAACTTAAAACGGCTGTTCATCAATATATGCACATTTCTAATGGATAGACAAATATTTTAGATTGTTGTCACGATGGATGATTTCTAATAATTACCTTGTTGGTTATAGTGAATAAATCAAAACAAAATGGGAACGAGACAGACTTTTCATTTAACGAGTTATTTTAAGTAATTTCACAACAGTAAGTGCAGCTCTCTGTTTGTACGCTTTATAGGTGCATGCGCAAATTGAGTCGATGGATTTAAGAGCATGTGCAGTAATTGAGTCTGTTGTTTTTGAAATATGATTGATTCTTCCATCCAAACTCGACAAAAAGGCGTGGACAAAACTAAGGGCCAGTTTCATAGTCAGATTTAGTACGCCTCAAGTGCGGCGCTATACTAAATACAAGACGTCATCTACCTGAAATTGAATGGAATGGGCCAGTTTCATATGCGAAACTGGCCCATTCCATTTTGGTCTAGGTAGGTGTCGTCCTGTATTTAGTATTGACTCGCACTTTAGGAGTACTAAATCTGACTATAAAACTGGCCCTAAGATTGTTTCTACTATTGCAGAACGACTTACGTAGTTAGTGCTGATTTCATGTGATTGAGTTAGAGCTCTTCACATGCCAACATTTCAGTTCTTCTCTTTGTCGGTGAAAATGTAAATCCACAGTAAGATACAAACCCTATATAAAAGCTCATGTGCTAAAACGTTTTAACTAAATTTTAAACAAAACCGTGGTAATGTTCTCAACCCCCCAACCACTCGATAGACCTTGTAGCGCTACAGACCAAAGACTCACCTCGACTGTAGTGGTATCGTCCACAAGCTCGGTGATGTACTCAGTGACGTCATCGTCCACCAAGTTGCTGGCGTTCTCCGCCTGGGCCTGCTGCAACACGGCGTACAGTTCGAGCGCCACCTTGTCCATCATGGCCGCCGTCAGACCAACGTCCATTTCAGTCGTCGCCACCACCGTGGTGCTCGTCACCTCATCGTCGGGCGTCTCCGTCACCTCCATGGGCTGCGGCCGACCTCTGAGGATGGATTTTAATATTAGCCCCGAGAAAGGATGTGAATACATACATGACCAAGGCCAAATTTACAGGAAATGTTGCTATTGAATATATTAAAAATAATAAAATCATTATCATGCCAGCGAGGATCGCACCTGGACAGATCTGGAACGGTGGCCTCCGTGAAATACTCCTCTTCCTCCTCGTAGAGGGGAGTGGTGGATGAGGGACGGCGGAAATGAGGACCTGCCCTCCTCGCGGGATGCTCGGGCTGCTCTACCTCCTCCTCGGGAAGTGTCGTCTCAAGGGTAGGGGTGGGTGACTGGCCACGCGTCCTGCCCGGCCGCAAGATCCTGGTCTCGGACTCGTTGCTGTCCTCGCTTGACGTCGTCCCGGATGGTCTCACAGGTCCTGCACACGTCGAGAAGGTTCGATATTAGACTGTTTTGTTCAGTGAGTCCTTAAGAGACCATCTCACCCCACGGATAACATGGATGATGTCTTAAGAGCCCGTCTAATTTCACGAATAACTCCTAGCTTAGGTGGATAATAAAGATCGAAACAGATGTTGCATCTTGGTGCGGATTTTTTATATCCTAATTTAGAAATCAATGGAATTGAAACCAACGAGACCGTTTTACCATATTAAAAAAAAACCCAGCATTTATAATAATTATTAAACTTAATAATCTTTAAACTTATTCCAAATTCGTTATTGTCAAATGAAGAGTGCAAGAAACTGCACTTGGATAAGTTTTCCAGTTCGAGCGAGATCTTGTTATTTTTTTTATCATCACGTCTCACTATCTGTTCAAGTTGTACGCAAACGGTATAATTACTTTAATGAGGAATGTTTAATTTAGAGGAAGTGTACCCGCATTTGGTGAAAAATCATTTAGGGAAAACTACTCTCAGCACACCCGACCAGGATTCAAACCCCGATGTCCCCCTCATCAGTAGTCCAGTATACTGTGAGACTGATGCCTAAGAATATGCGGCCACCAAAGCGGGTAATCTTGTATCTAATATCCAGATTTATCATTCGTGATATGGGCTCTTAAGAGTAGGTAGTAATCTAGTATCGGAGGATACGTGCAAGAGGCTCAACTTTTCTGGTTTGCCAATAAAAAATAGACGTGTATATTGAGGTGTTTTTCCATAAATGGTTTCCCACTCCCCCTCCAGACAAATGCTTTTATACTTCCTCTTAATTCTACCTTCCTCTTACCTATGTCAGTGTAATCATGTGACTGGCTCAGATTGATAGTTTGACGCGGGAAACACACACAAAAAAAAAAAGACTATGTTAAGTTGGAAGGCTATTAATAACTTATTCTATTGGGAGGGTTAGAAGGATTACTTAGAAGAAATGTACCCACATTAGAGTGAAGAGGTTATGGGACAACCACAGTGACCAAATTACACGTGAAAAAATATTCCCAGTGCACTTATACGAGATTAGAACTTAGACCTCCCCATCACCAGAAAACCAAACCAGAAGATCTCGACGTTTAGTCCGCATGCCCACCGATGTTGGGGGGAAAGGGAATTTGAACTAGCTCCCATTTCGGAATATGAAATTGAACAAGCAGAAGCTAAAGTACTATATTTTTTTGTTCAAAGTAGACAATTTTACTCAAACTAATTACTTTTTCTAGCAAGGAAAGTGAAACTAAATTTGTTCTGTATCGAACTAGGAAAGTGAGCTTGAACTAGTTCTTTTTTCTAACTATGAAAGTGAGATTGAACTAGCTCTTCTTTATAATTAGGAAAGCGAGCTTGAACTAGAGCTTCTTTATAACTAGGAAAGTGAGCTTGAACTAGAGCTTCTTTATAACTAGGAAAGTGAGCTTCTAGTCCTCTATAACTAGGAAAGTGAGCTTAAACTAGTTCTTTTTTCCAACTAGGAAAATGAGCTTTTAAATAAGTGATTTCTTCTAACTAGGAAAGTGAGATTGAACTAGTGATTTATTCTAACTAGGAAAGTGAGCTTGAACTAGTTCTTTTTTCTAACTAGGAAAGTGGGCTTGAACTAGTTCTTGATTCTAACTAGGAAAGTGAGCTTCTAGTTCTCTCTAACTAGTAACGTTAGTTTAAGCTAGTTCTTTTTTCCAACTAGGAAAGTGAGCTTGAACTAGTTCTTCTTTCTAACTAGGAAAGTGAGCTTCTAGTTCTCTCTAACTAGTAACGTTAGTTCAAGCTAGTTCTTTTTTCCAACTAGGAAAGTGAGCTTGAACTAGTTCTTCTTCTAACTAGGAAAGTGAGCTTCTCCTCGTATGAATACAAAAGGAATCTGCTAACTCTTCAGCGGCAGTCGGGGGGAACTTGAGCGAACTGTTCTTACCAGATGGCGAGGTGAGGTCCTGATCAGGTGAGACGTCACTGGAGTGCGTCCTGAAAGAACTGCTGTCGACAAGCTCGAGACTGGGTCTGCGCACGCTGTTGGGTCTACCCCTGATAGTGGGGCCGCTTTGTGGGGCGGGGGAGGGGGAGGGGGCGGAGGTGGTGGAGGCTGGACCGGAGCGGGCGCGGGGTGGAAATCTGGTGTTGGCGGGAAGACGCTCTTCAGCCACCGGTTCCTCTACTGGCACTGTCGGCGACTGCTGCAAGCTCAACTGACGGCCGCGGAACCTGCGCAGACACTCACAGCTCAATCACTAGCTTCGTGGCACCGTCAAATTTGGTTTACAGCTATACTAATTTACTGAAACCATTTTTATAGGTTTATACATCCAGTCATGTGATCTGCAGCTGTCACTTTCGATGGATAACATCAAGACAGTGAAATCTCTAAATAGCAGACACCTTTGGGGATAGAAAAAAGTCCATTATTTGGAAACTTAATTTTAAACTTATTCTAACTTATTTGTACACTTAGTTTATCCTGAACGGTAGCAGCCTTACCTTGAACGTTTCCACTATATCGTAGGTTTTAGGATATGGCCATAGTGTAACCAGTCAAGGTAAGATTGCTACCTTTCAGGGTTAATGGAGTGTGCAGTTTTTTTAGCACCAGCGTCTTACTAAACGTTCGGGTTACAAGCTTATGTACTAATTAGGCTAATGATTTTAGGAATCAGGAAGGTTATTATTTAAAGGAAATGTACCCGAATTTGCGTGGAAAAAGAATGTAAAACCATTTTGGAAGAACCACCCTCAGTACACCCGACTGAGACTCAAACGTCGATCTCATCCTCGGCAGTCAAGTCTACTACGAGAGTTGACGCATTAGACCATGCGGCCACCAAAGCGGGTCAGTAGTAGGACCCGGGCTATATAGTTAAATAAGTTTAAACTGTCCGTTATAAAAACTATTCATCCTCTGTGAAATAACCGTTATTGGATGCTTCACTGTGTTTATCCTTTAGCTTAGTTTAAGAACAGCGACATTTCGTTCGACGCTTAAAATTTTAAAATGTCTATTGCTATAGAGCAGAGGTTCCCAATTTTTTTGGCCACGGAACCCTAATTGATCATACTTTTTTTGGCGGAACCCCATTTTGATAATAACAAAAGTGATTGTACCTTGTAGTGTAGTTTGAATATTTTCATGTTTGACATGAAAAGAAAAAATAATTATAAATAAAAAATTATTATCATAAGTATTATAAATCATTTATCGTACAAAAAAAAAGTAACTATTTAATGTGAAGAATGAAATTTTTTCACATATTTATTTATAATAGCATTAAAATTAGGCTGTCTCGACACCGCCCCGCCACCCCGCTCCGCCCGCGCTGTTTGATACTAGATATACTTACAGCGGCGCGGCTATGTTATGACTGTTTTACGAACGTTTTAGTTAATTCTCAGACAGAACTTGGAACCCCTCTGACCCTTCCACGGAACCCCAGGGTTCCGCGGAACACCTTTTGGGAAACGCTGCTATAGAGACATATTGATACCTTTCGCCTTCATTTTGACGTGAACCATGTTTGAAAATAACAAATCACTTATTAAAATAACCCAGGATTTCTGAACGTCGGTAACGCGTATTAACGCTGCGATAGGTTAAACTGGAAGGGAGCGAGAGTTTAGGTCAGATTTTATTTTTACGTTTTTATAGCAAAAAACTGTTTTTGGACAAAATAAATAATAGCTCAATTTAGGTACAGCTAGTTTTTTTTTGAGCGTAGTAATATCAACAGTTCTTGATTATTTATTGCGGAATTTGACTAGGACTTTTTTATTTAAAAAAATTTATCATCAAATGCCACTATCTTCATGACAAATATTCAATACATTTTGAGATTACCGTGTGTAGAAAAATAAACAAAACTTTTCTACTAAAGCAATATTTTATTTAGTTTGGCCAATAATATTTGGTAAATATTTGACCACAGCTCACGACCCCTTCCATCCCACCTCAAGGCGAGAAAAGGTCAGTATTTTTGCAGTTTTTATGGCAAAACTTGTTTGGCCAAAGTAAATAAAATATTGCTCCAGTACAAAGAGTTTAATTTTCTTCACATGTTGATATCGACAGTTTTTGGATATCTATCATGAACACAGCGGTATTATCTAACAAACTTTTTAAATGAAAAGAAAAAGCTGCCATTAAATTCCAGAACACCCTTTGAAGATATTCGAGAAATGTTGAGGTCACCATGGGAAGAAAATTAAATTCTATGTTTGTACTGGAGCAATATTTTATTTATTTTGGCCAAAAAAGTTTTGCAACAAAAACTGCAAAAACACTGATCTTTTCTTGCGTCCCGTTCCATCCCACCTTAACAAAGATTTGATTGAGGTAAGGAATGAGGCTCACCTTGGGCCAACTCTGGCAGGAGGGAGGACCTCGTTGGCTGCCTCGGGTACAGCGGTGGTACTGACGTCCCCGCGGTGTCTCTCAATGCTGTTGTATCGCCCCTTGACCTTGCCATTGCTCTCTTCACTGTGTGTCTGTTCCGCTGAGCTACCTTGCGCCGAGCTCCTGTTCCTATTCCTGAGACGACCGGAAGAGGAGCCGTTGTGCTCCTCTTGGGAGGACTCACCGCTGCTATCTTTCCTCGCAGAGCCACCCCCGGGAAGGTACCGCTTGCTCGCTGGTTTCTCAGTCGTGGTGGTGGTTGTCGTTGTTGTTGTGGTCGTGGTGGTGCTTGTGGTCGTTGAGGTCGACGGAGGTGGTTTGGGAACGAGGTTAGACCGCACCTCTTCAGAGTCGCCCAACTTCTCGAACGAGTCCGAGAGGGTCTCGTTGTCTTCGTCGTCGTAGTAATAATAGACGTACTCGTACTCGTAATCCTGACCGTTCGGACCGGTCTTGACCTGGATCCTCGAGCTGGGGTTTGAGGAGGAACCAGCCGGGACCAGGAGCTTGTCGTCCAGGGGGGAGTCGATGAAGTCCAAGGACTTCTCTTCTTGCGGTTTAGTGGCAACGGGTATTAGATTGACGGGGATCACCTCGAAACTGGATTTGTCATGTGGGGGGGTGCTTGTCAAGGGACGGATGGTCGTTAGCTCAGAGGCGGCGTCAGCTTCAATTGCTCTGCAATTAATAACGGAAACATATTTTTATTCATTAGTTTGGTTTTTGGGAACGTATTATAAACTATTATGTATATTACTAGCACAAGAAGCACGTGGATAAGAGTGTTAGTTTCATCTCGTCTGATTTTCTGGTGACTGAGAGTTCCGGTTTGAATACCGGACGGATATATCGAAATATATTTTCTTTATGTTTTCCCACTCGCTATTTATGCATATGCGGGTGTATTGTCTTTAAATTATACCTTCCTCACACTTAATCTGTTAATGTAAATATGTGTATTTCCCGGACGGGTGTGAGACGACATGCAGAACAATTTTTTAATGGATGTTATGTTAATTGAAAAAAGACACCTGTACACGATATTGGGACTGTAGTCAGATATCGTATTATAATATGAAATGCTTGTGGCGTGTTTTTTTATGACACACTTGTAGAAGTACCTGGAGTTGCTTGGGGTAACCACGCAATGAATTGCGTGCTTACCCCAGGCAACGCTTTTGTTTTTTTGCTTTAAACAAACAGAAAAATATCTCTTCGTTTTATTTCTTCCAACCAAGTTTTTAATACATTTTTAAAAATCTATTTAAAAAATTAAAATTCCAGCTTCGGGGTGCACTTATTTGTGCACAGGGGCTACTAATTTTAAATTTTCATTCCTCTGCGTGTGATAGATATTGCGCAATGCTCATGACAGATAGCTTCACGAACTCTTCATTTTATTTATATAGATTTTAATAATATACAGGATGTACCATAAGCCATTGAACTCTACAGTAAAATACTAAGTAGTTTTCTGTGTAGCCTGATTCTTATACTAAAGCACTTTGGTATAGTAAAGAAACATTCATTTTTTTCTGGAAATGTAAACGGGCACAACTGTACATTCTGAAATACCAGTAAGCCCAAACTTGTGATTGAAAGTCGACTTAAACAGCCACTGGTTTGTGTTTGGGGAGGCCTATCCTCCATTGGAGTAGTCGGCCTTTGGTTTGTTGATGGGACGGTTACTGGCGCTAGTCACATACAAATGCTACGTAATTCCTGGAATTGAACTATATTGTGAATTGTTGAACGAAATGTTCTTCCAAAAAGATGTGGCGCCACCACATTAAGCTCGCGCTATAGCTACACGATTTGCTCGATGAAACCTTCCCGAACAGAGTAATTGGTATAAGAGGAGCTGTGGAGTTAACTCCGTGGTCACCTAATCTATTGTCAAGGGCTACTTTTTTTTAGGGGGGGTGGATGGAGAGGGAAAGGGAGAGTAAAAGACATGGTCTACAGCCGTAAACCAAAATATTTAGATGAATTAAAATCGTATTTTCAAGAATGTGTTGGGAGAGCAAACTATTTGAGAACCGCAGACTTTTAAAAAGATTTTTTTTGTTATACTATATATATTAATTGATTATTTGAACAATTATTTGATTTCTAACTATCGGTTTGAAATAAATATGAATATACAGTAGTTTGATACAATACAATTAGTTTTAACGACCTTTCTGATAACTCCTTTGGATTGTGTAAGAAGTTGGTTTGCTGTTTGAATTGAATTAGTTAAACTTTCACAATACCATAGATAATTTATAGATGTACTATTTAAAATATTATAAAATAAGATTAATATATTATATACGTATATTTTAGCGCCGCGTTTTACTACCCGTTTAGGTTATACGCTTTATTTAATATTAAATTATTATTTTAAAATATTTTAACTCATTATAATTATTATGATAATTAGATAAACTATAGTGACAATTATTTTATTAAAATAAATTATCCATGAACTCTCATTTTATAAATTTAAAAAATAAAACGATGGTTTATGCTAATGATAATCCGACACCTTAGCTCAGTCGGTAGCGTGTCATACTACTGAGCTAAGGGTCCCAGGTTGGATTCCCGGCACGGCCGAAAAAGTTATCATTGGTGAAATACGGGTTTACTCTCTCACATTGACAAATTAAAGACCGGGAACTGGATGTTGTGCCTGTCCTAGTATTAAGTTAGATTATCAGGAATATTAATCTACGACAGGCCTAGCAAGCCGGTAGTGGAAAATATTATGGCTTGATTAAAAACTGACACAGGCTGGAAACAATAATAGATGTTAGCTATTTTTCAATCGCTATTCATGGTATAATTAACTTATATTAATATAAATGAGGTATTTACTTAGGGCTACCATTATTTAGTTTAAGATGATAGGTACTGTAAATCTGAACATAGTTACAACTAGGCTTACCTAGGAATCGTATCCTGTTCCTTCATAGGAAGCATTGTAATGTCACCAGGTTTGCCTTCAAACTTAGGATTAGTCACTCCAACTTGCGACACAGGATTCACTTCCACGCTACCCTGCAAAGAGAGGTCATCAAACTTCTCCTTGTGGTTAGTGACATCCTTGAAGACACCTCCTTCAGTCTTCTCAACTCCCGTGAGTTTCTTCTGCATCACTTTCTTCTCGTCCACACCTTGAGTTTTGGCTTCAATAAAACCCGTGTTCCCCAGAGGCTCGACGATTATATCTGGGAGAACATCGGAAGGCGCTCCCTTCCTTGGCCTGCTGGTCACCACGGAGTATTCCGTCCTGACCTCTTCGATTCGGGTGGAGTTCAGGACCTCAAGAGGTAAAACTTGATCCGGTGTAAGGAGACTTCCGGTGATTTCCGCCATAAACTCAGCCGCTGTCTCCAAGTTTTGTTCGTTGATCGCGCGCTTCGAGGGCTCAATGTGCCCGGGGATCCTGTGGGACGTCGTGAACTCCTCTGTCTCGTCTGCGGCGGATCTAACGGAAGCGTCAAGTCCAGGGATTTTGTGTGAGGTGGAGAATCCTTCACCTTAAACACAGACAAATTTTATTTTACACGTGAAACATGTTTTCCCCTTGATATAATGTCAAAATACCATGAATGTATTTTTCTCCATTATTATTACTAAGTATTGAGGTCAGACAGCAAAAAGAATGGCTGGGGAAAAAGAGTGACGAAAAGGTGAAGAGACTTTTTTTTGGTGGGATTATCTCCTTAAAATTATTTCCCAAATAAACTCATACAAAACTGTACTTATGTTAAGGCTCATAGGGGAAAAAATAGTTTTATTTTAGCAACTGATATTTACTTTAGAGCATCAATAATTTTGGAAACTTGTTTTATTTCGTGCATGGCTTTATTATTATTATTATTATTATTATTATTATTATTATTATTATTATTATTATTATTATTATTATTATTATTAGTATTAGCGCCACGTCTTACTACCTGTTCAGGCTATACGTATATGTACTAATTTCGCTAGTTAACTATGAACGAGAAAGATTGAATTTAGAGGAAGCGTACTGACATTTGCGTGAAGGTGGAGTGGAAAACAATTTAGGAAAACCACCCTCAGTGCACCCGACTGGAATTCAAACCTCAACCTTCCTGACTATCGCTTATCATTACCCATCAGGTCTATTCGAATATATAGATTATTATATAGGGATGAATAAATGTACCTGCATTTGCGTGTATGGATAATGGGTACATATTTAGTTAGAACTGCATTCAGTACACCCAACCGGGATTTTAACCTTAACCTCCTATCATCATCGATCCAATCTCTTTCGAGAATTACATCATAGACTGTTCGACCATAGATACTGTCACTTCTTTGTTGAAGGTAAACTGAATATTTATTTAGGAAAAATGTTTTGATTAAAATTAACATAAATTTGTAATATTTTATAAAAACAAAACTAGTGGAGCTGTTTGCTTGAAAGTTATAGAACTACCTTAAGGGGCTCTATTTAAGTTCCTATTACACTTAAGGATTATTATGAACTCATCTAGTGTGCAGAATAATAAAAACAACCAATCCTCGTAACATTGACTTTTATTTAGTGAAAATAAAAATATCACAGTGATATACTCGTATTTTAATTTGTATTTGAATAGAGTCCGGGGGGGGGCTCTCAGCTCAACGGACAGATCTGACTGGTGGTTACATCTCCTGAGGTGTACATCACACTTACATGTTTCTTTTTATAATGAAGCTTTGAACGAATCAAAACAAAATATATTACCAAACTAGTTTGAAAATTTACTGATGTGGTGCCAAGAACAAATGTTCAATTGTTTATAGAAGGCTATATCTACGGTCTAATTCATAGAAAGGGCTTTTTAGAAAATACAATCTATTTTATACGGCCAAAATTGTTGATATTTTACTATTTTATTAGTATTATTGGTGATCTGGCGGTCTAGGGGTAAGGTGTCAGACTTCTGTGCTGAGGGTCCGGGGTTCAATCCTCAGTCCCGACACAGATTTATCTAATTGCCAAACCCTTCCTTCACCTCTGACAAGACGTGTATTAATAACAACTTGGGAATGTGAGGAATGCCAGGCCTCCACCGTGGTTCGGATTCCACGTTTAACTGTAGGTCCTCCATTTCATCTCACAATCACCCTACCATTACACATTAGCACAAGTGTTTATAACCCGAACGGGTAGTAAGACGCGGTGCTATTAATAATAATATTAGTATTATTTAAGAGGTATTGATATGTATCAAAAGTGACAGCTGCAGATCACATGACTTGACGTATGACTCTGTGAATGTCGATCTAGTAACTTTACTAGCTGTTGGACAAGGCCCTTTATATAAAAATTAGACTATATTTTCTTATACTACTCTCCTTAGCCAATGAACTGTTGAAATTCACTAAACAATCGTTGAAAATGAGTTAATTCTAGATGTTCACTTTTATTTTTATTTTATTCAGATCAATAAGTCTTTTTATGATAATATATATCACTGTTGGTATCTTTCAATTTTAATTTGGTACATGCCATAATTTGAAATGACAAACTCCTATTTAACTATTACGAGACAGCTGAGCGCCCGTAATGCGTTTTAACTCTCTCGAAGGCGGTCTTAAGGGAACCTAAAGTAGGATTGAAGTAAGCGCTATCCAAGTTTAGTATTTTTGTAGTTTTTATAATAAAACATATGTTTGGAAAGAGTAATTAAACTATTTCTTCAGTAGATATGTTTGGTTTCGTTTGCTTCACATAGTGTTACATATAATCAATAATCTCTTGAATATTTGTCATGGTCATCGTAGAATTTTACCAGGACTTTTTAATTTTATCCTAATTGTTTCTCATCAAATGCTGATATGCCCATGACAGTTATTCAAGAAATCTTGATATTACCATATGTATAGAATAAAACTAAAGATATCTGCTGGAACCATATTTAGTTTATGTTGCCTAAAAAGGTTTGCTATTTTAAACACTTCCAAAACACATACCTTAACTCACGCTCCCCTTCAATTTCCTCCCACCTTAAGAGGGGAGTGTAGAGAACGTAAGATAAAGGGAGTTTTTCCTCCCAGTTTTTATATCAAAACTTTTTTGCCCAAATAAATAAAACATTACTTCAGTAGAAATATAGAAGTTAATTTTCTTTACGTGGTGATATCAACAGTTCCTGAATATATGTCACAAACACAGCGGCATTTTACGAGAAACTTTTTAAACGAGATAAAAAGTTGTCATTAAATTCCAGGACACCCTTGACAGATATTAAACAGCTGTTTATATCACCATGTGAAGAAAATTAAACTCTTTTTTTATACTAGATAAATATTTGATTTCTTATGACCAAAAAAATAATGTTTTTATACAAAAACTGCAGAAATAATGTCCTTAACTCGCGTTTACTACACTCCCACCTTAATATCGTGAAGTGTGATGACCGTAGGTCCTACCTTGTGGCTCATCCTGTGACTGCTCCAGAGCCTTGGTCTGCTTGGTCTGCTTGGTCTGCCCACTGTTGAAGATGACATATTCCTGTCCTGGCTCAGGCTCTGTGATCAATGGGACGTCGCTCTGAGGTCTGGCGAGGGACGACTTTGCTACTGTTATCAGAAGCACCAGAAACAGCAATCTACAACAGAGAATATATGTTCTGCTATTAGGAACAATCATGAGATACATTAGAACATGGTAAGAACACTATATGAGCATTTTTCTTATTTTAGGTACCTAGCGTGAAATTGAACAAACTGATTATATCAGTATACGGATTAAAAACAAAATTAAAATTAGAACCGATACAACGCCAAGCCCCCGACCGTTAATTCACCACTGTGAAAATAAAACCCCACATTTCACCAAATTATTAATTTTTCAGCCATGCTGGCAATCAAACCCGAGACCATTAGTACAGTAGGTAGGCACATTACCGACTAAGCTAAGGTTTCGGACAATCTAAAAACCACAGTTAGTCACACACGTTACTGAAACTATAGTCATACGCCAATTCATATAAGCTGCAGCTGTCACTTTTTACAGATAGTATTAATGTATATAAAATAACACTGATTACTTAATCTATGGCATTAGAAACTCTAGATCTCATTGTCGCACTTACGAAAGTAGGCCACCTATCTCTATCTTGAGCTAGTTCTATCCATTCCCCCTCATTACACCTTATCCCTATCTTGAGCTAGTTCTATCCAGTCCACCTCATTACACTCTATATCTTTCAGGTTCATTCTAATGTTATCTTATCATCTGCTTCTAAGTTTTCCCAATGGTATCTTATTATTGGGGCTAGACAATACCCTGAACAAGGTTCTAGATTCTCTCATTCGCGCTGCATGTCTTGCCCACCGTAATCTACGAGACTTGATTACCCTAACAATGTCTTGTGATGAGGACAGAGCACGTAACTCATCAATATGTAACATCCTCCTCTCCTCAGTGGCCTCTTCCCTTTTTGGACCAAGTATCTTCCTAAGCACCATGTTTTCGAACACCCTAAACATTATTTTTGTAATATAAGATACGAGACGTTCCACACCTCTAGAGAACAACCGGTAAAATTGTTTTTTATATTCTGAGTTTTACATTACTTGAAAGCCAACGAGATGTCAACAACTTACTGACCGAGTACTAGCACGCATTTCCCGATTGTATTCGTTTCCTAATTTATAATCTAATATTGTTATTTCTAGTTAAAATTGTTCCTAATTATTTAAACTCATTAATCTTATCAAATGATAAAAATAACAATGACAATAACAATGTAAGACTGCAAACAAAAATTAGTGTTTTCTATATTGTTCATCCTATCACTTTCTTAAAAACAAGAAACAGATTCTGAAATTATCTTAGAACCATTATTTTCCTTTTTAAATGTGTTTGATAATTCTCAAAGTGTATTGGAGTATAAAACATATAGACTATCTTATTTACTTTGTAGTTTGAGTGAAACACATTCTATGCGTCAGTGGTGTTAGTAGGAAAGTTTTGACAAAAAAATGCAACTAATAAATATGAACGATCATGCTAATTTCATGGTTGAGGTTCCTAGGGGAAAAGTGCCTAAAATGGCATACTCAGATAAAATGGCATAGGTGCATTTTCTCGCAAGTACTGCTATTTTTTTTTCAAATTGAGGGTATTGAGTTATTCTTTAGTTGGAATCATTGATACTCTGTAAATGGCCGACCTGTGCACAAGGTGTTTCTGAAGTTATTAAAGAAAAATTGAAAAGTTGCTTAGTAAAATATATTTTTTGTTATCTTTCATTGTTAACAAATACATTGAAGGGTAAATAATTTTACTGTAAATATAATGAGTGTTACTTCAAGTGTAATATGCAGTATTTATGACGTAAAATCGACCATAAATTATTTAATATTCTTGGTACAATATTTTATTATTTCATAGTTAGCAATGTTGGGTAAAATGGCATACCACTGGTAAGGATAAAATGGCATAGTGTGTCATTTTACCCTAGGTAGCGTCTTAGTTATTTAAATCAATCATTATCCTGCTAAAATAAATGTTTCTTACTGTAATTTGTTCACCAAATTATATTTTTAATATTTGAAATAGTTACTTAAATTATTTTTAATATTAAATTCAAATATTTTGTGTGAAGATGGTTGTGACTTACGTCAGAAAGTCAAAAAGGCAGTCATGGGAAGAGCAAGCGATGCAATGGGCTATTGATGTGGTAAATAATGGGGAAATTGGTTGGCTTCGGGCATCTAATTTGGGCATCTAAACTGTTTGGAGTACCACAGACAACTTTAAGAAGGCGGGCCAGGAATAAAAACAAGCAGATTCAAGGTGTTAGCAAGGGTTTCGGTTGATTCAAGTCCACATTTGACCAAGAATCAGAACGTGAATTGGCTGGCCTTGCTAAGATATTTGCAAGCCATGATAACTACATATAAAACAACAAAAGTAATAATAGATGGTTTAATTTGTATGTTTAATGTTTTTTCTGTGTAAGATTAAATATATGCCATTTTACCCATACAGTATGTATAAAATAGCACAGTGCTATATTTTGTATTTTAATTTTTTAACTAATAAATATATGTATTAGTGATGTTTTTTGGTGTTCATTTGAAAGATTATATATCATAGTTTATAAAAAGTTAGAAACAATTAATTTCAGAAGAAATTTCAAAACAAAAAAATGGTATGTCATTTTAGGCACATTTCCCCTACATTATATTTAAAATAACTGACAGGTAAATATTAGGTAAGTATATATATATATAATTTAGTTATTGTAATCAAGTTGACTAACATATGTTCCCAGTTATTACCGTATATTATCGTGAATTATCTGGCAATTATTAGTCATGCAATGTGTTGGAAACAACCAGGATAACCAGTATTTTTGTTTACTAATTCTGAATTATGTAAAGTCATCATCAACTTTCGCTCAACAGTATTAACTAGTCATCTACCTGCGCGTCTTCAGTGGTATGACCTTTACTATTATGTCAGGTGTTTCTTGACTTATATAATATTAAGAAACACACACAATTTATTTCCTGTAGAATGTTATAACCTTTAAAATAATAATAATATAAAAAGGCTAAACATTTTTAAACACACATTTGTTGTGTTATTCGATAGAAAAAAAAAGAAATATTCACATCTTAAAAAAAGAAGAAATCAATGTTACGTAAAAACAATCATGATTCCCATTTTATAAACTTAACTATTTATTTTCACATACAAGATTATTACTTTAGATGACTCACAATAATTTATTAACATTATGGCTGTGCCTACCACATTTAAATTATTTTAAGTACTTTATTTTTGGTAGGAAAAACATTTTGCTTTCTGAAATTAGCAGGTCATAGTTCTAAAGAGTTATTTATAGAGATCTTACACACAATTTTTCTTTGTCACATAAAAAAGTTTCACACGTTTATTAAAGTTTCAGGGATTTGGCCCAAAAACTTCAATAATAACGTTAAAGTGGTTGATATATAAAGTAAATAGCGTGGAAGGTTTCCAACAATATCTAACCTAGAACTGTGTATTCTAAGTTTCAGAAACCACAGCACTTATGCCAAAAAACGGAAATACAACAATAAACTTTAAACTAAATTTAAAAAGTGGTAGGCATAAAATTTGCATTAGGATTATACTTTTAAGCCGTTGATATTTGAATCCTGGCTGAGTGCAATTAAGGAATTTTTTCAAATTATTTTAATTATGGTTTTACCTTCCATTTTTTTACACTAATGGTATATTTTCTTTGAGGTTAGCTTCTTCATCACCCTGTCTTAGATTAAGTAATTAATAATCCTTGTGGCCTGCCTCGGTGGCTGCATGGTCTAAGGCGTCTCACTCAGGTTAGACTAGACTGCTGATTATAGGGAGATAAGGGTTTGAATCTCGGTCGGGTGTACTGAGGGAGTTTTCTCCCAATTTTTTTCAACTTTCCCTCCACACAAATGCGGGTACACTTTCTCTTCATCATCCCTAACTCACTAGCGTAATTAGTACATAAACGTATAACCTGAACAGGTAGTAGAATGCCGTGCTAAAAAAATAATAAAAATACAACCCTTATGTTAAATTAACGAATTACCGGTAGAAATATTCAGAAAGTAAAATAGAGTTATTTATTTTAAATTAACTTAAAAATATTAGATTATTTCAAATAATTTGTTTCTGTGTATGTTCTATTATTTTATAATTTTCTAAAAATGGTGTGTTGGTACGATTATCAAATTGAGGGTATTTTGTTGTTCTCAGAGGGGCCACTTTCTTAGAGCGAGACTGTACTAACTTGTGGTACACGCCCATCTTGCGACACATTAAGGACAAGTACCGCCATGATGGCTGGGTTCATATTTCACGACCTTTATCTGCAATCAATACTCACTTTAAAAGTTGCAAAAGTTTGCAAGGTTGAATTTGGAACAAAGAATTGTGCGAACCATTCTCAACTATATACAAGGCAGTGGGGGTGAAGCGGAGGGGGAGGGGGGATTTAAAATATCAAGTTTGGTTAGGTCGATTTTATTATTATGTAATTTAGCGTGCATTTGTAACCCAATCATGTCGTATATTTAACCTCACGATTTGACCTAAATAATTGATGTAGTCAGATATCGAACCCAAGCTTTCTGTCATGCCATTCACCAATTGTATATCTACCATCATGTCACTAAGAAGTTTTATCGGTTCTTTTTATTATTACCGACGGAAAAAGAACAAAAACGTTAGTTTCTTTGGGCTATACAACGGTACAAATCTTTTAAAATTAGTAATCAAGCGTTAAATTAAGGTCAACTGCTACAGATTTGACTACAGGCTCAATTTTTTTAAGGTTATATATTTTACATACTTGTATACATTTTATCTACTCAAGTAGAATACCAAATAGGTTTAATTTTATTATTATTATTATTATTATGTGTTATGTGTTTCAATAGGTCCTTTGCCTTGTCCAAAGCGAATCTCCCAGCATAGCCTACCAACAGCTTCCTTTATTATATCCTGAATCTTTATCTTCTTTCTTTGTATTCCTTGTCCCTTTCTTCCTTACACCTTGCCTTCTATTAATGTTGCCAATCCATTTGTATTTTCTTCATAAAACCACTTGCATAGTGATTAGCTTTTCATTTACTCTTCTTAGCACTTATTGATTAGTAACTCAATTTGTTCACTTTATTACCCATACTCTCCTTCAATACCATACCCCAAAGCTTCACAAGTAATTATTCTCCTTTTTTCAGAGGGTCCATAGCTTAGCTCCATAAATTTGACCTTTAATTCTCTACAAACATCTTGATATATTTTTTTAATCAACCTAAATAAGATCTTTTAATATTATTGTATATATTACACCACAATATTAAAACTTCTGCTCATTCTGTGAACTAGCTTCCTCGCTTGACAATTTCACGAACTGGGCAAAAATTGTATTAATTCTTGCCCATTTTATGAGCTGGAACCTATTGTACTATCTACTACAAGCTTAACTAAAATTGGTTTTAATATATTCTATTAAATTAACCCAGTCTAACTTAACTTAACTTTCCATTATGAAACGATTAAAAGTTAAATTAACTTAAAGACCAAACCTGTTCTCCGCTTGCCCATTTCATGGACTGGGCAAAAATTCTCCCAGTTAATAAATTGGGTAAATATTGGAGCTGCCCAGTTCGTGAAATGGTCAGAGATTTTTCCCGATTCATGAACTGGTCAAATTCACGAACATATGCAATAAATAAAGTCTGAAGGTTAATCCATCTGTTCTAACTAAGGGTATAAACCCTATAGATCCTAAAAATCAAACAAATTTATAAAATTGAAATGATTGTTCTAAGGCTGGATCCATGTTGAGGGAATGATAATTCAGTTGTTTCGGCTGTAGCTACGGTATATGAAACATTCCGGATGATTCCTGTTGCTAATCCAGTCAAAATGTCGGCAGTCAACGCGTCTCAAACCTGAAACATTGGTTTTAATTCTGACACCAGTCTAGAAGGCCTTCAAAACCATTTATATGAAATTAAAGAACGTTTACTTTTGTTTAAATAACTGTGATTCCGTTAATGTCTTGACTTTGTTTTCATATAACTTATAATAGTTTTCTCACACATTAAAACATCCTCTTCTTCACTCTGATATATAATATTTTTAAGATATAATGAAAACGATTATGGTGAATGTTTGGTGTTAGGTTAAACCTGATAACCTCGTATTTATCAGCGTTTTCTTTTGTTTGCCGAACTAAGGAACCTTGATTAGTCATAAAAGAAAAACTTGTTTTGATCTGATTTCAACCTTATAGATGGTAGGCCCGGTGTATAAATAAATCCAAACTGTGTGGCCTGTGTACCAAGGGGTAAGTAGTGTATCTGGGTTGACAGTGATGAGGTCGGGGTTCGAATCCATACCGAGTGTACTGAAAGGCTTTATCCCTAAATGTGTTAACATTCTTCTTTCATGAAAGTGAGGGTAAATTATCTCTAAAATTCTACATCTCTCATCACTACTCTATTATAGTGTAACCTGGATGGGTGATATTACGTGGAATAGTTCTTAAAGAATAAATCAAGACTAATCACTCCAATCTTTTTATCTTCGTGTCTTACTACCCGTTCAGTCTAATATGAACTACGCTAGTGTGCTAGGGATGAGTAGGATTGGATTTAGAAATTGTATCCGTATATATATATAGATACGGGTACAATTTCTAAATCCAATCCTACTCATCCCTAGAACACTCTTTCTCTCTCTCTATCTCTATGTATATATATATATATAGAGAGAGAGAGAGAGAGTGTGTGGAAAACCGTTTAGTAAAAACCACCCTCAGTACGCCTGAGCAGGAATTGAACCCTAATATTTCCGTCACAGGTATTTCAGTCTTATCACGAGAGTGACGCCTTAAACTATTTGACCATTAAAAACTCCATGCGGTGAGCCCACAAGCGAGCTATAACGACTGAGTGGCCACAGCCGTTAGCGATGATAATGCCAACATTTGCGGATAGAGGGTTTCATGTGGTCAGCACAACAACTCTTCCAGCTGTAAATCTCAGTTTTCTAGATAGGAGCTGCTACTCATTTATTCAAGTAGATCCTAATTTGTTCTCACGAGGCTGAGTTTGACCCCTTTCTAGAACCACTGGCTCATAGAAAAATTCTGAAAGCGATGAGGATCAATCACGGGACCTGCAGCCAGGAACTCCGACCACTAGACCACAGAGGCGGTCATTTATTCGACCATTAAAGCGGATATTATAAATCCGGATACAAATGGTTTTAAAGAAATTGACTTGTACCTAAGGGAGGTGAGTATGCAATGTTTGTGCATCAGAAATAAATGCAAGGCCACCATAAGCAATGACCTTGAGTGCAAGTAACTGTTCATATTATTAAAACGGTTTCACTTGTCTCTGAATGAGAGCCTAAGTTCGTAAACTAGGCATTCTAGAGACACAGCTGCGTTAACATGTTTGCCTAGCGTCCCGGGGGTTTCCAAGTTTTAGTGTGGGCTAAATACACTCGAGCATAACATGGAAGTAAATGTAATGCGCATCCAATATTCATTTAATTTGTGTGTGTGTGTGTGTGCAACGCGTCTTATTATCCGTTAGATGTATACACATGTTTACACTAATGGGGTATGAATGAGGAAATTACGATTTATTGGAAATGTAACCACCTTTGCGTGAGAGGATAGTAGAAAACTATTTAAGAAAAAAACTTTTTATATACGCGACAAGGATTATAACCCCCAATCTCTTCGTCACCGGAAGTCCAATTTATTACGAGAATGACGTCTTAGATAAGGCGACCACTGATATGGGTCATTTCATATTAAGAACATATATTATTTAAGTGCTTTATAAATAAGTATAGAAAAATACCTTCGTATTAAGTTATATAAAAGTTTTATTTGAATTGTGATACAAAAATAGGATTAAGAAATAAACAAAAATAGTACTCTACTATTAAACCAGATGGTTTTTATCTTAATATATATAATTCTTCTGTACGTGTGTATGTCACTGAACTCCTCCTAAACGGCTGAACCGAATTTGATGAAATTTTTTGTGTGTGTTTGAGTGGGTTCGTGGATGGTTTATATTCACCATTGGACCCAATAGGTGGCGCTGCAATTGGGTTCTAGGATTTTTTTATTTTTTAGGGAATTTATTTTGGGGGGGGGGAATTTCTTTTTTTAAATTTTTT
>CABFWB010000598.1:153670-167536 GCA_902151455.1 Timema bartmani | reverse complement strand
AAGATTTTTTTTGGGGGGGGGGGGGTTATATTTTTTTGAAAATTAAAACTTTAATCCTAAAATTTTACCCCCCCCCCCCCACCACCACCACCCAATATTTATAATAATGAATATAATATTAATAATAATCATAAGTTCTTCAATAATTGACTGTTAAAACCTTCTGAAAAGTTCATGAATAATTGAACTTCTGAGAATAATTCATAGTTATGTTTGTTTTTCGATACAGCTGATATTTGTGTAGTTGTGGGCGAAATGCCAAAAATGAAAAGATGTTTTATTTTGTATGTTGTCTTGACAAACACTGAATTTGTAATATTTGTGTAACTCACTAATTGGAGTTCATTGTGAATTTGTAATTGTGATGATCACATAGTATTTGTTTAATTATTGAAATCAATTATGCCACCCAAACGAAAAGCCAACGTTCGGGCAGGACAACGTCTGTCGGGTCCGCTAGTATTAGATAAGTTCCTTACTCAATAACATTTCTCTTAGGCGTTAATTTTTATAATTGGATGTTTCATATTATTACTAGTATACATTATAGGTCCCCTACACGGTAAGTCAGACTGTCAGTATTAATAAAGTAATAATTAATACTGACAGTCTTAAAGGTCGTGTAGGGACCCTATTACCGGGATTCGAACCCCGATCTTATTATCATCAGCAGTCTAATCGATTGCGAGAGTGACGGCTTGGACAATGCGACCATTGAAGCAGGTAATTATAGTTCTTGATATAGTCCGTGAACAAAATAAAATGTGTTCGTAAATATGTACAGCCTACGTTGGTGACACTGAGCTACTTTCCCTCTTCAATAATTGATTGCTCCACCCACCAATTATGTCTTGGTTTTTTTTTACCAAGGTTAAAACCAGTTCATTAGAGACTTCCTGACTTTCCTTGCGTGTTTCTTTTAGGCTTTGCTAGCAGGCTTCAAAATAAAAGGCCTGAATGTGAGTCATTTCTCTATCGTTGCTCCAATATTGAACATTTTAACAGGGTAACAGAATATAAAAATGTATATCTTCAATAATGTTGCGAATTGTTTGATATTAATTTGTTTGACTGTTTTTATAATATTATTAATTAATAGAAATTACTCTTTTTAAGAATAATTATGCTACCCAAAACCGTTGAGGATTTGTGAACAAACGCGTCAGTCTCTACTTGTCTGATTTGCCAATGTCAGTAAGATTGAGGTTCTGATCCAAGCTAGGTCAAATGGTGTGTTTTTCCTATTGTGTTTTGCTAGCGTGTTTGAGCTATACTCATGCTAATTAATTTGCTTAGTTTAATTCATTATCACTGAGGAAGGTTAAAATTAAAAGACGTGTTTAAAAATAATTTACAACTCACCCTGTATAAAAAATTCAGCTACTTATTTTAAAATTCTACCTCTATAATTGGTATCTTTAAGGTGGGAGTATAGTAAACACAAGCTAAGAGCGATAAGTTTAATGTTTTTATATCAACACTATTTATGTGAAAAGAAATGGAATCATTCTCTGGTAGAAATATAGAGTTGAATTTTCTTAATATAGTGATATCAACAGTTCTTGAATACATGCCAAGGTGTCCTGAGATTCAATGACAACTTTTTCTCTTCATTTAAAATGTTTGTCATCAAATGCGGCTATGCCCAAGATAAATATTCAACAACTGTTTTTATTATCAAGTGAAGAAAATTAAACTCGTTCCCGTTCAAGTAATATTTTATTTATTTTAGTCAAACAAATGTTTTGCTAAGAAAACTGCAAAATCACTTACATAAAGTTCCCCACACTCCCACCTTAAGTAAAAAAATAAATTTGGATGGTGGGTAGCAAAACGCGGGCACGTCATTTAATTAAGTTATAATATTATATCATCAAATCTCGATGTTTTTACAAATCTGTAGATCTCTAGGCTGGTACAAACCTATCAATATCTAGATGCCGGTACAAACATGTAAGTCTCTATGCTGGTACGAACATGTCAGTTTCTACGCTGGTACGAACATGTATCTATGCTGGTACAAACATGTAAGTCTCTTATGCTGGTACGAACATGTAAATTTCTACGCTAGCACGAATATGTAAGTCTCTATGCTGGTACAAACATGTAAGTCTCTACGCTAGCACGAATATTTAAGTCTCTATGCTGGTACAGACATGTAAGTCTCTATGCTGGTACAAACATGTAAGTCTCTATACTGGTACGAACATGTAAATTTCTACGCTAGCACGAATATGTAAGTCTCTATGCTGGTACAGACATGTAAGTCTCTATGCTGGTACAAACATGTAAGTCTCTATGCTGGTACGAACATGTAAATTTCTACGCTAGCACGAATATGTAAGTCTCTATGCTGGTACAAACATGTAAGTCTCTATGCTGGTACAGACCTGTAAGTCTCTATGCTGGTACGAACATTTAAGTCTCTGTGCTGCTACAAGCATGTAAGTCTTTATGCTGGTACGAACATGTAAGTTTCTATGTTGGTACGAACATGTAAGTGTATTTCTGGTACGAACATGTAAGTATATGTCTGGTACAAACATGTAAGTCTCTATGCTGGTACGAACATGTAAGTGTATGTCTGGTACGAACATGAAAGTCTCGATGTCACACAGCTTTGACCGTACGAGGACAACACTCATTACTCGTGGCTGCGCCTCAAGGGCCGTGATTTAATGAGCTGGGCGGGACAAGATGTCGGATTCAATGTTTCGTGCTTCAAGGATCGTCAGACACACACCAAGACATGACACACTTAGCTCCTTAACATTGTCAAGGTCATCCGAAACTTCACTTTCCTCTTGAGTAGAGGACTCGAATGTCGGATGCGAGTATACTGACCGGCGCGGCGCAACAAACCTCAACGCCGGCACTGATTACTGGGAGGAAGGCAAAGCTTCATAATGGGGAGGTCAAAGGTCAAATATCATAAACTTTGACTTCTACAACCACAATAATCTTTTAATTTTTGAAACATTTCAAAATATTAGTAAGAAAACATTAGTGGCTTTTGAAATACCCCAGAAAATGTGACATAATTTAACATTTACTCATTTTAGAACTACTAAACAGTATTTTACCACCGATCAGTATATATATTTATTGATCGTCACTCTTAGACCAGTAGTGGAAATACTATCCAGTACTAATGTATCGTTGCCCAGGAGACGCCCGGATGTACTAATCAGACATCCTTTCCGTAAAGGCTCTTTCCATGTCCTGATGAGATCAGCTGAAATGATGGAAATAGTGAGTATGAGGGTGTGGAACCAGCGTAAACACATAAAATTAACCTAAGTCTAACCAACGAAACCATGGCGACCACGGGGATGATTCCACTTTCGAGAAAAAATACCCAAGGTACCAGCCGGAAATCGAACCCGGTATCCCTAGACTCGTAGCCGGGCGCACTGACCACTACACCACGGGACCAGTTACACTGACTTGTAATTAAATGACACCTATAACGTAAGCATAGACAAATTAAGATCGGCCCCACGTCAGCGTGAAATAATATAGTGTGCTATGTTTTTTTATCTAACATTTCTCTTTACCTAGATGCACTTGTATGATTAAAAGATTGTTATGTTGTGTTATGGGACAGCAACAAAAATATTAACTTGGACTTAAAACTCAACTTTGCTTCACGTGTTTCAAGTCTCACTTCGAATTTGAGAAAACACTTTCACACACTCCTACACAGCTCTAACCAAAACAAAGCTTAGGATACATTTTTTTTTGGTTATATTCCTCTGACATTAAAATTCCACCAAAGGACTTCTCCGCCCTAGAATCATAGGGAATTTTTAAGTCAAAATTGAATATTATGTTGAACAAAATAAAATACATAAAATAGTAAAAACTACTTTTTTAGTCTAGTAAACAGAGTATATTCTTCACACTCTATCATATAGATCTACGTTATGTCTAAAGCATATTTTATTACCACTATTTGTTCTATTTCTGAGTTTCATTTAGGGCTTTTCTCCATTAAAATAATATTCTTTAAATTAAATGTACATACATGATGTGTTTCTTGGTTTTAAGATCATGCATGTTTTTTTTTCTATGTAGATGTTGAATACACAGACAAAACTGTAGTTGAAGGCTATCAACTGAACATTCTTAACTAGTTGATTGCTCTTGTTAAAAAGAAACAAGAATAGTGAATACATTGCCACAATCCCTACCATTATACATTCTACCTTGAACAATATGAGAGAACCTTATATATTTAGCTAAATAACTTTATTGACACGCCCTACATTTTTATTGGCTTATTTATTTTAAAAGACGATCAAAAACTTATTCTAATAGTGAATAAATGACATTGATAACTGAAACGGTTTTTTATGTGTTGAAGTAATTGGAAAACAGATTCCTGCGTAAACCAAAACATTTGTATCTGGTTTGCATTAAAACTCAAACTATAACCTCACAGATAAGAAATAACATTCGAATATTTTATGAAGTAGGCCATATTTTAAAATAGTCTATGTCCTTCCCTTACTAACCAAAGGGGTACATTGTGGCTTAATTCAGGAGTTTTAAGATTTTTTTTACATCCATTACTGTTTCCTGTGGCCTGGGTCAATTTTTTATTCAAGCCATTCATTTTCCACTACCAGCTGGATCGGCCTATCATAGCTTTATAAACCTTATAATCTAACTTATAACAAGGACAGGTACAACATCCAGTCCCCGACTGTTAATTTATCAATGTGAAAGAGTAAAATTATATTTTCGGTACTGCTGAGAATCGAGCCCGGGACCCTTAGCTCAGTAGGCAGACACGCTACCGACTGAGCTAAGGTGTCGGGCGGGTTTTAAGATGATTCAGCTAAATTAAGGTCTAACACCTTAGCTCAATCGGTAGCGTGTCTTTCTACTGAGCTATGGCTCCCGGGCTCGATTCCTGGTATGGCTGAATAACTTATTATCGGTGAAATATGTGTTTACACCTTTCACATTGATAAATTGACGGCCAGATACGGGCTGTTGTGTCTAGCCTAGTCTTAAGTTAGATTCTAAGGCATATGAAGCTACAACAAGCCTAGCAAGCCGGTAGTGGAAAATATATGGCTTGAATAAAAAACTGACCCCAGGCTCGAAACAGTAATGGATGGAAAGTAAAAGCTAAATCAAGCAAGTGCACCCGTAAAAAAACCCACAAGGATAAATTACGCGTTACCTTAAAAATACACTCGGCCGAGATTCAAACCTTTACCTCACCGCCACCGGTACTCCAGTCTATTACGAGAGTAACGCCTTAGGCCGTGTGACCATAAGTGCAAGTAGGCCGCTTCCTCGATGATGTTTTGTAAAACAGATAATATTAGGAATATTTCCATCCAAGGTGATGTATGCACATTCCTTAAATAAATCCTGGTAAGCGTTCAGTATTTTTTTAGCACCGTGTCTTATTACTTATTAGGGTTGTACGCTTATGTACTAATTTAAACTAATATGTAAGGTTTAATGTAGAAGAACTGCACCAAAATTTGTTTGGAGAGAAAGTGGAAGATCTATTTAAGAAAACCACTCTCAGTACACCAGTCTGGGATCTAAACCTGATATCCCCGTCTTCAGAACTTAGTAGTCTAGTCTGTTACGAGATTAGTGCCTTAGACTATGCGGTCACTGAAGTGGATTTCAGTCTTTATAATTTTTCCTACTACATTTTTATTCAATTTTTAGTTTTAATCTATTTCTATTAATATTTTAGTAAAACTAAACAAAATAAGGAAAAAATAGTTTACTGAATTCTTTGTTAATTAAGATAAATTTTAGCTTTCATACCCTAAACTAGTGTTTATCATTTTTTTTTTACCACTGTGGCATCCTTTGATACATCGCCCTATATTTCGAGGCATTCTTGGTTCAAAATGTTCTTAGTTCTGTCCGTAAATAAGAAAATATTTAGTATAGGGCGTAATTAAAAGAAAACAAATATTATTTTTAAATCAAAAATAAATTGTAGGAACATTAAATTACAATTACCTAGCTAAAAAGAGAAATATTTTTTTGGTGCAACACTTCATTCATATTTTCGTGGCCCCTCCAATTATCATCACCACACCGCAGAATGCCATGGCATCCTTTTTGAGAACCACTGCCCTAAATTTATGTTGCATCAAATTATTTATCAAGATCGTATATATATTTCAGTGTAATGTAATAACAAAATAAAACTTACTATATTATTACTGCGGTTATTCTAAAGGAAGGGAGATTAATATTATCCTTGAACAGTTAAATCATTTCCTTGAATTAAGTCTGCGTACATGAAACATTTCCATAAAATTTAAACTAGTCTTATATGGTATTGCTTTCTTGGAACGAAGGTCAAGTGTACAGAAAAATACGAGGGACATCAACAAAAAGTGGACTGCACAGATCATAAATTAGTGCAAGATAGCGCATATTTCATACTTATTGACACTCTAATAATACATTTGACTATTTCTATTAGAATACATCAATGTTTCGATATTATTTTTTATTTTCTTATCAACTGTAATTATGTTTTGAGGATACGATTATTAAACGTTGGCTAGTATTTATAATATAATTAAAAACTAAATGTAAAGGCTTTGTCGGTGAATCACACTGATATCAAATTGAAAACTCCGAAAAATAAAGATAGAAAAGGAAGAGAACAAGGGATATTTTTTATTTGTAATTTATACATTTTGTATTATTTTTATACCTGGTGTTTTGGCACCCTATTATTATTATTATTTTGAATCACGTAGGGGAGTGGGGCTTATTTATACTGATATGATACAGAATGCAACTGGGACGAACATTTTAAAGTCTCGTCCAGTGGGTATGAAAACCTTGTATCGGTCCTGTGTGAAGATATTAACTAAAACAAACTACAAATAGTGCAGGACTGTCCCTGTGGAAGTCAAGAAATGTCTGATCGGGGGTGGTTAAATCTTCTGTAAACGCACAGTTCTATAAATATCACTATACAGGGTGTATATTATTCGGTGTAGGGGCGTATTCCCATCGACCAAACATTAAGAAAAGTGCATATAAACATGGGTCTAGAAACGCTTAGTTTCTGAGCTAAGACGAATTTTACTGTTCAATTAATAAGCAATCCAACAGAATAACTAATGCAACTAAATAAGACAAAGTTTGGCAGAAAAAAAAAGAGACAACAAAACACAAGAAGACAGAACATTTATTTACAAAAATTGTTCAAAATGCTGTCCTGCTTCGATGCATCCTCTGAACCCGCGCTCCATGCTTTGTCGTAATTTGTTGAATGTACCTGGGTTGTTATCTGTTTCCTCAGATCCATTTACGAAACGTTCTCTTAAAACGTCAACATCAGGAACAGGAGTTGAGTAACAAGTGGACCTTAAATGTCCCCAGAGAGAAAAATCCATCATGTTCAAATCCAGTGACTAAGCAGGCCGGCCATTCAATGGATATCCCCCATGACCAATACATCTTTGAGGATAACTCTAAAACAAGCATTTCTATTTCCATGTTTGTATGAACTTTTCTTAATATTTGGTCGATGGGAATACACCCTCATACTATTTGACACCATTTAATATACACTATATATTGTCCATTTTCAGTTTATATATATATATATATATATATATATGTATCGATAGAGATTTGGTCGTAGGTTTTGCCTCTAGACCCTGTCCCACCCAACCTATTCCTTACATGCAGGTGTCAAGATCTTGGTAGACTTGATTAGTTTGGGCAATTCTCATGGGAGAATAAAACGCAATTACAATATTTTATATGATTGCAAACCCCATTAAAATAAAAAGGTTCTGTCTGCAGTCCTCAAGGCCGCGAGTTTCAGAGTTCACTGAGTCAACGATTCGGGCTTACAAAACGTGGAAACAATGGAGGTGCGTGTGATACGAAGTTCCCGCTATTAGTGCAGTTTCTGACTGTAATAGCTCTCAGATCTCGTTAAAAACTGAAAAATGAACACTATATATACATTATGTATATATTTGACCACGGTAGTGTAAAATGGACAGTATTAGTACATATATATATTTGTCCACGTTGGTTTTTTTCCACCAAGTTTTACTACACGTTTGGGCTATTTATAAGAAGTGTACCAGCATTTGCGTGGATGTTGTGTGGGAAAACATTAAGGAAAATCACCGCGACCGTAATTCGAACCCAGATCTCCCCATCATCAATAGTTAAATATGTTGCGAGAGTGATCATTTGACCACCTAAATGGGTTCTACAGAAGTTAATTGATAACATTTTCTATTATTATAATTCATTCATACTTTTTGGAGTTTTTGAAATGCACTGAGCCATTCTATGAGGAACATCAATGTTGAGGTTTACCAAATGATTCAAAATAATTCTTGAATTAAAAGCATATATTTTTAAAAGTTATATGTGGACTATTACGGCTGAAACATTACGTAAAGTGTGTGTCAATACATTGAAGAAAGTTATTCTGTGTTAAGAAAACGGTGGATAACACTTTCAGCTCTTACACTTACTCTAAACATGGTGTTTGTAGTGTTTGTAAATGTTATGTAGACTGTTGGTCAAGAAAGTGAATAGTGTGTTTAGCACTACTGCGAAGGAATTTCTTGATACCCGCTTCGGTGACCAACTTATCTAAGGCGTCACTCTCGAAGTAGACTAGTCTGCAGGTGACGGAGAGATAGAGGTTCGAATCTTGGTCGGGTGTACTGAGTTTTTTTTTCCTAAATGGTTTTCCATACTCCCTCCATGAAAATCCGGGTATACTTCCTAGACATATAACGTTTCCTAATCCCTAAAACCAATAGCGTAATAATTAGTATATAAGCGTATAACCTGAACGGGTAGTAAGACGTGGTGCTTAGAAAATATACATAGTAGACAATTCTCATATACTCATATATTATGTTCACGATACCTGATTATGTAAATGTATATATCTTATAGATAAAATTTTATATATATTTTCAGGTAAAATTAGATAATTTTTTAGTAGCTTTCAGGCATTTATGTTGAACAATTTCGATGTCTTGTAGATTTATGATTACTCAAACAGAAGATTTTTCACCGCACCGTTGTCAAACTGACAGACCTACAAATGATTGTTGTACACTCTTTATTTTTCTGGTAGGAAGATCTATCTATATTCCGGGGGAAGCACTTAACTGCCGGAAATATTTATGTGAGAAGGGACCACATCTCACAGCCACAAAGAACAACCGATAAAAAATAGTTGCAAAAATTTGATAATTTAAAAATAACGAGTAGTTAAATGTAACAAAAAACAACAACAACGTAACTTCGACTTCATTTTAAACTTTGCTTCACATGTTTCAAGTTTCGCTTTAGACCCTCCTTGCATTTAAATTGTCACCTTCACACACCCCTAAAAAATATTATCTTATATTTACTAAGCCTTATTTACAATCATGATTCCATTATAACTAGGGTAGTTAAGTAAAAAGAGCAAAGTTTATGGAAGTGCACCAACATTCGCATTGAGGTCGATACTCCCAGACCTCACCAGGAGTGTTTGTGCACCCCTGTGGTCGAAGTGGAAAGCCAAGTGAAGCGTGGAGGGAGACGTAAGAAAGAGAGTGAAATGAAGGAGAGAGGTCGTAAGGAAAGTGAGTGAAGATGAGAAAGTTGTGGTCCTCGCGACGAACTTACCTACCGGGCCAGCGGAAAGTGGGAGTGAGAGGCAAGGGTTTGGCTCGCTGAGGTATGACGTCTATAGACCTTGCTTGGTACATAGCACAGGGACAGTTTCTTTATCAAGGGTTTGGCTCTGTGATGTCAGGAAACCTTGCTTGAGACAAAGCACAGGGACAGTTTCTTTATCAAGGGTTTGGCTCTGTGATGTCGAGTAACCTTGCTTGAGACAAAGCACAGGGACAGTTCCTTTATCAAGGGTTTGGCTCTGTGATGTCAGGAAACCTTGCTTGAGACAAAACACAGGGACAGTTTCTTTATCAAGGGTTTGGCTATGTGATGTCAAGAAACCTTGCTTGGGACAAAACACAGGGACAGTTCCTTTATCAAGAGCTTCTTAGTTCTTTACGATGCTCCATGTCACAGCAAGTGTGAGTTAGAGTCGATATGTCTTAAGGTGGGATGGGAGGGGAGGTGAGTTAAGGTCAGTATTTCAATATTTTTTATAGAAAACATTTTTTTTGCCAACATAGATCTAATATGTTTCAGTAGATACAAGTTTAGCTTAATTTTCTACAAATAATAATTTAAGACGTTATTAATAATAATAATAATAATAATATTCAGCACCGCGTCTTACTACCCGTTCGGGTTATACGCTTATGTACTAATTACAATAATGGATTAGGAATTGGGAGAACGGAATTTAGAGGAAGTGAACCCGCATTTGCTTGGAGGGAGAGTGGAAAACCATTTAGGAAAAACCACCCCCAGTTCACCCGACCGAGATTCGAACCTTGATCTCCCCGTCCTCGGCGGTCGAGCTCAACACGACTAGTACGTTAGCCAACTACGCCACCGAGGCGGGTTTAAGACATTATTGAATGTTTGTCAGGGACATAATGGAATCCAGGCATAAACTTTTTAAATGAAGAGAAAAAAAATTCTCATCAAATTTCATTATGTTAATGAAAATATTCATGAACTGTTGATATTATAATATGTCTAAAATTAAATTAAATGTTTCAACTTTAACGCTATGCTATTTATTTTGGTCAAACTTTTTTTTTCTATATAAACTACCAAAATAATAGCCTTAACTCACGTTCATTTCAATCCTTAGTGATTTCTCCTTCCCCTCTCCAATTAATTGCTGGTGCAATTTTGTATAAACTACTCTCTTCATCCGTACCCCTTATTTCAAGCCGCAAATAGTGTTTTATTAGCACTGCGTCTGACTACCCTTTCGGGTAATATGCTTATGTACTAATTACGATAATTGTTTTAGGGATTAGGAAGGCTATATTTAGAGGAAGTGTACTAGCATTTGCGTGGAGGGAGAGTGAAAAACTATTTTATAAAACCACCCTTAGTACACCCGACTGAGATTGGAATCTCGATGTCCCCGTGATCTGTAGTCTAGTCTACTGCGAGAGTAGCGCGTTTATATTATATTCTCTTGACCAGGGTCAATTACTAAAATATTATTTAATCCACATCAAACTCGTATCTGTGTGCAAGAGGACTAAAAGTCAAGCTCAGTAGTCTGGTCTGCCTGTGACTGGAAGGTCGGGATTAGAATCCCGGTCGGGTGTCCCGGGGATGTTTTGTCTCTAAACGCTTCTTACCCCTCTCCCTTTAAGCTGATGTGGGTGCATTTATTTTAAGTTATACCTTATTCATACCTATCCGATTAGTGCGATTAAATGGGAATATCCCGGATGGGTAGTAAGACGTTACGCAAAAAATTTAATTCACATCAAATATTGATTTGTATTTTATTTAAGAAATTATTTTGACATGAAGATCTTGTGACAGCAATTTAAATACAACTATTGCTAATGTTGTTAATTGTTGTGAAAGTTTTTTGATAATATTGGACGTTTGTGTAGGCCTACAAGTTTTATTCATACACAAAAAATACAAGTTTAAAACTTGTCAAAATTAAATTGTAACATATTTCTCTAACTAGAATGTAGCTATACACAATACATATATATATATATATATACAATATACATNATATATATATATATATATATATATATATATATATATATATATATTTATTTGCAAACTCATTAAAATTATTATACTCACATAAAGTTACACTAACTAAATTGTTATCAATAAATGAGTCTTACTGATTATGTATGGAAAAATAAAACACTAAAATATGATACTCATTCAATTTCTTTATAGTAGACCTTTCTTTTTATAGATTTACACAAGACTTTTTATACAATAAAATAACTTGAAACTATATCAATTATGCAATTATGCAACTATGCATTAAACACTTTGACCAAATTGATACCCCACACAAGCATAAATCTAATTTAGTTTGGTTTTCCGGTAACGGGAGGTCCAGCTTCAAATCCTAGCGAGGTTTATTGAGGTTATTTTTCCTAAATGATTTCCCATTGTACCTTCACGTAAATGCATATACACTTGCTCAAAATCTACCTTTCTGATCCTACTTAATAAGTGTAATTATTTTGATGGTTCAAACGTGTATAAACAGGCGAAACAATAATTCAAATCTCTGAATTAATACAAATATTTTTTCCAGGCTACTGTCCGAAGGGAGAAAAATGAATTAGAAGTAATAATACAACTTCAGCTGTATAAAACCTGTATAAGGCTTCGAGGTAAACCGGCTAACGGAAAGGCTGTCCCATTTCCTTGATTTCTATCCACATAGTTTCATGTTCTGAATTAACAAAAGTTTGCTAACATCACAAACAAGATGATTGGAAACTAGGATTGAACCTTGAATTCTAAAATCCAGAAGAACTGTACCTACCGGTACTTATTGACCTATAGAGAGGTCTGCGAAGGTCACTTTTTAAATACGAAGTGAAGTCAAAGTGAAGCTTTAAACTTAGGGAGCAAAGTCGAATCTGAAGTCGAAAATAAGGTTTTTGTTGTTGTCACATAACATCAGTTTTAATTTTTTTTAACTATAAACCTTTTACCCGTTTAGGTGGCCGCATGGTCTAAGGTGCTACTCTTGCAGTAGACTAGAGTGTCGATCACGGGGAAATCAAGATTCAACTTTCGATTGGGTGTACTGAGGGAGGTTTATCCAAAATTGTTTTCCACTCTCCCTCCACACAAATGCGGGTACATTTCTTATAAATATTACCTTCCTAATCCCTAAAAACCATTGGCGTAGTTGGTACATAAGCGTTTCGAGAAAAAACAAAATCACATCTGTATTTATCTACATATGCTTACGTTATAGACGTCATCCAAGCACTAGTCGGTGTTAGAATACTGTTTAGTAACAGTTATAAAATGATTACATGTAATATTAAGGGAGATATTTCAAATCTGTTGACATTATATAAAGTCTTCATCTTTCGTTGAAATGTTTCGAAGGTGTGAAGATTATTGTGGTTGCCAAAGTCGAAGCAAAGGATATTTTAATTTCCAATTTTGACATTTCGATGTTTCGCACACCCCTTTTGAATAGTAGATTATTTATCCACCTTGTTCACTCGGGGGAAAATAACATATTGCCTGTACCTGCCTCCTCTTAGGCGCTTCTTGTCAGGATGGTTTAGGGGGGAAGGGAAAGAAAGGTGCGACTGGGATAAATAAATCGAAACTGGTTTTTGAGATTTTAATGAAAAAAAAAACGTGGATAAAGAATATAACAAGACATACAAAGATGGGACGAAAGTCATGTCTGGTTAAAGAGATTGGTTGTGAGACCATCATATGAGCAACCTGCATTAGTGTAAGTAGGGTTGGGGTCGATACCCGGGAGGTACACTCATCTCTTGCTCGCTCATGCCGATGCATGGTAACCTTCGTATGTGTTATTTAAATGTACAACTGGTCTTGAGTCTCCAAGTCAAAATCGCTTGACCTAAATGAATGAGAGTATCTCTCTCTATCTCTCTCTTATTACTCTCTAGTGAGAGCTTATGATCAAAATTAACAATCAGCGACACGAAATCTGGCCTCAACCATTTAAACCAGGGGTCGGCAATAGGTCAATCGCAATCAATCGGTCGATTTCGCAGCAATTTTCAGTCGATCGCACAAGAAAACTATATAATCTTGAAAAGGCAAGATTACCTTGCTTGATTCCACTATGGTGCAGCTTGTAAGAGAGGGTCATGGTGTAATCAGACAAGGTAAGACTGCTACCCTGCCTGGTTCCACTATGGTGCAGCTTGTAAGAGAGGGTCATGGTGTAATCAGTCA
>CABFWB010000598.1:127508-152726 GCA_902151455.1 Timema bartmani | reverse complement strand
GTACAGACAGACAGACAGACAGACAGACAGACAGACAGACGGAAATTCAAAAACCACTTTTTCAGATTCAGGAAGTCATGAAACGTCAAAATTCATCAAAATCTCGACTTCGATTTTTTTGACGATCACCATACTTTCTCTACCTATAAGATAGAGAGAAAGTAAAAAGAATAGTTAAAAGTAGAGTGGAGAGACAGAAAGTGATCGCGGGACCTTTGATGAATCTAAAATTCGATCGGGGCCCAAAAAAAGTTGCCAAATCTTGATATAGACAGTCCGCAAGTGAAACGACATCCAAGCTTTTTTGATCTAGACCAAATTCTGTCGTATTTAATCGCCAGGGGAGGGTCTATTACCCCTCGACGGTCTAGTCCCAGAACCAATCCATGCCAACTAGCTCCTTTTGGTTCGCAAAAATTATTGTTTTTAACACGTGTCGTGACACGCTTTCTCGGCACTGAACTAGTTAAAAATATTGTATATGTTGTTTAGATTTTGATGTCATTATAAGTAACTAAATGTTGTTGTTGCTGACAATAATTGACGGTCTGCTTCTGCAAAGTTTACCTTACTAAATGAGCAAGCTAGACAAGTCATCAGCAAATACCTCTAAGATTGTTGCAGTACATCATTTATTTACATTTTATCTTTAATCAAATTATTTTTACTATAACTACTACTATTTTTACTCTCGGACTTCCCCCTATTCATACTAATAGTTAAGGATGAGTAAGGTAAAGTTTATTGCACATGTACTCGTATTTGCGTGGTGGGAGATTGCAAACCATTTAGGAAAAAACATTTTATTACACCCGGCCAGTTTTCTAGCCCCGTTATTCCCATCACTGGCAAGCCAGAGCATATGACTGACTCCTTTGCCTGCGTGCCCACCTAAGCGTGTTTTTTTTATAACATAACATCCTGACCCCATCCCAAAGATGCGTGTACACTCGTAAGCGGCACTTTAAGGTGGGGATGAAGGGGACGCGAGAAAATGTCAGTGTGTCTGCATTTTTTAAATATCAAAACACTTTTTGGTCAAAATAAATTAAATATTTGTCCTGTATAAACATAAGAGTTTAATTTTCTTCACATGGTGATATCAAAAGTTGTTGAATATCTGTCATGAGCATAGCGGCATTAGATGAGAAACTTTTTAACTGAAGAGAAAAAGTTGTCATTAAATTCCAGAACATCCTTGACAGATATTCAACAACTGTTGATATCACCATGTGAAGAAAATTAAACTCTATGTTCCTACTGGAGCAATATTTGATTTACTTTGGCCAATAAAATGTTTTGTTATAAAAACTGAAAAAGTAGCCTACTCTCCTTTTCCTCGCGTTCCCTACACCCCCACCTTGATTTAAAATGTCCACATTAGCAACAAAATGTCTGAAAGAGGGTTTGCTTTATGTGAGCGTGTTTATTTTTGAATTGGCATGGTTCCCACTGATATTTACAATTTGAGAGATATTTCATTTTAATAATTCACCACCGAATCAACGAATTCAACAAGGTTCTCATACTGCATGGTTAAGCAATTTCCATGTGAGAAATGCTACGTTATTTGCTCATTTGATTGTTCTGTAAGGTTTGTATGTGATTGTACACACAGTATATGATTCATTTTGCAAGATGGAGCACTAGCTAAACACTAATTATACAACATATTATATTCGAACATGTATATATACATATTATACAGATCTAACCTCTGAAATCATGACTCTTTTATTTTCTCAGGAATAATAAACGTGCACTTTCTGTTCAAACTGATTGTATCAGATAATGAATTACAACCTAACTTAATTCTAATAACAGACTGAATATTAAGTTCCCCGAAAATGAATTCATCAATGTTAAAAGGGAAAAACTCTTTTTTTTCACGACAATAATTTTACTGTCACAACAGGAATTAAACCCAATACCTACAAGTTAAGCTCATTCAACAGTAAAAATAGTTGTATTTCACCATTTTAACATTTTAAGACATGATTAGTTATTCAATTATTTCAAACATTACAGTTCACGAGTTATAAGGGGTCAAACTTGCTATTTTATGCTTTTACGTACCATTGTTAAGGTAAAGTAATTAATGGAGGGGAATTAAATTTAGTATAACTAGACATTCACATCAGGTGTACACAATGAAATATTTATAATACTTATATTTTTTAAATAATACAATTATTATTAATACTATAAATATTTCACTGTGTACACCTCAAATGAATGTCTAGTTACACTAAATTTAATTATCATACATTAATTATTTTGCCTCAACAATAGAACGTAAAAGCATAAAATAGCAAGTTTGACCCCTTATAGCTCGTGAACCGTAATGTTTGAAATAATTTAATCACTATTTATAGCTAGTTTAAAATTGTGCAATAACATTTTACCGTCAAATCACTTTAACAGGTAGAGGAGCTACCGGCTGAGCTAAGACGTCTGTAACGATGCAATCAGAAACACTCGTACTTGGGGTGTTTTAACCCAACGTGATGATTCAGATCAGTCCCAACTGGGATTCGAACCATAATGTATCTTGGCAGGTACTGATAGCCCCAACGTTTGTTACAACAAGGAAGGATAAATAACAGTTGTTGGTGCGACGGAGCAGGGTCCCAGGTGCTGATAGCCCCAATGTTTGGTATAACAAGGAAGGATCAATGACAGTTGTTGGTGCGATGGAGCAAGGTCCCAGGTGCTGATAGCCCCAATGTTTGATATAACAAGGAAGGATCAACGACAGTTGTTGGTGCGATGGAGCAAGGTCACAGGTGCTGATAGCCCCAATGTTTGATACAAGAAGGATCAATGACAGTTGTTGGTGCGATGGAGCAAAGTCCCAGGTGCTGATAACCCCAATGTTTGATATAACAAGGAAGGATCAACGACAGTTGTTGGTGCGATGGAGCAAAGTCACAGGTGCTGATAACCCCAATGTTTGATACAACAAAGATCAATGACAGTTGTTGGTGCGATGGAGCAAGGTCCCAGGTGCTGATAACCTCCAATGTTTGATACAACAAGGAAGGATCAACGACAGTTGTTGGTGCGATGGAGCAAGGTCCCAGGTGCTGATAACCCCAATGTTTGAGAAGTAAAGAGGTAGGAAAGACAAACGTACACAATATCCTCGTCGTCTCAAAGGAAAGTGATGTTGTTCCCCGCAGCTCCTCCATTGTATTCTTGTAATCTCCCGGCCCACGTGTTCGATGAAACATTGGAAAGCTCGTCTCTGGGATAGAGTCACATTCTTTCCGCGGAATGCGGTACGGACCGGATTGTGTTGGCGGTCGTGGGTCGGAGGAACCAAAGGTTACTTTGAAGTAGGGATGTGAAAAAGTATCGATACTTTAACAATATCGATATTTTTCTTTCTAAACAGTTTTTTTTTACTCGGTGATTTTTTCCAATACTTTTACTGATATTAGTACACACAGCCCGATATCGGATCGGTAACGAAAGAAATAATTTTATTGTCATCTTCACTCATGCTGGGATTAAATGTTTACTAGGGTGAACTGTGGAGGAAGAACAAATGACACCATTTCTCAATCCTCACTCGTTTTCTGCATGACAAGCAAGAAGAACTCTAGCATTCAATCTCTTTTAGCTCATCATAACTCATAGCTGTTCTTTCATCTTTGTTTATCAATACATTCTGATACCTGACCGGGTGATGGGGTGAGTAGCGATCAGTCTTACTACCCCTTCCTTTATCAATGAGCACGGTCATCATCAAACTAAACAAAATAATCTTTTGTAGAGATCAATGAACTCGGTTAACTCAAGGTTGCCCCAAGCAGATGAAGCAGAAAAGTTTATGTGCGTTTCGATACCGATACTTACTGCTATTGCTAATAGTACGGTATCGATATTTTTCTTCCGATACTTTTAACGAGTACAGTATCGATACTTTTCTTTCGATATCATATCCCTACTTTGGAGAGGAGGTGCACTTTTTGTCCTGCACATACTCCCGATGTAGTTTGGGGGGAAAGGAAACGCGAGTTTAAACCACTATTCTTTCAGTTTTTTTTTAGCAAATATATTTTTCGATGCCATTAATAAAATATGGATTCAGTACATACATTTAGATTAATTTGCTATATATAGAAATCTCAACTCAACAGTTCTTTAATATCTGAAATGTGAATCCTCGAATATGATAACTTTTACTCTTCGTTTAAAAAGTTTCTCATCTAATGCCACTAAACTCATGACAGATATTCAACAACTGTTGATATCAACATGTGAAGAAAATTAAACTAAACGTTGCTACTGGAGCAATATTTTATTTATTTTGGCCAAAAAAAGTTTTGCTATAAAAACTTCCAAAACACTGACCTTTTTTTCGCGTTCCTTACACCCCCACCTTAATTCAGGACAAGTCGGTTGATCCCCCCTCCTAATCCCATCGCGTCTTGGTACTCCTTGATGTTAACACTATCATTAATTACACTAACGAACTACGAATGAGGAAAGTATTATTTTAGAAGAGCTTTACCTTAATTTGCGTAGAGAGAGAGTGAGAAATAAGTTAGGAAAAATCCTTTCCAAGTCATCCGACCTTGATTCGAGCCCCGATGTTTCCACCACCGGTAGCTCTGTCTATTACGAGGGTGTTTTTTTTTAAATACGCTTTTTTCTCACTGCCCATCCACGCAAATTAGGGTACACTTCTTCTAAATTCTCTACCACTCCTCCCAAGACCAATAGCGTTTTATAAAATATGCTTAGAGCTTGAATGTGTAGTGAGCCCAGCTGGAAACATACATGAAATATTCTCCAATACGTGAATGTATTAGTTTTATTTTTTATCTATTTGAGGTATTTAACGTGTTTTTTCTAAACCGACAGATTATATAAGCACACGAGAATTTCTGTAAGCGAGAGTGAAAGTGCCTTGCAATTTTGCCGGGAAAGGTATTCTCACATACCTACCAGGGTTATTTTACATGTGGCAATCGACATGAGACCGACAGCTTTACTTCCTCTCCGAAGGAAGACGTGCTACAAATTTTTATCACTCAATAAAAGTCTGTCGACCCTGGCTGGGTTTGAACCCAAGAAGTGGGTCCTGAGGCGAGTACCTTAACCCAAGGGCACCGAGGTCGACAAGCTGTTTAGTATATTGAGACATCCACCGAGGTCATTCCACTTGAAAAGGTGCTAATCCTGCCGCTGACCAGCCATGAACCCAGGAGGGCCTCGTTGAGGATGACGGAGAATAACTTGTTATTTTGATCACGTAAAAGCAATAGCTCGCATATATCCACAAACCACGCCCAAACATCGCCAGTCTGATTAGAACGTTTCATCAAGTTGACTCCTCATGTTTAAACATACAAATGTGTTTTTTATTAGTTCTTTTAAAACTAAAGACTTTCTTTTTAGCACCGCGTTCAGGTTACACGCATATATAGTAATTATGCTAATGTGTTAGGGATTACTAGGGATGAAGAAGTTTGAATTTAGAGGAAGTGTACCAGCATTAGAGTTGAAGGAAAGTGGAAAACCATTTAGGAAAAAACCTCAGCACATCCTACTGGGATTCGAACCTCAACTCTCCCTGTCATTGGCAGATTAGTCCAACCCGATAGGTTGGCCACATGGCATGGAGTGCTACTATCACCTCACGGTAGACTAGACTGATGATTACGGGGAGATCGAAGTTTGAATCTCGGTCGGGTCTACTGAAAGTGGTTTCCTAAAATGATTTTCCACTCTTCTTCCACGCAAATGCGGTTACACTTCCTATAAAACCTTACTAATCCATAAAAACATTAGCATAATAAGTACATAAGCGTATAAGCCGAACGGGTAGTAAGACACGGTGGTAAAACATAAAACAAATAAAGGTAAAATCTTTTGCGAGAGTGATGCCTTAGACCATGCGGCCACCGAAGTGGGTCTCAAGGCTATCAATTACTTACCCGCACCGGTGGCCACGCGGTCTCAATGTAAAGCTCATTTAGTCCGGTTTGCCGGTGACGAGAGGTGAAAGCTTGAATCCAAGCCGAGTATTATGAGGAGTTTTTGCAAGTAGTTTTCCGGCATAGCCTCGCACACAATTTTGCAGTGGTTTTTAACAAAACAACTAAAATAAATACTACAGTGGACACATTTAGCTTAATTTTCTACACAGTAATACAAACTCTTCTGGAATATTTGTCATGAGCATTGTGGATTTATTTTTATTATTATTTAGCACAGCGTACTACTTACCACACGTTCGGTTTATACGCCATATAATGGAAATTGATGAGAAACTTTCTAAATAAAAAGAAAAATTCCTAGTTAACTTTGTGGCGCCCATGACAACCGTAACAATGTCCTATTGCTCTTGGTCAAAAACGTTTTCCGCCCCTATTTTGATCAAAAAGTTTTCTGCCATGAAAACTACAAACATATTGACCTTAACTACCGTTCCCTCTACATCCCACATTAAAATGAAAAGTGAAAACACGTCCAGGAGCGACATGTTCGTGTAAACGCATCATTTGCCAGTACAAGACACGGCTGGCAAGTAACACGGTCTTGAATGTTAATGCCAGGAGTGACTGATAAGTATCTGGGGGTGTGACAAGGAAATATAAACAGAATTCCTCGAGTGAAATGCGCAGCGGCACTCAACAACTCTTTTTGTTATTCTACAAATAGTTACGTGCAAACAACTCACTGCAATCTATTTACAAACAAAACATTGACAAATTCTCAGCTTTAACCTGAACTAGGAATTTATATTTCAATTTTTTTTAAGGTGGAATAGATGGGAATGTGAGTTAAGGTTCATATCCATGCGGTTTTTACGAGAAAAAAGGTTTTTGGCCAAAATAAATAAAATATTTCTCCAGTACGATTGGTTTAAGTTTCTACGCATAGTATTCTTAAAAGTAATTCTTTGATATAATAAAAGGAATTGTTTGTCTGTTTGTTTGTTTGTGTGCGATGCCCAGCCAAATTGACGGCACGCAGAGATCTTATCTTTTTAACATAGGTGAACGGAAGGGGGTCCGAATGCACCTCGAATCAGGATTTTTAAATTTTTTAATCAGCATTTTAATTAGGTTATTTTTAACAAATTTACAGTGGGTCACGGGAAACGCCGTGCGGAATTGCTAGTTCTTTAATATTTCTGATGACTTTTTCTTTTAATTAAAAATGTTTATGGTCAAATGTCAAATTAATGCTCATGGGCTATGACACATATTAATGGACCCTCGAGATGTATTTATATAACAAATTAAAATAAATGTTTCAAGTGAAGCAATATTTTATTTACTTTGGTCCAAAATGGTTTTTGTCATAAAATGACCCTTTCTTCCCACCTTATCATTCACTAAAATATAAGAGTTATTAATAGTAAAATGTTGGTTTCCTCTTTCACGGTGATGAATTAATAGCCAGTGGTTGGGTATGGTGTCTGTTCTAGATTTAAGTTCGTTTATAATTCGTGTGCTGATATAATCAGTCGGTTCAGAAAGTGCACATTTACTAATTAAAAAATGTTGAAGTTTTTCCTACCAAAAAGATGCGCTCTCATCATAATTAAAACTATGTATGCCTGGAACTCTTTAGCTCACTGATGTGTACAATTGAAGGTAGGCTGTAAGTAGGGCCTATCCGATTGTCACCGTGGAGTAGGCTCGCCACGAGATAAGGTGCCGACATGAATAAGGTACTGTACTATACATTGAAATTATCATTTGTTTCAAGTTTATTTTAATTAATAAATGTTTATATAAATAAATATACATTGAAAAATGAATTAATAAATTAATTTGTTTTAATTTATCTTTAGGTGTTCGCTTATAGTAACCAATTTTTAATATGACTATGACGTTTTATATACACCTTTTTAAAGCGTGCTACATTATTGACGTGGTTGTAATAACTATTTAAAATACACGAACATCAAAAATAACATTACTTTTAACTTCTCTATCATTCTTTTAAAATTTATTTACGTTTTATGTATGGGAGAAGGCACAGGAAAGAACAGTGGGAACAAATCAAAGTGACACACAATAGAAATAGCTTTCACAAGCAAATAAGGTCACAGTTCACAAGTTAACTGCATTCCTCCTTTCATTGTAACAAAACAAAATATATCTTTCCCTTTATTTTTTCCTACTTATTTTCCCTGTACTTTTACCCATATAAGATTATTGCCTTCGGTAGAGGTTTTTCTTTAAAAATTATATCTATTTATGTGTGTTAGACCAAGGATTCAAATAACTGCCCAAAGATACATTTTAACTCAGGTCAAATTTCATAACACCTTAAGATTATAAATTGATTTACTAGATCATTTCTAGACGATAAGATAAATTTTTCTAATATGACTCAATATTACTAAAAATAATAGTTATAATAAGCTAATTAAATACAACACGCTTCGGTGGCCGCATGGTCTAAGGTGCTACTCTCGTAATAGAGTTGACTGCCTAAGACGGGGTTTTTCTTGAATGGTTTTCCAATCTACCTTCACGCAAATGGGGATACACTTCCTATAAATTCAACTTTCCTAATCCCTAACACATAAGTGTAATTAGTACATGGGTGCATAGCCCAAGCGGGGCAGTAAGATGCGGTGATAAAAAATACTATTTTGGTTTAATTCTTTTAATAATTCCTTAACAAGCTAAAAAAAACCTTCAGTTTACGATTCGGTACTAACTAAACTTTTATAAATGATCTTTTCCACAGTGTCTTGTTAACCGTTCGGGATGTACGTACGTTAGTTACACAAAATGGAGTATGGCGGAAGAATATATAATTTTAGAGGAAATATACCCGCATTTGATTAGAGGGTGAGCGGGAAACCATTTAGAAAAAAAGCACCCTCAGTACACTTCGTTTACCCTGAAAGTGAGCAGTCGAACTTTGATTAATTATACTATGGCCCTATCTTATAAGCTACACCATAGCGGAAACATGTATGGTAACCTTATTACCTTTAAGGGTGAATTAAGTGTACACCCAACCGGGATTCAAACCTCGATTTCTCCACCATTGATAATCCAATCAAACTAGAGAGTGACGTATTAAATATGAGACCATCGATATAATTATCATTATTATAATTAATATAACTAGTATAAATTTAAAGGCGTGGCAATATTTAAGTTCCTTCCACAATTTGGTTAGAAACATAAATCCCAAGTGGAATATTTCCTGCCTATTTTAGTGTTCCTTAATATTTAAACTTCAAAAATCCTTATAGTTTATTTTATATTTAGATCTTTAAAATTAGTTTAGTATTTAGGTTTGAGTTTAATTTAATGATGCATAAGACACCTAGAATTTAAGCCTATATCATGACCCAATGGTATCTTTAAAAACTCAATTTAATTTTTCTTTGCTTTTAAGTTTGACCAATCATAGATAATTATTATTGCTATTTGACATGGATACAATTTATCAAAGCCGGTGGTTTTTTAAAAATAAACATGTGATTTGACCCATGAATACATGAAAAGACGTTTTGGTAATTGTAAATTTCCTCCCTTTTACTGTAATCCAAATATAAATATCCTTACACAGTTGCAAAAGGTTTAAAAGTGTATATATATATATATATATATATAAAGTTTTTATTTAAAAATACACTACCTTGTATTATAATTTTTTATTTAACTACTTGAATTCACAATCTGCAATTATTTTGAAACACAAATGAGCTGAACACAATTTAACAAGACAAAAAGTGTGGCTTTCTAGATTCGGTAATTTTTAGTTTATTTTAAAGCTGATTTCAAATTCAAATCTGAATCGCTGGTTTTCAAATGAACCGATCCCCTCTCTTTGTTTTTTTCCTTTCTTTCCGAAACTAGTTTCTGTTTTGATGAGATGTTGGCATCGTATTCCGGAACAGGATTGGTTGGCGCTGTATCGTGTCACCTTCACTTTTATCTCCCATGAAAGTTAAATCAAGGTCACTGACACGCGTTTCCTTGTTCAAAAGTGTTAGTCATGGAGCACTTCTAGATTGTATATATATTAACTTCATACAGGCAATATTATAGCTGTGAACTATGACAAACATCCAAACTGGAAACCCTATCAATACAGTTGAAAGTCAAGCCTAACATCCAAACATGCAACCCTATCAATACAGTTGAGAGTCAAGCCTAACATCCAAACATGCAACCCTATCAATACAGTTGAGTGTCAAGCCTAACATCCAAACATGCAACCCTATCAATACAGTTGAGTGTCAAGCCTAACATTCAAACAGACAACACCATCCAAACATTTTAAGTCAAGATGAATATCTAAACCTTTGATTTGATTCCATCCCGACAGTAGAGTCCAGTACAAGACATAGTTCTCTACCTCTGCCAGTCTCACGTCAAGTTTCATAAAGTGTATTCAGGAATGAGGAATTGGAAAGTTAGGCCACACTCTATTGGTTTGAGCACAGGTCTGATTTAATATTAATTCAAATATTTGGCACTTTCTACTCTCTTAAATAATATCTGAGGAAATAATTCAATAACCTCATGGGCCCGGTAACATGGCGGCAAATTTTCGCAGATAAATTTGGTAAAATACGCACCAAATCGGATGTACGATAAAGGAAATTTACCAACAATAAAGGGGAATTTTTACACCAACAATATAGTTTGTTCTTTATCTATGGTTTGATTATTATTTATTTGTATTTTATTCTTTTTATTTATTTTAATTTATTTCATTGCATTTGAAAATGACAGTGTAAAATCAAACTATGAAGATGTGATTCTTTCATTTGCTAATGAAAAGGCTCGGGGAAAACCTCTCCCGTTGTAGTCTTAGAACGCATCCTCTGTTTTCAGCTAATTTTTTTAAAATCAAAATCCCTCGCCTTGCTATTTATAAACTATTTAATAAATACTCTTTATTGTACTATTTCTTAAAATAATGATTTTTAAAAAATAATTTATAAAAAATAAGAGTTTATTTTATTTGTTTTCAATGTATTGTAGAACAAAGGGGGCAAACATTTATTGGTATCATGGGCGTAGGCACAGTCAAATCCGGGGCTGGGCCTAATTAATCTGATTGAAAAACTGAAGTTTAAATCTCAGTAGGGCTACCTAGGTTTGAGGGGTGTCACATCGTGTCTTTAGGAGAATGCTGGTATATTTACACATAGTTCTACTCTCTTCATCCTGTCTTCTTAGAGCCTGTGTGGGTGTGTCACTAAAAACAACACTATAATAACGTCAAAAAAATTTAATAACATTTTTAAGAATATACACTCGAGATCACGTAAAGGGAAATTAAGAAATCAATATGTAAAATCCATATCAGTGGCCCGGACGAGATTCTAGCCCTGAAATCTGGAGTTATTGGCCAATCAGATAATACGAGACTTGTGGTGGGAGTGTAAGGAACGGCAGTTGAGGGTAGTATTGTTGCAGTTTTTATATCAAAACTTTTTTTGGTCAAAATAAATCAAATACTTCTCCAATAGAAACATAGAGTTTAATTTTCTTCACATGGTGATATCAACAGTTGTTGATTATTTTTTCTCATAATTTAAAAAGTTTGTCCTCTCTTGCTGCTTTGCTCATCCTTTATATTAATAAAATGAAGAGTTTGTTTGTTTTTCATGAGTATTGCGCGATATCTACTGCACGCAGAGGGATGAAGTTTTAAAATTAATACCACCTGTGCATGAACATGTGCAGTGCATCTCGAAAACATAGTTTTAAAATTTGGATTATATTTTCTTAAATTAATTAAAAACTTGATTTGAAGAAAGAAAATGAGTGTATTTTTCTGTATGTTTGAAGCAGAGAAAATAGTTTCCCGGGTTAGACAATCGGCCCTGTGGTGTAGTGAGTGGTCACTGCACATGGATACGAGATTAGGGGTCCCGGGTTAGATTCCCGGCTGGTAACTAAGGTATTTTTCCCGTTAGGGGAATGATCCCAACTATCACCAAGGTTTGGAGGATTAGGTTTAAGTTGTGTTAAGACACACCGACTCCACAACTTCATAATAACTATGATTACATCATCTCATTGCGGGTACGACTAGGGATGTGAAAAAAAGTATCAATACTTTACTAATATAGATATTTTCCTTTCAATACTAGAATTTTTTTCCCCGATACTTTTACTGATATAAGTACTCACACTCCAGTATCGGCTCAGTATCGAAAGAAACAACTTTCTTGTTATTTTCACTCATGTTGGGACTAAATGTTTACTAGGGTGGAACAAGGGTGGAGGAAGAACAAATGAAACTATTTCTCAATTCTCACTCATTTTCTGCAACTCTAGCACTCCATCACTTTTAGCTCATCATAATTCATAGATGTTCTTTCACCAACTTTAGTGGTTAAACAAGGGTAAAAAATATATTGAAAAAATATTACTAATTATAATAATTTCTTAAATAACTTTTCTTCAGCAACATTTTCATAGACGTTTTGAGAGATGGTATGGTAAGACCTTTTATAGTATCCATTATACAATACTATCTATCACACCTTCCAAGTTCCAACACATTACATAGAAGCGATAGACCTAAGTAAACTATAATATGGTTAAATTACTATATTTTTCAGTGCTTAAATACATATTATGATACAATTATTGTGATGCAAAAGTTGGAATTATTATTATTAATGTTATTACTAAATAAATAAAAACCTTTTCCAGATTAAAATTTTGATACCGATACTTTTCCTTCGATACTAGTAGACCTACGGTATCGATATTTTTCTTCCGATACTTTGAATGAGTACAGTATCGATACTTTTCTTTTGATACTACAAATCTAGGTACGACGTGTAGACAACTTCCTATGGTGTACCCTGGGCAACGCTCTGTGCCACCAGAGTAGCTAATAGTCTCCAAATAAGGCGACCGAGCCTGGATGTCATGTCCTTCCGGTCATATATACCATACGATAAAAAAACAACACCTAGACCAAAATATAATGAGCCAATTTCATATGCGAAACTGGCTCATTCCACTCGAGTTTATGAAGGTGTCGTCTTGTATTTTGTATCGAGCCGTATTGAGGCGCACTAAGGCCTTGTTCCCACGACCTGTCGTATGGCAAGTCGCGAACGGCTCGAGATTTGTAGATCCGCGAGCCTCTGGTTCGTAGATTGACGAGCCTAACCAATCCCACGACGCGTGGTTTGTTCTACTCGTGTCTGTGGATGTGGAACGGTGTCCGAGCCACTACTGGCTCGTCATCAGACGATCCACAGGGCTTTGATATTTCAAACATTTACCGACAATTCACGGGAACTCCCAAGTTCTGTGGATGTGGAACGGTGCCCGAGCCACTACTGGCTCGTCATCAGACGATCCACAGGGCTTTGATATTTCAAATATTTACCGACAATTCACGGGAACTCCCGAGCCGTACCAAGCCAACGCGTATCTATCGATCCCACGACCTGTGATAGTGCAATCTATGAGCCGAATCCGTCTAAACACGCGCCGTGGGAACGGGCCTTAAGTCTGCCTGTGAATCTTGGCATAGACTGGATTTTGTCATAATAATATTTCATTCTAATATCTAATTTTGTCCTAATATTCTTAGTTGCTGTATTTTATATTGGAAACATTATTATTTGGATTAAGGACAAATCTGCGTGGTTCGTTGGTGTTGTGCTTCTGAGCCACTTTTTAACTATAAATATTTCCATGTTTGTGTCTCGAGTATTCACGATTCCTCTTCCTTTTGAATGATCAATGCACCCTCCGTCATTAACCTCTGTCCCCTTCTCCCTATCTATCCGATGAAAAGTTTCATCACTGTTCTTAATTGACTTATAATTCATCGCAACACTTAATGTGCATCTCAATAGGGGCGTGTTTGATTGACCCAGTTTGTTTGGATAAGTAACTCGGTGTTTCCGTGGTTACCACCAATATGATAATTAGATTTATAAAAGGTTTTATATCTCTATACATTTGATCAAATATCTTACATAAACTGAGCTCAGAATTATCTTCACTATCTTGGTTTCAGTTTCTATCTAGAATGCGTATAACTCGAATGGGTAGTAAGACGCGGTGCTAATAATAATAATAATAATAATAATAATAATAATAATAATAATAATAATAATAATAATAATAATAATAATCTAGAAAATGTGTTTTACTCTACTATTTAATTCAAATGAAAAAAGCTGAATAAATATTTGGCCATTTCATTAAAATTAATATAAATATATTATTGATATCTACTGTGTATAGTTTTTTTATTTATGACACAAGAGTTAAATGTGGTACAAATCTTATTAGGTATATAATTCCAGGGCATTACACATCACATCCATACTTGGCTAGTGTACAAATAGAAACTTACTATAGTACACTTTGAAGAAGACTAGATTCGTAGTTATGAGTTATAGGGATATTTTAGAAATATCTCACTAAACATTCTTTCGTCCATAATATTTCAATCGATGAGAATTTATGAGATATTTCGAGTTATGTCATAGTTTAAGTCAATCTGAAAATTCAAATAGTAAATATACGGTCGCTTATATAATACACAGCCTTTCTATTCATTTTCAACCTCTAGTTAGATTCTCTTTAATCTTAAATGGATTCCTTCAAAAATGTATTTAAGTACGTTTTGTTATATATAAAACAGAACATCTAGACAACTTTTATACGTAAATTTATCTTTTATCTATGAAGATATTTAGGTTAAGTTTTTACTAGCCAAACTAGGTGGTCTTGAGGTAAAGAGCTCGTCTCAGGACCCGATGTTTGTGGGTTCAAACCCAGCCGGGATCAACGAATTTTTCTTGATCGATCAAAATACGTAGCACAACTTCCTTCGGAGGGAAAGCAAACCCGTCTGTCCCATGTCGATTGTGATATGTAAAGAACCCTGGAAGGTATGTGAAAATACCTTTCCTGACAAAATTAGTAGGCCCTTTCACTCTCGTTCATAGAATTTCTCGTGTGCTAATATAATCAGTCGATTCAGAAAGTGTAAGGTAAATACCTCAAATAAATAAATAAAAGTGTTTGTGTGGCGACTCTCTGAAAGAACTGATTACAGCACACGACTTACAAATTAAATTTTCTGCACCAGTGGTCAAACGCTCTATCTCCAAGGCATAAATCGTGCAGTATACTGAATTTCAAGCTTGGGAAGGCTGAGGTTCAAATCTCGACAGGGTAAGTAAGAGTTTTTTTTTCCATATTAGACCGTATGATCGTGTTTTTCTATACCCTCTGCACGCTAATTTGGGTACATTTCTTCTATACTACCATTTCAATCCCTACCTCTTGGAGTCAGTATTTAATATCTCTAGTGTTGAAGGTTTTTATTTTTTATATTACTGTTGGTAGGCCCTAATAATGGAAATAATATAGACTAGCTTAAACGCAGTATATTGAAATTATCACTATGGTCTGGATAAATGGAATTTGCAATGTGTGTAATGTGATTTTTCCCATGTACTTTTCATATAAAATAGTGAAACATTTCATCTGTAAAGAGTTCAATTCCCGTGTCCGGGTGACAATTTTAAGTCTATACTCAAAACAAAATGACTTGAGTTCATAACCCATACAACTCCCATTCAGTCAGCTGGCCTTCACTGTGAAAACGAATTTAAATTTCTATCAAGCGCCTACATTCTTCAGCTGTGCTGTAAATCAAACTTGGGACCTTAATATAAATATACATACATGATACCAACTAAGTTAAGGTGTCAGACACCTCAATCATTATATTTACAGAAACTAAAAAGACAATATCAAGTTAATCTTGATTTTGAGTGTAGTATTGACATTACAAAAACTAAATTATTAATAATGAATATCGATGAAAATAAAGTATTTTCTATATAGAGTAATTGAGTAGTGAAAGTATTTTTATTATTGCAAACAAAGGTCTAAAACATACAGTCACGTACTTGTATGTTGTTAGGTTACAACACGTTACAACACGTATATGTTCCCAACCCTCAACCATGTTTTAGGCTTTAGGCCTCTTTTATGCACGCGGTAAAAGCCGCGGTGGATCCGCTAGTGCCAATTATAACATGCGTGTTTCAAACGCTACCACTATAGGCGAAATAGCTGGGCGCGCAGTGATAACAAGCCTAGCAAAAATCCTCAGTTCCCAATTTCGAGTTTCATATACTTGGTCTTTCTCTAACCTCATCGATGAAACGTTCGGTGTTGAATTCTTCCATATTCAAACACAACACAACCTCACACGTAAATAACAACCAGTAAACTGACAGGAGGGCACCACTGAAGTTGGTGCAGTTCAGTTGGCAACAATGCGAGCTGACGGCAGACCGCTACCGCTTGTATAAAAGGTCGCATTACACTCAATATATTTAGAAACCGCTCGAACGCTGTGGACTCTAGCTACCAGCGACTGGAATTACAAAACGTGGCGGAAGGTTTACCGCTACCGAGTGTATAAATATACTCATTTAACTCAATGCAGTTAGACAACGTGGCGGCCCAACAACCGCGACCGCAACCGCGTGCATAAAAGAGCCCTTTGTGTTCTGTGTAACATATACTACACATTTTTGGATGGACATGACATAATTGCATGGCAACCAATTTTTATACATTTTCAAGCTTCACAAACGGTCAATATTACCGTGAACGGACACCCATCCTTGAGAAAAGGGTATGAGAAGGTTGTGTATTACATTTAGAATATCGCCAAAATAATCGAATAGCTATTACTTTCAGACAAGCTTGGAAATTATATCAAAGTTACCAATTTTATCAATGGGCTGGCCAAAATAAAAAATCTATTGTTTTAATAGGTACGTTTAGTTTAATTTTCTAGTCATAGTAATGTCCAAAGCTATTGAATAGTTGTCTTCTGATATTCTGAAATTTTATAGTACCTTTTTCTCTCAATATGAAAGGTCCTAAATGTCCTAAAATACCCAACAGTATTTTATATTATTTATTACAATATGCTATCACCATCCGCCATTAAATCAAATTGTTAAATTAAATTTGTAAGTTCTCCACCTAGATCTCTGCTCAAGGAGGAAATCAGATATTTTGATTGGTAATTTATAATTACCTTGTAACATTGCTATTAAAATTGTTAATTATACAATATTGTAATGTAAGCTTACACCGTAATAAACTTCAAACTTTCTTTTCAAATGACACTATCCTCGTGACGGATATTAAATAACATTACTGTGTATAGAAAATTGAACTAAACTTTTCTTCTGGAACGATAATTTATATATTTTGGAAATTTCATTTTGATATAAAACCGGACAAATAAAGGCCCCAGTTAGCTCAAGTTTCTTCCATCTCACCTTAAAGACACATATTCTTAGCAATAATATTTTCCCGATCACAAGCCATTCTATTGATAAACTCGCCAATCCAGAAAGAGAAAGTAGCCAACAATTCGTGCGAGCTGGCAGAACATGGTCGGCTCTGAAATGCCAAGGCTACCTCTGGAGACAAGTAATACCAGTAGTTGTCAAGTTGAGCAATAGTGTCGCCATGGACTGACCTCTCATCATCAGGAGTACCACACGAACATATAAAACTTCCTCATACTACACCCGGTAACCTCTCGGTTAAAAACTGGTCCTTAAATGAAATGGTTGTCTTTATAATCTTTTAAATATTGCGATCCTTCTTTTTTTGAAATGGTGTTTTGGTGCACCCCCTAAAGGACAAGTCTATAGAATCTGAAAATTTTTGAAGGTGAAAAATAGTTTGCTAGTGTGATGATGTAAATCAGGATGACCCAACATTTTGATCCCAAGGGCCCAATCTGATTATTAGTTCACACCGTGGGCCGAAGATGTATTTGGTAATCTCATCAACTTAATAAAACAACCCTTAATAAATTTATCTGATGTTTATTTGAGGTATTTGACGTGCAATATCTGAACTGACTCATTATATCATCACACGAGAATTTTCTATGAGCGAGAGCGAAAGGCCCTACCAAATTTGCGGAAAAAGGTCTTTACATATACCTTCCAGAGTTAATTTAAATGCCACAATCGACATGGAACCGATGGCTTTACTTCCCCTCCGAAGCAAGTTGTGCTACGGTATTTAACGCTCAAGAAAAATACCTCAACCTCCGCTGGATTTGAACCCACGAACATCCACTCCCGCAGCAAGCACTGTACTCTAAGTCCACCGAGGTTGACAACTTATTAACAACTAGTTAATTTCATTACTTATATACAAATTGCATATTTTGTCGGTAGAATCTTTCCAGTTTTACTTTTTTTTAAAAGTTTAGGATTAATCCCTCAAAAGTGTATTATGAAAGATACACGCACACACACTTTCACAAAACAACCTAGCATTATAGATATGTATTTATACATATTTTTATTAATCAAATAAATCCATGATAAAATTCAATCATGATATTTTTAAATTAATATTGTTATTTGAATTCTTTTCACATCTTGACAGAAGGGTTCCCTTTAATTTCCCCCCAGGATACCGCGAGGGCCACATTTTCAGTGAACGCGGGCCGCATTTGGCCCATGGGTCACCAGTTGGACCACACTGATGTAAATAGTATATCTATGTTATTGACATCATTAAACTTATGTACGTCAGGGAAGAACTGTACTGTTTTAGTGTTTGAAAATTTAATTTAAAGTTTGCTGAATGTTCATTATCAGCAATATTACGTTTATTTATGATTTTTTCACTGACTTTAGTATTTTTAACATTTCCTAATCCTCTTTTCATTTATAACTATACTGTTTACTCGATTACATTGTATAATATATATAAATTGAATGCTTAAAAGGATTATATATATGTTATATTATATAGGTCTAGATATCCAACAAGCTAATGCAAAATAAATAAATTTATTAAAAATATTATTTAAGATCTGTTGACACAAAATTAATATTTATTCATTAAAGTGAGTGCACTAATATATCTTGGTAAAATGAGAACCATGGCGTAACTTATTTATATCTTACAAAAGAAAATGTAAATAATTTACATATTCGTGAAAGAGGTAGTTTTCTAAACCAAGGCAAACAACCTTTTAGAAAAATGTTAGTATGTTTTTTTTTACCGATTATTAGTACCTTTAGGGCTATACGCATATATTAAGGTGGGAGTGTAGTGAACGAGCGAAAATACCAGTGTTTTTGCAGTTTTTAAACCAAAACATTTTTTGATCAAGATAAAAAAAAACTGCTTCCATTCAAACATAGAGATTAATTTTCTTCACGTGGTGATATAAACATTTGTTGAATATCTTGTCAAGGCTGTCTTGGAGTTTAATGACAACTTTTTCTCTTCATTTAAAAGGTTTATCATCTAATGACGCTATGTTCTACAAATATTCAACAACTGTTGATATCACCACACGAAGAAAATAATATTATTTGTTTGTACTGGAATTTTTTAAAATTTATCTTGGCCAAAAATATTTTTGCTATAAATCTTCAAAAACACTGGTCTTAACTCGCGTTTACTACATTCCTTTCTTAACTATGTTATTGGAATATGGATTATGAATGTAGAACTTTAGATTAGTTACGTGTGCATGGCCAGTATTTTAACCTTGATTTTCTCATCATACTTTCATACTATCCGACTAATCCTTAATTCAGGAACAACATGTAAGAATTTTATATACAAGTTTCAATTAGGAATCTTCTACCCAACTGCTAAATTTAAACTTGAAGCTGTACACACATCGATTAATCCAATCACTTTAAAGTTTAATTTATATAAAATTTACACCTCACTGTCTTCCACTTATACGTTTTAGCTGACAAAGATATAAACTAGAACAGGCATGTCAAAATGGTGGGCCTATCACTGATGTTGTTTGGCCCGCAGACCTTAAGATGATCCAAACTACGATTCAACCATATTCTTATTTTTATAAACGTCGTAGAAATGCAATAAAATCTCTTATCAGCAAACACCTTCCGGGATAAAAAAAAAGTCCATTACTAAGAAGTAACCGTTATTTGGAAACAATATATATATATATATTATAATAGTGATTTAACCTATAAATTGTGGATATTAACTTCAACAATCTAACTACTGCAATTTGCAGTAATAGATGAACGATAATTATGACAAGTGAATAAATAGCGTACGTAGCTCACTGTATAAATTGCATTACACAAAAGAATACGCAAATAAAATGAAATGTGAACAGCAATATGTGTGCAAGAACACAGATGGAACAATCACCGCTGAAAGCTCGCAAGGGGATCTTGAAGTACCGTAGTCATTACTACTCAGGCTATTTTAGAAAATTTGCCTGCGGTACTGTTCAAACTTCGCGCAAGAAAATACCATTCTTGAAATTCCTACAGTAAAATACTATAAATGGACTGGTGTTTTCAATTTTTGTCCACTGTTTAGATATTTTTATATATTAGTCTGCGTCGCTAACAATGTTCGCGTCCGTTATTAGTAAGTTGTTTCACCGTAAGAACCCATGTTATTTTACCAAGGAAATTTAAACTGTCCGTTATAAAGAAAAATCCGCTATTAAAAGTTGTCTGTCAAGGGAGATTTCTCTGTACAGAATTTGGAAAGTTGGCAAAATTTGAGTAAATCAGCCGTGTGAATTTAATAGACCAAATTTGTATTTTTTTTAACATAGATAAATTCTTAAAAGTTTTTTAATCGGAGAACCATAATATGTGAAATGTTTGGGAGCATATACGAACGTATGTAAAGTCTGTTCAGCGTAGGAATTGTTTTCTGAAAGGCCTTTTTCCCTACCAGAAATCTATTATATAGTAGGATATTGGTAGAAAAAAAGACCTTTCAGAGAGTAATTCCTACCGTGAATGGAGTATAGTAACATTTTATGTTTATTTCTCAGCTTATCAAAACTATGAGTTTGGATGTACAGATAACTCCTTATTTATTTTACAAATAGCGTGAGGGAACGAATACGGGTAATATGTTGTACGTGTTAAATTAGGGTAAGAAATAATACACTGTAACGCAGAACAATACACATGTTAGTCAGTAATGTTGTCCAAACTGTGGTACGGGGACCCTTAAGAGTACGCGAAGGATTTCAGTGGGCACGTGACGTAACACTAAGTTTGATTAATAATGGAATATTATTTAATAATAGGTGTGATAAACAAATTAACGGAGATTTTGAAGGGATGTTATGGAATTTTAAAAGCTTTTCTTTCCCTCAATAATGATTTGGCTTAGCCTATCACTAAAATTTACTAAAGTTTGTAGGAAGCGTTTATAATAACTTATAAGATAACCGGTATTGGTTTTTTTTTTTTTAAATATAAAGAGACAAAAGAGATACATTGGCTTGGACTTTGCCCCAAATAATTTATGTGACTAGTGAGAGTTTGGGAAAAAAATGAATTAGTGACTTTGTAATCATAAGTGCCCAGATTTTGATGACCTAAAAATGATCCAAAAACTTAATTTATATTTACAATTTTTTTTTCTAAAAATATAAACAAAAATTCGTAATAAATGCAAACGACTAAATCAAACAAGCACTTTAATAATGTGAATTGCAATGAAAAATTTTAAGCAACTAAATTTTTGAATTCTGCTAGGAAAAAAGTTTGTATTTTCTAAAAGGTGCTCCAAATTTCCATTCATAAGAAAATCATGGTATAGCTTAGAGAAATCAGCAACAACTCTAAATAAAGAAGCGTTCTTCGAGATGGCGGACTTTCCATTTCTTCAGTGAACGAGTTTTTGTTTGGTTAGCAAACATCTGTTAAGTCCTTGAATAATCTAACACCAACCTTGACTGTATGATCAATAGCTCAATTATTAAATACCCATGAGGTACAGTGGCTATAAGGGCCAACTATACAGCAGTAGTCAGGCCAACATTTCTGAGGGGGGAGGGATTGGGGGTCACAGCCCCCCAACTGCACTAGGAAAAGAAAAATTATGAAAATTAAATGCCTCTAGAAGCTATCTGGAATGTATTAAATTATAATTAAGTGCAGAGATTAAATACATTAAATGCTATAAATTTGTTTAATATTTAGAAACTTACATAGCACCTGCTCCCTACAATTGCGAGAATTCACATTAAACACTTCTTATATAAATGTGTAGGGGATGGCATAGCTGAGGAGAGGGGATCCCAGGAGATTGTATTGCTTTTAGAAAGTAATTTCCCCCCCTGGAATAAACTGGCCCTCCTCTTGGTTTATTTAACTCCCTTTTCCAGTTGTTAGAGCATTGGCAAACTAAGTCAAAGGTCCCGGGTTAGATTCCCGGTTCCAGGTGTCATTTTTCAATTTAAAGAATATGAAATACACTAGTTGCATTGTCTTTAATCAATCAACCTAATATCCTATTAGTTATCCTTTGTCTTAAAAATACAATGCAGAAACGTTCTATTCACCGAATCTCTACAAGTAATAACTTCACTGATACTGTACGTAAATGATTTTTTTTTCGGGAGACATACTCTTCACCATGTTATATAAGATTTCGCAGCATATCGGGACGCGCTATCTCGAGCTTCTGCTGTAATACATTTTAAATGATAAATATATTATATTTTAAATTGTATGTACCCCCTAAGATGTCTTCACGTACCCTAAGTAGTTCGCGGAGCCAGGTTTAATACCAATGATACCCGCTTCGGTGGCCACACAGTCTAAAGCGCTACTCTTGCAGTAGGGAAATAGAGGTTCAAATCTCGGTCGGGTGTAATGAGGGTGGTTTTTCCAAAATAGTTTTCCACTCTCCATTCTACGCAAATGAAGGTAAACTTCCAAGAAATTTTGCCTTCCTTATTCCTAGAGCCATTAGCGTAATTAGAACATTAGCGAATAATATGAACGGGTAGTAAGACGCGGTGCTAAAAAAAAAGCCACCCCTGCCCTAAGGCAGTGGCTTCCAAATCCTAAGGCGTCAAATGTTGTTCCACAGTATACAATAAGGAGACCGATCATTCCCAGAACGCCGCGCCCACTAAGTGGTAGCGAGAATTGGAATAATTCTCAAGAAGGACGTTGGTATACTCTAACTTTCATAAGAAGGTCCTTTTAATAAATACCAACTTTATTTTTGTGACCAAAATTGATACATTTTTACCCTCTTATTAGTGTTATTTTACAGGTATTGATAACATATATCAATGATATAGGCTTATCTAAATCGGTAGCATGTTTGTCTACTGATCTAAGGGTCACGGGTTTGATTCCCGGCATGGCCAAAACATTTATCATTGATGAAATGTGGGTTTACCCTTTCATAGTGATGAATTAACGGCTGGGGATTGAATGTTGTGCTTGTAATATTCTTAAGTTAGATTATAAGGCATCTGAAGCTATGGCAGGCCTAACTATCCGGTAGTGGAAGAACATTTGGCTTGAATAAAAAACTGACCCAGGCCACAGGTTGGAAATAGTAATGGATGTAAAGTAAAAACAAGTAATCAAAAGCTACAGATCTATATCACACGACTTGAATTATTACGTGAACTTAATCTAGTAATTTTTATATCTGTCAGATAAGACCCTTCTTATGAACATTGGACTGTAAGTATGGTGATCTTCTTATGTTTGCATTCTATTACTAGAATTGAGTAGCTAAGTAATTTAAACTTTAAATACTGATATTCAAATAACATTAATTTTATATTATTGAGTTTGTAAGTCTGATAGAAATGAATTCGTTTGATTAAGATAAAGAACATTCAATTTTTAATTATATCATTGGAATTTCTAATCACTACTCAAACACATTTGATATTATTATTAGAAAAATAATAAACGGATAAATTAGAAATGGAGGTAGCTTGGATAATATATACATGCTTGCGTATTGAAAATGCTCATCAAGTAAAGTCTTTAATAATCAGCACAAAATCACAAAATTGTACATAGCTACTCCCTGGCAATATGTACTTGAAATTCCATTGCCGCACTTGCAAAAGTACGCCACCGATACCTATTTTGAGCTAGTTCTACCCAGTCCACCTTATTACACCCTATCTATCTCTATCTTGAGCTAGTTCTATCCAGTCCACCTCATTACACTCTATCCCTATCTTGAGTTAGTTCTACCCAGTCCACCTCATTACACCCTATCTCTATCTTGAGCTAGTTCTATCCAGTCCTCCTCATTACACCCTATCCCTATCTTGAGTTAGTTCTACCCAGTCCACCTCATTACACCCTATCCATATCTTGAGTTAGTTCTACCCAGTCCACCTCATTACACCCTATCTCTATCTTGAGTTAGTTCAACCTAGTCCACCTCATTACACCCTATCTCTATCTTGAGCTAGTTCTATCCAGTCCTCCTCATTACACCTTATCTCTATATTGAGTTAGTTCTACCCAGTCCACCTCATTACACCCTATCTCTATCTTGAGTTAGTGCTACCCAGTCAACCTCATTACACCCTATATTTATCTTGAGTTAGTTCTACCCAGTCCACCTCATTACACCCTATCTATATCTTGGGTTAGTTCTACCCAGTCCACCTCATTACACCCTATCTCTATCTTGAGCTAGTTCTATCCAGTCCTCCTCATTACACCCTATCCCTATCTTGAGCTAGTTCTATCCAGTCCACCTCACTACAGCCTCCACTCTTTATTACCTTCATTCATGTATGGACAAACTTTTTTACAAAACACTTAACTGTCACACACCCTAAATTTCTTCTCGTCATGTAAAGGGACGACCATAAAGAACAACTAGTAGAACTAAATCTTACCCACAAAACAATTTGGTTTTTTAAACAATAGTAAAAAATTTGTTTCATATTTTTTTATTTTGCGTGTTAATTATTCTATACCAACTCCTTTCTCTTAGCACTGTCTAAGTAGTTAGAAATCAATGTCTAAAGATGACAGGCAGACTAAAGTAGACCAACCGAGCTGTTAATTTAGTTGTTTTACAACCTGTATGCATATTCATGATCACTTTCCAGCATGCAGACATCCTCAATATGTGGGAAACACACATCCTCCAGATGTCAGCCTAGGGTTTGATTGTTGGTGAGATGTTTATTTTACAGTGATAGCTGCGTCCGGCAAACCATTGCAAACACTTAGCAGAGATTTGTATTTAGAGGGTCGCCTATTAGAAGGGAAATATATTCTCACAATGTTGTACTTATTATATTAAGAGGAGTTCCGAAGTTTCATATTCCTTAAAACTATCCTAATTAACTCAAAATAGTATTTTGTGACGCGATCAAATATTACTTTGTTTGTTTGTTTGTTTG